>JBBPDH010000007.1:14093638-14117246 GCA_037974565.1 Clupeocharax schoutedeni
GAAACAGTCGTGGAATTCTTAAGCACTGATGTACGTCGCTCTGGATAAGAGCGTCAGCTAAATGCCATAAATGTAAAAGCAAATGTAAAAGATACACCTTAAGCCTGCTTGAGCCTGCCTGCTCAAGAGAAAATGTTGCTCATTTCTGTCCTGCTGACCATACCAAAACACAGCTCTATAGACACTGGACAGTAGGTTGCAAAGCATGTCATCCTATATATTACATTTGTAATCCTTATTGCATCATCTGTCTCTTGTTAAAACTAAATATAAACACTTTTTTTTACACTTTTTTTAACTTAATTTTTATTCCAATTGAACTTTTACTCAATTAAACACCCCACTGTTATTCCCCCACAGGATGGGGCTCTCTCCACCAAAACCACCCCCACCTACCCCCAACACACGCAGACACACACACACAAACACACACACACACACACACACACACACACACACACACACACACAAGGTTATCTGTCATATCCTTGTCAGAATATCAACTCACTAGGCAAAAGGAACAAATACTATATATACTTTCTTAACACATTAAGTAGTGTTTCCACCATTAATGTATTATAAAAAAACATGTCTAGTACAAACCACACCCACCTCTGATTTATACTGTGTCCCTTTCAACTTCAAATCAACACACATGACCTTTGTTCACACTTGCAGTCTTTACTCAAAGGCACATATAACATATTTCTGAAATGAATAAAAACAATTTGACGAGGGGGTCTACCCAAAGTTAATTGCACACAATATATACATCTAAATGTATCCTACATTCATATGGCTTGTTAATTATACATAATTATTTGTAAAGACACACACACACACACACACACACACACACACACACACACACACACACACACACACACACACACACACACACATATACAGTATATACATGTTTGGTGAATATTGTATTGTTTATTTTGTATTGTATTGTAATATTGCATGATATATTGCAGACAGTTAAATTAAGGCGTTTTTCTGTTTTTTTCTGAACATCACCAATGTGGGATTTTCACTGGTCAGTCAAAAGATTAAAATCACTGATGGATTAAATCAATAACACTGATTATCTCATTATAATGCCACCTGTAAAAAGATGGGATGGATTAAGCAGTACATTTCCTGAAGAATAATAGGCGACGAAAGTTACTCTGAGGGCCAAATTTTAATAGACAACTGGGTTAGAGAATCTCTAAAACAGCAGATCTTTTGGCATGTTACTCCATGCAGTGATTGATACTTACCAAAGTGGTCCAGGGAAGGGCAACCAGGATACAGTATGATTCTCTTGACAATGTTCTGTTAGCAAACCTTGAGTCCTGGCTTTCATATGGATATTACTTTGACATTACCACCTACCTAAACATTGTTGCAAGTGTACCTTTTCTTGGAAATTGTGTTTTCCAAAGGCAGTGAACTCTTTCGACATGATAATGCATCCTGCTGCGCTGTAAAAGGAACATGACAAAGAGTTGACTTGACCGAATTTCCCCAGATCTAAATATACTGGACAACCAAGTCCAATTCATGGATGCCCAACCTCACAACTTACAGGTCTTAATGGATCCATAGCTTATGTCTACAGCTGATGTTGGGTGGAATGAGGAGAACCTACACACAATATATACATCTATATGTGTTCATACATGAATATAGGGAGCCTGTTAATTATACATAATTATCATGTGTGATGTTTGTGTGTGTCTAAATATATTTACACAGATGTACATAAAAGATTTTAATTAAAGTTTTCCTCCGTTTATTTTTTTTTTTGGGGGGGGTTGCTGTTTGTTTTCTATTTATTAATAACAGCATAAGATTTGGTGACTTCATATATGACAACATCCAATATGTGTAGTGCATGTCTTCTCGTATATCAGAGATGTTTATTTTGTTTTTGTTATTTTCTTTCAACCCAGACTGAAGGCCTAGCTGGTTCAAAGTCTCTATTATTTTCACACTCTAACTGCCAACCAATTCAAAGGTTATGGTTGTAAAGGTCAGTTTCCACCTTGACAAAATCTAGCCTGTAAATGTAAAGTTAATTAAACAATAATAACATATCAAAGTTTTATATAAAGTTACATATAAAGTTTTGTCATTTGCTTGATTTATTTATCAATTTCGCATTTCTGAAAGTTAGAAGCTTTAATTTAAAATGTAAGTCTGCCCTAGTACATTTTTTATAGTCAAAAGTTGGTAAGTTTGGGGAAAAAAACCTGCAGTGCTAAAGTGTGAAGTCAATTTGTTCAAAAGTATGTACCAGATGTGTGATGAGAAGCCTGAATGCTGTGATCAGAATGTCTTTGAAGTGTATCTATTCATATTGTGCTGGATTCCATCCTCTCCATCCCCTGCTGGCTTCCATGGAAGAGATACCTCATGGACCACCTGGTTCACTCAAGTAATGCCACATGTGCCCTGTTAACAAGGAGGGGGTAGCTGGACACATAATCAATAGGTCAATCATAAAATGATGGCCTGTAATCAGCCATCCTATGCTATTGGTTTTGACTTCCTCCCTGGGTTACACAGAACACTTCCCTGTCATATTCAAGTTTTCTTTTAAAAATGCATTGTGTGTTTGACAGTATAGGGAAGAGAAAGGAGTTGCTGGAACAGAGAGTTGGAACAGTGCAGAGGAAGATCAGAGGAGGAACAGCACCCTGTTCAGACGTTCTTCATCTCTCCAGTCCTACCAACTTCATCATAAAATATCCATTGCCCCCTATGATTTACTACACATCTGAAGGTCTCTCAGTAGTAATGAGCTGGAATGGGAATGCCTGATATCTGCACGTACCAAAGAGCCCAGGATAGGTCTTCGTCACAATGAAAATGCCACATGGGAAGCCAGAGAGCAAAGAGAATGGGGAAGAGAATAATGAAAAGCCATGTGAGGGATAAAGAGTGAGTGAGTGAGTGAGAGAATAGGAGAGAGAAAGAGAGGGCATTGTTTTGCATGTGCATGCTCAACTTGTCCATCCTGCCATCTTGAATTCCATCCATTCAGATGGCAAGCCTGCGTAGGCCTGGCCTCCAACGCGTTTCCCCCCGCTGCGCGCACAACGGACGCATTCAAACAGCACTACCGCGGGACATCTGCACCCGATCGCTCGTCACCTCACCCCCTCCCCGCAAAACACACCCAAACACACACACACACACACACACATACTCAAACACACACTATGTAGCCTTTGTATTTCCAACCAGGCTCTAGGGTTCTGAGACAAATACAGGGGCATCCGAGATGCCTCTTGTGTGCGTATGTCCAAACACAGTGTATGTTAATTGGGATGCAGCCTCACAGGCTGCTGACGGGGGTGTGATAAAGGAAGACTGTGCAAGGTTGGAAGTTAAGCGTTCGCAGAGCCCTGACCTCCAGCATTCCTCAGACTCTCCTCATTCCTGAGTGACATGGGTAGCCCCACGTGGCCTCTGAACCCCAGAGGAAGCTCATGTGTGTCAATTGTTCTGAAGGTGCAAAGAATCTGCTGCACCCAAACACTGTGTAACCAATATAATGGCTCTTTGACTTAAGCATGAACATCTCAGCTAAGGGATTTAAAACTTAAAAATTAAACACTGGTTTGATGTCTGTGCCTACAGCCCAACAGCAGTACAAGAAGAGTTCTATGTACACACTCAGGAAAAGTCACCTGGATGTTAGTGTTAAAGGGACGTCTTCAGTATGGGAATATAATCATTGCAGTTGTATTTTTCTAACTGAACTGACTCCATATTCCCAGACATAATTCCAGGCTCTAGGATTTTAGATTTCAATTTTAAAACATTGGTATACAAATTGCAGGAAAAACCTACATAGTTGGACTTTTTACAGCATTTAATAGTACTTTTACATTGTTTGTACCACAATGAATGAAAATGCACATGTACAGTACATTTTCTGACAGTGTAGTGGAATCCAGTGTGGATGAAGCATATGGAAGGTTAGGGATTTATATTAAGAAGAAAGAGATTTATAGGCCCAGGTTTAATATGAGCAATACTCAATACTGTTGTTAGTATAATCCCATTAATTTGATTGACTGTTCCACAATAAAATGTATTATTCTGTATTAATATTCAGCACTTATCTGAATGCTGTAACATATAACACTCTGCCTTGCTGGGGCATTCGTTATGATAAGGTCTTTAAAATGTGCAAAACTATTTGTTGGCATTTGTTGCAAATTGTTAAACTGAAATATTTTGATTAGAAATTGAATGTATATGATTTCCGGATCTGTGATTTAGTCAGAATTTGCTTCATTTTAAATGATCCTTTGCAGCTATTCTAGTGAAATGCAGAGTAACTGGCAAAGGTCACTGTTGGAGGTGAAAGGGTTAATAAAATTTCCCCCGATGCATTACTCTAGTAGCCTTTTTGTTTTGACCCATCAAGCCAAGTCAAACAGTGAAATGTATGGAGTTTGCAAAATCATCATCTTTTTTATTTTTAATGTGCAGTAAATGCACCACCTTGAGTATTCCACCTGCTCTTTCAAAAGGCCATCAGTATTGTCATTTTGCTCTGATTGGTCCCTTTTGGGCTTTCCTGGCCTTTTGCATCCTAGTGGAGAGAGGGAACACAGGAAAGTGTTGAAAAGCCACTCATCTGTTGAGCGTGGCAGAATTGATGGATGGAGAAGGAGGAGGGGTGATAGAGAACGGGAGGGTAGTTGGATGACAGCAGTTCGCTGGACTGGCCTAAACAAGTGCAATGAGTGTGAGGGCGGGCATCGATGGCCACGTCACAGCTGAGTTATAGCACTGGGGTTCCAGCACAGTGGGCGGTTAGGCAGCTACTGTGATGGATGGAGCCCTGTCGGGGACCTCCTCATTCGGCCTGGCCGTCTAGGACTGAGGTGTGGGAGGCAGGGCTATGTCTGGATCTCCATGCCTGGCTCTTCCATGAGCCATTCAGAGTGAGACAGCTGCTGGGACCGGGCCTCCCTACAGGAGTTGGTCGATTCAGTCCAAGAGTAAATAATCATACTTATTACGATCAGCATCATTGCATAATCAAACAACAGTATATTAAAGCAGGGATAAGACAAAGATCGTATAGTGGCGATCTTTGTCTTATCCCTGTGGAGAGTATTTGTGATCATCATTTGCTAATTGACAGAAAATAGTTCATATTTTGTGTTGCATGTCCTGCGCCTACACCAAATCCTCTCCAGACCAATTTCTGTTGTTGGACAGCCTCCACTCGATGGCCCTTTTGAAGACCACTTGAAGAGCGCTCTAAGAGCACAAACGCTGGCCCCAAGTCAAGCCCCTCTGGTGTGTTAGCAGGGCTGGGTGGTTGAAAGGGCCTTTAGCCTACCTCCTCCACAATCTGTTTATCCTGGGAGGCACACACAGCCCCCCAGAGAGGACCCACGGATAACCTGGCTGCCGTCTTATCCTAACCTTCAAACGCTGAGCCAGACTGAGGGAGCCAGTGCCACGGCAACAAAGGCACATGTGAGGAAGAACTGGGCCCTTAGAAGCAAAAGCTCACTAATTGACGGCTTGAGGGAGTGAGAGCGACGAAGAGAGAGAGAAAGAAAGAGAGAGAGAGAGAAAGAGCGAGAGAACGTGAAAGCTGTCAACCCACCCCCACAAAACTTTACCTCCTGGCATATGCACACTTAAAAAGCAGGCTACGTTTTTCAGGGTGCATTTGTTTCTTTTTTCCCCTCCCCAAATAAGTAGACCCGGTGGGCTTTTGAAGACTGTTTTGCTCAGCTGGCCTAGTTCCTCTTCACTGGAACCAGTTGTCAGCTTAACCTACTACACACACAGTGATCCACTGTCACTCAGTCACTCCAATTCCTCTCAGCTTGGTCGTACGGATGCTCGGCGTCTGTGCCCACGTATAGACTACATCTCAATTTGCAGTGAGTTAGCCACACTCTAATGGATGCTTAAGGCCTAAGGCCACCTTTGAATTGCTGTGTTCAAGCGTTCAAAGAAGTGCCAAAACAATTAATCCTGTTAGTCAAAGCACACCATCCCGTAATGGCTGGAGCTCTACCCCACTGGGCTGTGGGTGAGGTGTGGTGTGGAGGGGTCAGAGGGGGGTATATGACACTTCTTCCTTAAAGACTGCTTAGCAAATACAGTCGGTGGCCTCCACTTGCTTTAATCTTTCACAGTCTACAGCACAGCATTCCTGTCTGTATCTGTTACATTAGCTCAGAACATCCTCAGAAAAGATAACGGCGCTGCCTAACAGATTTAAAATTACATTAAATTATAGAGAACACATCTTTTCCCCATGAACTTACAGTTAAAGAATTGAATGAATTTATTGTTAATTACTGGTAATAATTAACAGCTAATGACTGTACATATATGATAGACATGAGTGACACTAATGATGTAAGAGACCTAACTGCAAGTGATATATATATATATATATATATTTGTTCCTGTTTATAACACTGTAGTGGAACGCTTAAGGCAGATACAGAAATTCTGTGAGCAGGAAATTGTTCCTCAAAACAGGAATACACAATACATTTAATAAAGTAAAGCTATGTTTACTTTCAATACCTAAGTACATTTAAAAATACCTCTTGTAATTGTTGTTTGAGTAAGGCCCTTGATGTTAATACAAAGACTTCATGAAGATTTATATATGTAATCCTCTCATAAAATAATGTTTCATTGTTTCATGATGATGTGATCATTCTGGAAGATTACTGTAACACCTTTGATAATATAGGTGTGGAAAATGTATCTCATTCGAACAGCATGGCTGTGAACAGCTGATGAGCAAAAACCTCACACGCACACACATACACACACGTGCGCACACACAGGCAGCTTCAGGGTGCCGACATCTGTCCAATACATGAAATCTAAAGAAGGATCAGCCTTAGAATCACCAGTCTGAGATAAACGCACATACCTCGCAATCTGTTTTTTGCACAGTCATTAGGTTTGCTGTAATGCCTGTTAGTGGTGCTCACATTCGTGAAACTCTGCGTTTATCGACATGGATAAGTTCAGATACTTTTTCTTAAATGACAGTATATCCTCGTTCCAAGCGCTTGGCCTTCTCACCTTTGACACCATCTGCCTCCTTTACTCCTCCTGGTAGAAAACTCTGTGCTGTCGACTTAGAGTGAGATTAGGCATTAATTAGGAGAGATTAGGGGTGAAAGTGACTGTCACACACACACACACAAACTCACGTGCGCACACACACAGCTCAGAGAGGGAAGCAGCTCCTGCTGACCTTTGTTCTGATTTAAAAATCAAACGAGTGGCAGCAGTGGGCCAGGGGAGTGACGGGCATGGGGGCGTGTGCATGACCTCTGACCCATGGGGGCATGCAGAGGGGGAACGGGGGCCTGTGGCCCTGAATGTCAGCCCCCTGGGCGACAGACACTGCAGGCCCTGTAATGATTTATGGGGCAGGAGTGCCATCGATGGCTGCTCAGCCCTTGGGAGGGACCTAAATGGTAGTTTTGACACTACTGAACGTAGAGGTTAAAGGTGATCAATAACAAGGCTCACGAAGAGAGTGAGAGAGAGATGGAAGGGGGGGGATAGAAGGAGGAGGAGGCCTGGTGTTTCTTTAATTGCTGGGCTCATTATTGGCCTCTTTGTGTCTGCTCTTCTCTTTTGTGCATCAGTAAGTTGGGAGCGGTGCATGGCCCCTCTCGCAGGGTGAGAAGGTTGTAGAGAAGGCGGACGCAAGCGCTAGATAGTTGACTGCCACATCTGTTTACATTTGCAGCTCCTTTTGCTGTCCATATTTTACTATTGTTTCAGGCTACAAACAATCTTTGGTATGTCTTCAGTGTAGAGAGTCACATGTTACTGCAATATTAAATGCCTTCTTTAGCCTTGTCAACCCAGTAGCTGGTAATAAGTTAAATTAAGCATTTTTTAAATCAATATGAGGAAAACTTTCTTGAGTGAAAGAATTCCTTTATTAGCTTTTCAATAGAGTGCATAAAACATTTTGATCTGGAAACCACATGGAGTGTGGCCTTGTCTTACTCAGTGTGGCTCTTTATGCCAGAATGCACTGAACAGGCAGTTTTAACTTTGAATCTGTTTCGTGACATTTGACTCTTGAAGCATGTACAATGACTTTGTGAGCAACTGTTGTACAAAATGTTGCACTAATTCATTTCAGGTTGACAAAAGTTTGCATTAGACTGTTTAAGCTGTTTGAAATGTTTAGTGCAGATATGTATTTTGCACAGTAAATAAATAAATATTGGTTTTAAATGTTTGCAATAGCGCGCCACACACACACAAAAGTGCTCTGGAAATGCTCTAATTTTGGTTTCAAGGTTTTACAGGATCATTATAATGTCTCCCTGTACTGAAATGTTACCCAGAATGCAACATCAATCTAAACCAAACAAAACAAAAAGTCAATTCTAAAAATATGTTTTACAGTGTATTATGTATGACATGTACTTCAGCAAAGAAATAAGAAAAGAAACTCTCAAAAACAATACATTTGATTACTCATTTAAAATATGTATTTTTAATTCTGTTACATGAATATAAGGAACTAAAAATTTCTCCCCCTTTCTTCAGTCTGTCTGTGTCAGCGTGCCACTCTCACTGTTTCTTGGAGTCTCGGATGTCTGAGAAGGGTGAGTGTACCCCCCTCACACACGTACACACACACACACACACACACGTACACACACACACACACACACTTACACACACACACACACAGACACTTTCACTCCCACCCCCTGTGTCTATGAGGAACTCTCAGAAGTGAACTGATTAAGATTAAGACTGGGCTGCTTTCCCTAATCACATCTCCGCATCTAAATCATCTGTGTACATTTCTAATTACGCAGTCGCGCGCCACGTCCTTGAGCTCAGCAGCAGGTCTCCATTTCATCTTGCGCCGTCTCTCTCTCTCTCTCCCTCTCTCCCTCAATCTTTCCCTCCTTCTCTTCCTTCTTTTCATCTTCCTTATTTATTTCTTTTTTGTTGTTGTTGTTGTTATTTTGGCTGTTGTGAGTTGAAGGGCTCATTTACACTTGTCTCTTCTCTCCAGTGACAGTATAGTGGAGGGCAGGGTAGGCAGCCCAGGCTCAAACCAGCTCACACACAGAGATCACAGGGACAGAAAAAAATGCTTTTTCCATGAGAAATCTCGTTTAAGACATGAGACATTTTATTAGTCATGTGTATTTACACAGTTTCTTGGGAGTGTGCTCAGGTTAATAGAAAGTGTTAAGAAAAGCCCAAGAACATGATAACATCAGAATCTTCTGATTCTTAGATTTTGTCTGATAATCAAACTGATATGTCATGATATTTATCTTATTTTATATTCCTGAAGAGCAGAGCATCTACGCAATATTGGACCACTATGCTAGTGTCTGTATATTATTAACTTTTTATCCTGTAGAAATAAATAATTTTTATCATTTAGATTATTCTAGTTCCAATTTCTTTGTTTTTGGAATGTGTGTAAATCGGCGTGTGTAAAAATTAACACATTTGTGAATGGACAGCATCGGCCAAGAATTCCATATACAGCTGCGGAAAATAATTTGAACTGAACAGCTTGGCCTTAGTTTTTAAGAACTGCTGACAATATTTCTTCCAATTTCCAAATAAAAATATTGTTCTTTAAAGTATAACAATGTTTACTGAACTTGAATAACTCTAAGAAAACAAATCTCTTGTTCACTCTTAAACAAAATGGAAATTATTACCTTTGAGGTCCTTCTAGTAGTGTTTTTTGCCATCCAATCAACAGTCTCTTCTTGCAATGTGACCACACTGCAAGAGGAGTGTGTTGATTACAGCAGTGGGTTTTTATACTTTTCCTCATTAAATATGATTTGATTCAGGTGATCACCTAATCAGTAGCTCATAAAGCAGAATGAGGTGCTTGTGTAGGAATTTAACAGACACTTGTCATACTCATGGAGATGCTGATATAAAAATAAATTGGAGTGGTATCTTATTTTCTTCCAGAGCTGTAGATACATTCCTAAATGGCGTACATTAAGTCAGTTAGAAGTGCAAGTACGCTCCTTGCATGAACTCAGTATAGAGTGTAGGAACTTATAAACAGTATTCATGAGTGAATCATATGATATGAAATATTATGACATGGTGTGTTACTTATAGAAATACATATGAATTCTGCTGTATGTTTGATCTCAAAGTCCATTTTTGTAGATGAAACATTGCCTTGACATTATAGTGTGTCTCACTTAAGCTAGGCTAAAGCTGTAATGTTTACAATTCCATTAGAATGTATTCCCCTATTGCTGTTTTTTGTTTATTTTTGCACATGTATCAGGAAAAAAACCCTCCAAATAGAGATTTTGTGGCAGGTGATGGCCTCGTGTTTAGGGAGTTGCCTCTGGGTTTGAATTCCAGGACTTCCAGTGGCACCACTGAGGCATCCTTGAGCAAGATATTGTCCCCACACTCTCTGCTCCACGGTCATCATTGCCAGCATTTCGCTGCTTCACTTGGTAAATGGGTTAAATGCAAAAACACAAGTAATTTAAAAAATATATATATAATCTAGTTTTGGGTTATCAAAGTTATCCAACACCAACTGGCTTGTCTGAAGAGTAACAGTTATTTCATCAAACAATTAACCAAATTAAACTGATTATTGGTACCAATTAGATTAGACAAATTTAGACTTGATTACTGCCAATCCTAAATATCTCTTAAGTAGAACCTTTCCAGCCATCTGCAGGATGAAATATCTCCAAATGCAGCATGCCATGACATGATTTAGATACATTCCAGAAAGTTACAAAAATATATCAGTCTGGATCAGAGGTGGACAGTAACAAAGTACATTTACTTGAGTACTGAACTTAATTACATGTTTTTGAGTATTTGTATTTCACTTGAGTAGTTTTTTTATTGGGAAACATAACTTTCACTTCACTACATTTCTATCAAGGTTCTTGCTACTCGTTTACCTTCAGTTCTGAAAGTGGGTGTTATTGTCTCACATATAAAATGTGATTGTTTTTTCGCAGTTGACAGCTTATCAGAAATCACCAGTAGTGTTACATCACGTCTGTATGCTGCAGCACTGCAATGCCAGTTATTAAACATGCTCAATCAGTGGCAGGAGAGTGGACATAGACTGCAACTCTTCATGCTCTCTTATAAGTTTTAAGTATGTGCCATATTTGTCTGAAACAAACTATATTACAGCACACAAAACTTGTCGTCTAACATTCTATTTTTTCCTTATGCTACATCTTTTACAAGAAAGTTAGATGCATCAGGTATTGCAAGTGTGGTGGCAATAAACCAGCTATGCAGAGAAATATGTACTATTAATACTTAAGTATTTTTGGAAGCAAGTACTTCAGTACTTTAACTTTAGTGAAATTTGACTTTCACTTGTATTGGAGTAACATTTGACTAGTGGTATCTGTACTTTCACTTAATTAATGATGTTGGGAACTTTGTTCACCACTGGTCCTGATATACAAAGGTAACAAAAGGTTTGATGTCAGTGTGTATGATTCAACCATTAGAAAGAAACTGTGCAAAAATGATATCTGCAGGAGAGGTGCAAGTTAAAAAGAAGAATCATTTGCCAAAAATTACTCTGATGACCCCCAAATTCCAGGTGTAAAGCTAACGCAGCATTCCATTGGGCAATTGTGGTCTTGGTAGTGTGTTTGTTCCTGCTTCAGGACCTGGGTGACTTGCCATTATTGATGGAACCATGAATTCTGTGCTTTATCAGAAATCCTACATCTGATGCTTATGTGTTATTGGGTTCTGTGACAATACAATGATTCTAAGCATGAGAGCACATCCACATCTGAACTCCTCAGAACCCCCACCACCGCTACATTTTAGGTTTTGGCATAGTCTGGTCAAAATCCTGACTTGATCCCCACCCAGATGCTGTGGCAGGACTTTTATATAGACTGATTGTGCTCATAAATACACAATTGTGGCTGAATTAAAGCAAATCTGCAAAGAAGACAAAGCCAAAATTAAAAGGTGGAACAGTATTTTATTACATATTATTAGATATTTTATTTACTTTATATTTTGTATGATCTAAAACCATTTGGTGTTACAAATATGTAAAAAAAAAAACTAGATTAAATCAGGATTTTAAAAATACAGTTCAGTTTCTCTGTGTACATATATATGTATTAGATGAATAAGTATGAAAAGGAAAAAATTACATACAAAACTAAGTAATCAGACTGCCATGAAATTTTATTTATTTGAAATATATGTTCATCATTGTTGTTAATTTACTATTAGATGTTTAGTTATCACAACATTTTAAGGCTGTCTGGTAAACACTGCAATTTAAGAGTGATAATTTTTGTATGTATATTTAGATATCTGAGGTAATAAAGGTTAATAAAACACCAAGATCCACGCAGTTATTCATGCACGTAAGGCACACACAAACAAATACAAATTGTGAAAATGATAAACACCATACTTTTGTGGCATTGATTGGAAGGCTCAGAAAATATCCACATAGACACATGACCTTCACATTGTCTAGCAGTTTTCCTTCAGAGCTTATGGCAGTTTTATTTTCTATTCTTCATTCAAGAATCAACCTTGTGATTTAAGTCTTGAAAGAGCAGTCCCCCAGGCTGACCATGACACAAAGACAAGGTTTGAAGGTGAAGTGCTGGGCAGTCTATAGCATTGACTTCACACTACCTTTAAGTTGAGGGCCTTCTGGGTGAGCTATTAACTCTGCAACCTTGAGCATCTTCCTGGGAGTGGCCTTTAGTGCCAGAGCCTTGTATAGGAGACATCAGATAGCAAGCCATGTGTATAAACCCACAGTAATGACAGAAAAAAACATGGACCACAGAAATTTTCTAAACAAAATGGGAAGATTTTGGCCTGTACGGAACTGTGGCTTATCTGTCTGTGATTAGTGGTATATCATAATGTCTCTTAACAGCAAAGGTATCCATCTGATTCTACAGTACATCAATAAATTAACCATCAAAAATGTATAACTAATGTGATAACAGGCCAGTTAACTGTGTTTATTAAATGTGGGTAAATCATTTGTGTTTACATTGCAGCATTTATCAGACGCTTTTATCCAAAGCTACTTCCATTCCCTACATATGTGCTCCTACTAATTGATTAATTAACATGTTTTCCTGGGTTGAAGTGTGTGTATTGGTGCAAGAAACCCCTAAAATGTGTTAAGCAGTTGGCTCTAGGACCAGAGCTGGCACATCACAGCACACACTGTGAATAGCACAGCATTATTCCTCTGCATTTAACCCATTCACCCAGGTGAAGCAGCAGGCAGCCAGGAACCCGGCACCCGTGGTGTAGTGTGTATGGACGGTACCTTGCTCAAGGGTACCTCAGAGGTCTTGGGATGTGCTTTCCACCATGAATTTGTGCTCATAATCCATGATGATCATTCTGATGTGCTAAGTGGAATCAACTGCCTATTTACCTGCTTAGTGTCCTCAGGAGACTGCAACACAACAAGCTGTGCAGCAAGCTGTGCCTGTTCTGTAGTCCAGTTCTCTGCCACTAAGATTAATAGACTTCGAGGTGGCATCTTTTGTCATTTTGAAATGTTATTTTTCAAGACTACAAGGTGGTGACTGATCTCCACCAGAAACAAATCCAGAAACAGAGGAAGGCTCTAGGAAGTTTTCAAACCTGCACTTATAACCTCTATATTTAGGTCCACACCTTAGAGCCTACTTGAAGGAGAAAGCATATACCTACAGTGCCCTGTATCATAAATAACACAGCATTCCCCCCTCAGTTCTCTGTTGAAGCTTTTCATATGGTAAATAGCTGATCACTGTGTGGCCACATTGTTGCCTATCTTTCATGTAGCTCTGAGGGGAAACCTTGAGGTGTGGAAGAGAAAGAATTTTTGATTAAAAAAAGAAATCTTTTCCTTTTCCTCCTCCCACAACCCCCACTCTGCCTTTTCACTGTTGGGGTCAGGTATTTACTACATAAATGAGAGAAACAAAGAGACAGTGGATGGGTGAGTGGCTATGAAAGAAGAAGGGAAAGACCTGAAGACAGGGAGTGCTTACCCACCTGGTGATAGCATGTTAATATGGAACTAATACATTTACCTGGGACTCCACATGACACCTTTATGTTAGAGCCTTATATCTTAACCCTTTCACTTTTGAAAAGGTATTGGGAGACACTCTTACAAATCCACACCTCGGTTTGCAAGGCCACAATGAATCACCCAGAAGACCAAGATTGATCAAAATGTTTTATCTTACAGCCTAACTGTTCTCAAGAAGGTATTACCCCCGTTTTCAGCAGTAACAGTCTCTACTCTTCTGGGAAGATGCTGGAACATTGCATTTAGTCCCAAAGGTTTTAGATGGTGCTTCATCACTCGAAGTAATCAGCAATAGGTATTGCTTTTAGGGGCGCATTTTCCTTCATTAGGATACGTTGTATTATAGAGAACTGCTGAGCTGGATAGGCCTGGATTTTGATTATAGCTTGATACAATTATGTACACTACAATTCCTGTCCAAGAGTTTGTAGACACCTGCTTATCCAATATGTTTCTTAAATCAAGGATTAAGATTGAGTAGGTCCTACCCTTGGTGCAGTAACAGCCTCAACCTCTCTGGTCAGGCTTTACACTTGGTGTTTATACATTGCCGTAAAGATTTGATTGCATTCAACCATCTTAGCATTCGGATCAGGTACTGAATAGTTGTAGAATTATTTTATTAGCTCTAAGGTTTTTTTTTTTAATTGAAGCGCATGCTAACAACACACATTTTTAGTCATTATTACTCTTTCAATTTATTTGTTTTAGGCCATAGGAATACATGCATTTTTGACAGAGAAATGCATTTTTGTATACAAAAAATTCTTACCATACTGACTGTGTTCCAAATCACCCTGGATGTTATTCTGTGTTCAAATTAGGTGACTGTATAATGCTCTGGGCAGGCATAATACAGGCCCTAGATCCACGAGCTTATACAACATGTACAGGAGATCGACATGACACTAGTGTATTTCAGTCCTCAGCATCAAGGCACATGGTTATGGAATGAACAGGAGTGTAAAAATAGCAATAAATGCATTATTCAGGCATAATTACCAGCATTGTTGTAGTGTTTGTAATGTCATTAATAACAGCCCGTGCCCAAATAATGTGCTTAATGTTATTTATCTGTTGGCAGATAGATGTGGCTAATCCTCATTCATTTGCTGTGGATCAATGCAAATCCGCTAGCGTGAGCAAAATCCCCCCCACCCCTCCATCACCCCCCCCTTTGAGCCCGTGCCTTCTAATGTATTTTCCCACCATTAACCAGCTATAATCCCTGCTAATCATTGCTAATCCACATCTCCTGTGTTTGATGATACTCTCCTGATGAAGGAGGCGGTGTTGGGGCTCAAATGCCTGAGTGCAGCATAGAGCCATGGCTGTGCAGATGACGGCTGGAGCTGCCCATGGATAATGTGGCGAAGAGGGAGAGCTAAAGCGTCAAACCTCCTGCTTCTCAGGCAAGCCTGATGGCACTGGCTGCCTCTGAATAGCTCTCCCTGTGGCTGAGTGTAATTATGCATAGATAACCAATCTGCAGTTATCACACATGCACATCTGCTTTATGCATTCCATGGAGAATCAATGAGCCATCCCATGCTCTGTTGTTCACCTTTTCATCTTTATTATGTCCGTACACTCTCCCGTAAGGCATTCTATATTAACCTCAGACTTGTCCTTCGGTGGTGGTACAAAGCTTACCGGAACATCAAATTCTGCCAAAGCTGCACCAATTTTTTCTATATGTCTGCAGGTATTTTATTTACTTACCCAATCACTAGTCAAACACTAGTATCAGTTTCTGACAATCGACTCGAGGGTACAGTATGATGAAATGTACCACACAACTTTGTGGTGATTAGATTTACTGCATGCATATTTTTGAAGCACTGTAATCGATAGCTATTGCAAGGGAAATGAAACACAGTGAGAAGAAAAATATAGGGCTTTTCAGCATGTCCTGTGTCACTGCATCCTTAGTTACTGGACTAACACAAAGTGTAGAGTGTATTCTTTTTGTAACTTTTTTGTCCACACTGTGTGATTGACTCTCAGCATGACAACAAAGGGTGAGTTAAAGAAGGCAATATTAAATCAGAGGAAATTGGTCAGAGACATGACCAAGACTGTATAAAACTCCACTGCTTAGAACACATTGTCACCAATAGCAAACAACCTGTAGGCTGCAGGAGGCCACAAGGGTCAGTGACTGAAGTGTTTGCTTGCAACCAGGTCAAGGATGTAGGCACAGATGTGCTAAGATTTCCTAAAGAAATCCTAGCACAACTGTGCCTACATATTTGATTAACACAAGATGCAATTTAGTTGTAAGCCATGAAAACTATGCAGATTGCAATATATTTATATAAAAAGGCTGTAGACTTTTGGGACAATCTCTTTTTACTCCTTATCTGGCTCTTGTCTGTCCATGTTCTCGAGAATCATTTGCAGTAGGAGGTTCTTGCAAGTAATTTTTGCCCTACAGGTCAAGAAATCTTGGCTCTGAATCCCAACTTTCCTGCTCCTTTGCAGATTTGTTCAGGCTCAATATGGGCTCTGCTGTCCGGCTTCTTGCTCTCACACTGCGTGTGCGTGCTGTGAGGGAACCTGTCAGGTAATTGCAGGCTTTCATGCAAATAGCGCAGCACAGCAGTGGCTTGTCTCATCCACTCTTGAGGTAATTGGTAAATGGATATAAGAGGTTCAGTGTGTCCCTCTAGTACTCTTCCCACCTCTAACTAGTGCCACAGTGATGCTAACCTGCAGTGTGCCACTTCCTCCATACCCCAATCTGTCAGCCCTGTCTTACTGACAGTGAAAGATGAAAGTTAAATTTTCCGTAATGACAACAGCTTTAGCAGCTTGAGAATAGTTTATCCAAGTGTTTGTTTTTTCATCAGTAAAATTGATTACTACAGCTATATTGACAATGTCAACTATTAAATTCTGTACATAGATTTTGTCTTCTGTGTGAAAGCAAGGATGTTTTTAAAGGGTCAAATACAAAATCTACTTTCTACTAGAAAAATTGTAAACATTTAGTTTACTTAGTTCATTATTTTTTTGCTATTACTGAGTACATGTGATTTGATTATGTTTTATATTATTCCTATAAGAGTGCTAATATCGTATTATATACTTTTTTCTTTCAATTGTATTGTACAAGTGATTGCCTCATTACTTTTATTTGCCCTAAAATAGAACTGAATAGCATTAGAAGTCTATCATTCTAATCCACGACGTCTCCACGAGGGAGAGAGAAAGAGAGAGAGAGAGAGAGAGAGAGAGAGAGAGAGAGAGAGAGAGAGAGAGAGAGAGAGAGAGAGAGAGAGAGAGAGAGCGTAGTATACTGCTCTGTAAGGTCTGCTCTTGCATGGACCCTCTTGGCCGTTAGGGGGCGCAAAAGACTCGCTGTTCTTCTATTTAAGTCTTCAAGAGTTTTTTGGCTCCTTGGACACCTTCAGTTCAGAACGGATATTTGACTGCCTTGAAAAACACAATCGAATATTAAATTAGTATTTCTATATTATTATGTGTTGTTTTTTTAACTCGTTTCATCGAACTTTAAAGGTGAAAAACATCTCGACATGCACGTGATCGAGCAGTTTTACCCGCGTCATGCGGCTCACCTGAAGAAGTTTACTTTAGAAAAATGAAGAGTGGGGTTTGAATTCTGATTTTGGTGTTTGGCGTAAATTACTCAGACACTGAAAAACACACACTCGGACAGGACTGTGAAGTCGGCTGTACTGAAATAACTGAAAAACAAACACATAGATTTTCAGCGGCTGTGTTTCAATTGTCAGTACTATAAACGCGCCCTGGCATTCAAAAGCACATTTTAACATTACTCCAGGCTCATATTTTTAACCCCCCCACCTCTCTCTCTTTGTGTGTGTGAGAGAGTGTACTGAGGCTTTACCTGAAATACTGAGTGTGTGTTGCATTCGTGGTGTTGAAGGATCAACCTGTAGGCCAAAACGGTCTCGTCTACCTTTGGCTACAAACTAATTTTCACCAAGTTTCCTGAAGAAGAAAAACCTCTTTTTCAGCATGAGGACGATGTTAAATTGATTTTTTTTAAAAAAAAGGTGAATCTTCACCTTCATCTTCAATCTCTTTTCTGTTATAGTCAGTTCATCTCTAATTAGATGAGCTGATTGCATGTTTGAGTATTTTTTTTAATTAACACAAACATTTCCATCGCTTTCTTTCTCATTGCAGCCCGTTTTCTGCTGATGCAGTATGTGAACAGTGTTTTAGCTTTAACAAACCGTGATAATAAGCCTGAATAAAGACAAAATCATGTTCAAAACATTTGAATGTATTGGAACTTTCGCAAGAATATAAAGATTCCTAGTATAATAATAAAATAATCATAAAGCATCCAAAAATATCTTCGCTCAACTGAAGGTTGAAATCGTAGTAACGGACCTGACGCTTAAAATAGGTCTTTTCCAAAACAGTTGTATGTATTTATCTACGCACTATTTTAATGTATTTTATTTACTTATGTTTATGTTATTTCCGTTCATTATCTATATCACCGTTACTTTTCCAAAGATGAAGAAGCGGGAGGACCATGTCAGGTCGAAATACATAACTTCTGTGTTTTGTTTTATTTGTTCTTTCCCCCTCACTTTTAACGTCTATTAATCAATAAAAAACCCTCTGTACTTTTATATAAACCAATTCCATGCCTCAGCTTTTTCCCCAATTAATCACATTTGGTCCTAATATCAAGAAGCGATCATTCACTTGAAAACGTTTATAATTAGTACGAATGATTAAGTACAGTCCTGCCAGGACTTGGTTATGGAAATAATATTGGGTTTGGTGTTATTTAGTGAATTTCGTGAATTATGTTAATAAGCGCTCATAATACAATCTTCACATAACAAACCTGAACATGTTCATTAGAAAATGCTGGGAATTAAATTGCTATAAGGACTGAAGACATACGTATAATTCTTTTTTATTATTTATTATTAATAATATTATTATCAGGAGTTAATTATTTGTTAACATCACACATTATTGGTATTGGTCTTAATATTTTATTATTTTTTACGTTTATAATTTTTACAGCTGTATTTTCCAGAAGACAGAGAGAAGGTAATTTTGTGTTGAAAAAAGACAGAAGGCAAGTTCTTGTATATACGTTTTATGTAAGTAATAAAATATTACTATAACATAAATATAAATGTGACTTTGCAGTCTACATTTCGCAATCAACGTACAACCAAATGTAGTAAACAAAACATTTGTAATCCACTGCAACATAATTAACAGAGCCCAACCAAAAAAGCTCCAAACACATTTAAGAAATAAATATATAGATATATAAACAGTCAAATTCATAAATGAAATATTAAAATATCTTCTCGGAATTAGTAAGTGTACAAAACTGCTCAGAAGGAACAAGAAATGAAACAGGAAAAAAAGAAAAGAAAAGAAACCTCAAAAACAAAACTCAGAACAAATACATATGTTTACATATTGGACATATTTACATATTGGAAATAATCATGACAACTATTCATTTAAAATCTTTTGATTTTTTCTGATTTTTTTGGAAAAAGAGTTGTATATCCACACTGTTTCAAATAACAGGATTGCAAAATGAACATCTGCTCCAAGTTGTTCGCTCACAGATGCCTTTTTTTGAGAAAAGACACAAAGTCAGGGTCCCTCTGTTTATGTGCTGCTCTCAGACACACAAAGAACCACAGAAAGAAAGAAAGAAAAACGAAAAGAAAGAAAAGAAACAGAAATAGTCCGACAGCAGCTGCCTTTCTCCCACATAATGTCTCCCTTTATCCGGTGGGTCTGAGTCAGAACTGGAGTGGGATGGTGAGGGGCTCAGTAAGACTTGTGGTCCACGGTGGGCTGTAGAGGAGTGGAGCTGGGCAGGCGCTGGGATTTTACCTGAGATTGAGCACTTCTGCACTTTAGCCCTCTCACCCTCAGCACACTTTAACCGGGCAGATAAACCCACCCGGACAAACCCGGGGCTCTTTTATGGAGACTGTAAACAAGGCGAAGAAGAAGAAGAAGAAGAAGAAGAAGAAGAAGAAGAAGAAGAAGAAGAAGAAGAACCGGATGAAGACGAGGAGAAGGGGTGGAGAAAGAAGGAGAGAAGGAAGAAGAAGAAGAAGAAGAAGAAGAGAAGGAAGAAGAAGACATTTCCCATGACCTGCCATTAAAAACTTTCATTCAGCATGGACACGATCACACACAACTGCAGCCTCATTATAACAGAATAAGTGCTCATGAAAAAAGGACACCAAAAGGAATAAAGGAATAAAAGCCACCAAAATAAAAGTTAAATAAGAAGCTCGGGCGTGTGGAATGGCTGTTGCCCTTGTGTGCTATACTTCAGGCCCATGGCTGGTGTGTCTGTGTGTGTGTTTATATGTGAATGGTGTGTGCGTGGAGACAAAAAGCTCGTGCTCCACTTCTCCACATCATGGCTCAGTGGCTGGGACGGCTCGAGCTTTTGTTTCCTCGAAGGACAAACCAAAGCCTAGAGTGGCAGGAGGCACCGCGCGGCTCCCCAGAGGTGAAGCGGCGCCTGCAGTGCAGGACTCGCTCTGACTCTGCCTCATCTGGGAGCGCTGCAGGTGCTCGTTCCGCTCTGGAGGTCCTGCTGCGTGTGGATTTACAGAACAAACACAACAACATTTTCACTGAAACGCAAAAACTTGGAAAGTTCCCAAACTAAAGTGAAACAGCACAGGAGATAGAGGAGAGGCGATGCTCGTGTAGGGTCCATCCAGCCCCTGTTCATCTACATTAGACTAATACAATCACACACGCGCGCACACACACACACACACACACACACACACACCGTCTCCTTTGTGTGAAAATGGGCTCCCTTTGAGCAGCGCTATATAAATCGGAGTAGGATTTTTTAAAATATTTTTTCTCCACAATGCACCCTCGGACCGTTATTATTTCAGAGAAAACAGCTATTTGTTTTTTGCCCTAATCGCACATGGAACTGACTCTTTCGCTCTGTCTGTGCCACCATCACCAAAAACTTACACCAAAACTCTTTTCAACCCAACTTTTTGCTGTAAAGCGAGTGTGTGTCGCCTCTCGGGACAAACAAAACGCAATGAAAGAGAGATGAAACACTGAGAAAATCCATTTAGTTCCTTTTCTATTCACCCCTTCCTGCTGCTATTGGTCTCTTTTCTTACTCTCTTTTTCTGCCTCTCTCTGTCACTCTCTCTCAGTCATTTTGGACATGAGCGCACGGAGCAGTCAATGGGTCAGTCTGTCACGGCACGGGGCTCTGGAGTGTGTGGTGCAGCGGGGGGGTCTCGGCCTGTGCGTAAACGTCCTCCATGCTGGGGTGCGGGACCCCCACGGGTGTCATCCTCTTCTCCTTCTGCCTGCGGTTGCAGAACCACACGCGCACCACCTCCTTCTCCAGCTGCAGTGTGCCGGCCAGCGTGGTGATCTCGTGCGCCGAGGGCTTGGGGCACTTGAGGAAGTGGTTCTCCAACGCGCCCTTCACACCCACCTCGATGCTCGTGCGCTTCTTGCGCTTGCGGCCCTGCGCCGCGATCTTGTCCAGGTTGGTGGGGCTGCCGCTGTTCGAGTCCGTCTCCTCCAGCCACTTGTTCAGCAGCGGCTTGAGCTTGCACATGTTCTTGAAGCTCAGCTGCAGCGCCTCGAAGCGGCAGATGGTGGTCTGCGAGAACACGTTGCCGTAGAGCGTGCCCAGCGCGAGGCCCACGTCCGCTTGCGTGAAGCCCAACTTGATGCGCCGCTGCTTGAACTGCTTGGCGAACTGCTCGAGATCATCCGAGCTGGGCGCGTCCTCGTCCGAGTGCAGCTCGTGTTGCTGTTGCTGCTGGTGGCCGTAGGGCGCGTGCGGGGACCCCTCGAGCGCGCCGTCGCTCCCGGCTCCTCCTCCCGTGCCTCCGCCTCCACCGCCGCCTCCTCCGCCCGCTTCCTCTTGCAGCGGCGCGCTTAGCATGCCGTAGCCCGTCTGAGAGTAAAGCAGCGGCGTTTGATGTGCGCCCGTGCCTGGAGACAGCGGTGGCAGGTGGTGCGCCGTGGCCGCCGCCCACGAGCCGCCGTGATGGTGCTGGTGATGCTGGTGGTGGTGGTGGTGGTGGTGATGGTGCGGGTGGTGGGCGCCCTGGCTCGGCTGGTGCGCAAGGTGCGCGCGCTGGTACGCAGACGCAGGCAGGTCGTCTCGGCCGCTCTTGTGCTCCGTCTGTCCACTCCAGTCGGCGGCGGACGTGGGCAGCCACTGATGCGTCAGGCTCATCGGGTGGCCCGCGTTGGAAGCCGCCAGCCCTTGCAGGTAGTCGTGGTGCATCATCTTCTGCACCTCGCGATATGTGGTGCCCTGGTGCATGCGGTCCGAATCTGGATGCACGAGTGGATTTGAGGGTAGCGTGTTAGTCCGCGGAATGTACTGTGCCGTCGTGGCCATTGCTGCTGATGCTGATGCTGATGCTCGCACTTGCGGGAAAACACTGACGGCCCCTCTCCAGGCGCTCATGGGCTTTAGAGCCGGGGAAGGCGACGACCTGCCGAGAGGCGTGGCGAGGACAGGAAGGACACGCCCCCAGTGAACGGAGATTGGTCTGGGCGCGCGACGAGCCTCCCGTGATTCCCCCAGGTCCGCGTCTGTGATTGCACTCCCTCGCAATTGGCCGCTCTCTCTATCTCTCTCTATCTCTCTCTGTCTCTCTCTGTCTCTCTCTGTCTCTCTGTCTGTCTCTCTCTCTCTCTCTCAGACACACACTTTCTTCTCCTTTTTTTCACCAAATGAGTCTTTGTGAGTTGTTTTGCACCTAAACCACGTGGGGGAGTGCGGTCCTCTTCCCTGAGATAGCCTCCCCACCCCGTTCTTTAAATTAGTGTGGTTACTAACTGTATCGCTCCCCTTTCAAGTACATTACTACTCTGAACATATTCCACGAGCCACCCGCCACTGAACTCTGTTAACACACGCAGTGGTTTTAATGTTGACTGCGACTCCTGCTGTTTAAGCCTCTGTCAGACTGTTTTTTTCCAAGCAGAAACGGATGAAATGCCGCACAGAGAAATTTCCACTGCGCTCCGCTTCAACCTTGAGTTCAAACTTAAGTTCTCTCAGTGAAAGCAAGTGAGGAACATTAGCACATTAGCAGCAGCTGGTCTGGACTGGGTCTTCAGCACTTTCACTGGATGTGCGCACGTTCCCGAAGCAGTCTCTTTTCTAGCCAAGTACAGTCTGTCAAGTGTGATTTTTTCCCACGTCCTGTCACTTTTTGATGCCATTTCCACAGGCTTTGGTTTGGTCAGTTAAAATAAACGTACTATCTTTTTGTTTTCTTTTTTCTGTCGTTCGTTTTTGAATTTCTCTGCGTCTGAATTTGGACTTCAACCGGTTACTCGAGCGAGGAGGGCTCTGCTTATTTCCATACAAATTTCCTGCCAAGCATTTTTTCCCATTTCTTTTCTTTTCCCCTCTCTCTCTCTCTCTCTCTCTCTCTCTCTCTCTCACTCTCTCTCTCTCTCTCT
>JBBPDH010000007.1:14131992-14145276 GCA_037974565.1 Clupeocharax schoutedeni
CAAAAACATTAAATGTATTAAACCAATAATATCACATGTATCACCTCTATCAACTTTAATGACACCTTTATCATCTAGAGATTATCCCCAGCCTACTGTGGTAAACCACAAAACATTTAAGTACAATTGTTTGAATTCCAAGTGACAAAAAGAACAGGACCAGCAGTGTCGTATTGTTGCTGGGATACAGATATTTGTTGCAAAAACATTAGGTGTGCAGAACCGCTTTATTCGCTAATACAAAAGAAAAGAAACAAACAAAAAAATAAATAAAAACAAGAGTGCTAGTTTGTGCTCTCATCTCTCCGAACATAGTATGTGGTGTTATTCTCATACTCTACAGTAGCTAAGTATTAACAATTAATAAAGGAAATAACATAATGAACATGGACACCACAGTGTTTTTGTGTGAGTGTTTGATTTCAATGACCAGTACATTTCAGTTGCACATCAGTCAAGAAAATAC
Source organism: Clupeocharax schoutedeni (assembly GCA_037974565.1). Lineage (NCBI taxonomy): Eukaryota > Metazoa > Chordata > Actinopteri > Characiformes > Alestidae > Clupeocharax > Clupeocharax schoutedeni. The sequence continues at coordinate 14,132,459 of JBBPDH010000007.1, forward strand.
AAGCAGCAGTTTCGTTGTATTTGAATGTACTTGTGTTACTTCATGTAATGTCAGCAATGTTTAGTAAACTTTACAGTGCACACCTTCATCTTTACTGTTCTAAAGTAGAAATGATTCTGTAAAGGTAAAAAAAAAGTTTGACTAGGAAAACCTAAAAATCACATTTGAAGATTACCGAATAGGAGAAAAGATTTGGAAAAGATAAAATAATATATTTTAATATTAATGTATATGGAGTGTCTTTGAATAAAGTTAACGAATATATTATTTTTCAGCCCAAACAGCCTTTGTTATCCCTAAATTATTAAACACACATATTTATCAGTTGACTGTAGGATGCTATTTTAGGCGATATATCTGTATATATGTATATAGTGTTTTGAACATTATTATACTTTGTGAGTAATGTAATTGTAAATTACTTTGTTTGAAATGTTTTGTTTCTTGTCACACTAATTAAGAGTGTCTACTAGCAAAATATAAAGGTTACTGTGCTTATCACTTGGCTGATATTATTAGCACAAAATTATTTGATTTGATTTCACATGGAAGTCAATGAACATCATTGTGCATAAAGTGCTATTTTTTAAAAACTGTGATTGCAATGGAATTATTTTGTGGCCTGTTTAACATTAAACTGATATCAAATCTGTAGGTCATACACTGGAAGCCTATGATAAACCAGGGTATGACAATGGTTTATTTTAAAGAACAACAATGTATATATGTGTGTGTGTGTGTGTGTGTGGGTGTGTGTGTGTGTTTGTGTGTGTGTGTGTGTGTGTGTGTGTGTGTGTGTTTAAGCTAACATTTTAAACACATTTCAGTGTGTGGACCCACACTTCATTTCCTCACTTTCTTAAATACTCACATACATTTCGCAATAGGCTATAGCAATTTGGCAGTTTCTAATTGTTGAAATTTTTGACAGAGGAGAGTAAATCACAGGACAATTAAACTATTTCCTTAAACTATTTACCCTCCGTGCATGTTTTACTTCTAATCACATAAGAAGCAGCTGCAGAGTGATCAGGATAGCACTGTCATCATTTTATTTTTATGATTACAGGCTAAACAGGCCTACAAAGTTATGATAAAAAAAAACACATATCTACACAACTGTAATTAGGCGACTGAAAAAAGGCCACAGTCTCACATGAATATTTTTGACTGAGTGGCTGGAAAACCCACCTAACCTGGTCAACAGAGATTTATACTCGATTAAACAAGTGCCCTCCTATAGAGGTCCAAAGGGCCCAGGCTCCCAGTTGTCCTGCTCAGAATTTGGTTTGGATGACAGGTCTGTAGAAGTTACTGAAGTATTTATAGAAGTCACAGTAGTAGTTCTAAAGATGAATGATCAGATAGTAAGCATTAAGCTCTGTTTTAAATGTAGTCATTTTGATCCTTATGGAGCAACAAATTCTGAATGTGAAAATCACATATTTGCTTACACAGTCACACACACATGCACACAGAGTGGATTGTTTACTTTGTTAGCTAGTCTGGCACAGCACCAGTGTTGGCACAAGTGTGTGCCAGCAGCCCAAATGCCTCACATTCCTGTCTAGCTGCCATACTCTGAGCTAATTATGCTGCCCCAGTCATTCCCACTGCACAGTCAACTTCTGCTAAATATTCCCAGAGCAAACAGCACTATTATGTATTCTGGGAAGTGGTCCACATATCTGTTTACATCTATAGAACTATTTACATCTGTGGAACACTCACTGGGTTATCACTAAAGTCATGTATATGTGAGAGGTGGGACTTCCATGGATTAGGCATGTTTGTCCAGCACATCCCTCAGATGCTTAGCTGGACTGAAATCTGGTAAATATCCAGCAAATTTGTAAATTGTTCCTTAAACCAGTCTGTATGAATGGCAGTATCCAAGGTGCCCCAGCAGAACATTGCCCAGAGCATCCACTCTCTCCACCGGCTTGCCTTCCTCCCATAATTCATCCAGGTGCTTCCTCCCCAGGTAAGCAATGCTCATGCACCTGGCCATCCACATGATGAAAGAACATGTGACTCACCAGACCAGGCCACCTTCTTCCAAGAACACTGCACCTGCTGCTTTTAGAGAGGCTCTGACACAGTTGTCTAGCCATCACAATTTGATCAAAGTTGCTCAGATCCTTTGGCCAATTTTTTCTACTTCTAAAGTAAAAGTTATTGATGGCAGTCAGATTGATGCTGTTACAAATGTGGAATTAGACAGTTTTGTTATAACAGTGATGACATATTCGTTTGGAGTGATGACCTGATAGATTCGCATGCTTCTATTTAGGCGGAGTTACACTGGTTTTCAGTGTACAGTGATTTTATACATTAATGAAATGTGTTGCTAAATAAATACATTAAATACATGAAATCTTGTTTTTTGGTTTTCCTTTTGGGAGAAGTCCTTGAATGGACACACACACATGCATGCATGCATGCAACACACACACACACACACACACACACACTCCTTACCAAAATGGAGAAGAGTAGAAACTGCTCCCTTTCTGATGAAAGGGTCTCTGTGATCGCTAGGACAACAAAGGGCCGAGCTGTCTGTGTTTGGGAGCTTCTTCCTTTCTTCTCTCCTTCCCACTCCTCCATCTCCTCTTCTCTCCTCTCTGATCTCTGTCGCTCTCTCCATCTCTCACTCTTTCTGCTTCTCTCTATCTATCCCTGCTTGCTGCCGCTCTCTGGCAGGGCCTGTGCTCTTCGTTAGGCTGCTGATACAATCAGGGAAACAGAATTAAAAATCAGCGAGCGTCCTTGTTGAAGGCACCCAGGATGGTGCACTTTGATGTCTCCCACAAATTTGAAATTCATATGTTGTCACACTTCATTTTATTCTCCTGCCTCTCTCTCTCTCTCTCTCTCTCTCTCTCTCTTTTTTCATTCTTGGATTGCGATTGCAGTCATGTCTATTTAGTCTAGAACACGAAGTGAATACATCGTGTGAAATGTTCTCACCTGTGCCTTTCGTTAATGTTTCATGTTTTAACATCATTAGGTGGGAGGGGAGAAGAAATGAATCATTTAATTTGCTTTTGATTGAAAGTGGTCTGGTCATGCTATTGGAGTTTGGAGAGAAATGGAAAGATGCAGCAGATCAGAGAAAGAGGTAACCAAAGGGAGAGCGAGAGCAAGAGTGAGAACGAGAGAGAGAGAGAGAGAGAGAGAGAGAGACAGTAAGATAGAGAGAGAGAGACAATAAGAGAGAGAGAGAGAGAGAGCACTAAACAAACTTATGTGTACTTTTAAAAATAAATTATTCTTAACAAAGGGGTATGATTCTAAGAAAAACTTTACAAAGTTTAACTGTTTTTCACACATATTTTATTTACAAAATAATAGTTAAAAAAACCTTGAACCATTCGCTATAATAACAAAAGTGTTTTCATGGAATTTCTCTTAGGAAATGGTTCCCTAATTTTTAGCAATGCATGTGCATGAGATTTAGTGCATATAGAATAAGCTAATGTGTAGAAACTGTGATTTACATCTAGCCCATATTCTATTCTTTGGAAAAACAACAGAAATGCATCCCCCAGCCTCAGTGACCTCCCCAGACAGTTACAGATGGGCCTGAGGTTGGGGATGGGTGGGTATTTGGGGGAGGGTGGGACATCCCAACGGTCCCATGAAGCCCAGCTCTGCCATCAATCTCTCGACATGAGCCCCTCTCCACTTGATCCTCACTGCCCCAGGTGACGACAACACATGCGTCCATACACAAACTGCCTTTGCTTCTTGCTTCATCTCTGCTGGGCAAATCCCTGCATTCACTTTCCTGTATTGCTGATGAATGGGTTTTAATAAAAGCTGAGAGAGTGATGAAATTAAAAGTGCATCCCATGGCCTGCGATTGCTCCAGCTGCTCTATTACAGGACATATTTCAATATTCTCTTGCTCAAATTACAGACAAGTGTCTTACATCACTGTTGTGCTGATATTGCTGGCCTCATCATCACTTGGCTTGATTGTTGCTGTTAAAGCCATTGTGCCAGTACACAGTCAAGGATGCTCAATGTTCAAGTGCTGTTATATAGCTTTATAAAATCTTCCTCTGCATGATTAGCTAAAATTACGCAGATTTCCCAAGCTGCCTCATTAAAGACGGGCATCACAGCACTGGGCTGGGGTTGGGTGAGGGGTGTAGGAGAGGTGGGAAAAGAAGCGAATCTGCGTCTTTCTCAGAGAAAAGTCCCATAAGGACTAACCGACACAAGCCAAAGCTGCCCCGTCTCCCTATTCAGAAAAAAAGATCTTTGTTTTGGTGGATTATGAGGGACTTAATCCTCCCAAATGTATAATCGGCCTGCTTTGTGCTGTATGCTAGAGTGTAAGGGGGGCTGGCTGGAGGCAGTCCTTGTACTCCAGGAGCAACAGTGTAAAGTAAAGACACTTCATTTAATAACAAAAAGGACACTATTGGACATACATAACACTATTATAGGGAGGGATGTTTGAAAATGACAGCACTTACAGTCTCTTCAGACTGGCTACTCATGATACTGGTGTACCAGTGTCTGTTTTTACAAATCTTTGGTCTCACTTTTTAATTTTTTTCCAAAACAGGTTTAAAGGATATTAAGTAATAATAATAACAACAACAATAACAACAGCAATAATAATAATAATAATAATAATAATAATAATAATAATAATAATAATAATGATACAAAAACAAAATATAAACTGGATTGATTTCCTGGATTGGTACTATTCTAATAAATTAAATACACCCAGCAACATTGTGAGAAAGTGAATGTCTGTGTTGCTAAGTGCTGTTAAAATTGACCACTGATGAAATAAGTTTGAATGAGTGAAAGAGTGACAGGAGGTCAGAGCAGGACTACATAGAACCTGTGTGCTGCACTGAAGTGCTGCCGCAAATTCAACCTCTCAAATATAAAAAGACTATCCTGATTTTGTAAAGACCAAAGCCTAAGCATTTTAGGCTTGTTGCTATAGGTAAAATACTCTTATTGCTATTTAAACATGGTTTATAAAATCTTTTAAATTACTTAGTCCAGACATTCATGAAGGTGTTTTGACGGAGAGTTGATATGGCTCTGCGTGGTACCAGCATGTGCCAGCATATCTACGTGGTACACCCACAACCCTTATTCTTGGGGAGTGTTACACCCGTGCTGTCTCTGTCGCGTAGTCCCTCACCCGAGTACCAAGGGTAACTTAACTCGAGACAGGGTAAGTATGTATGTTGCGTGAGTGGTTGGTGAGGGGGAATCTAACAACCCGAGGGCTGTCAGATCCTCCAGCACAAGTCCACCTGTGTTTTGTCAAAGCTATAATGAAACGGAAGTGTCTGCGTCGTGTGATTGGTTGGTGAGAATGGTTGAGAGTATTTATTCCCAGTTTACCCAGCGAGACGTTGTGTGGACACCGTAATTGTAGACCGTGAGGTGACTGGGAAGCTGGGTTGGCTGAGGGCATGAGATCTTAGGAGTCAGAAACTTCTATTTCAAGAGGTCCAAGTTTGAATCCGCATACTCACAGCGGCTGCGCCATGAGTGTTTTGTGCTCTAAGGAAAAAGACTAATTGAGATTGTGTTTTGCAGACTGAAGCAGACAAGCTACGCGGGGCTAAACAGAACCGTGCCTGCCTAGCCTCCGCTTATGCTGCAGCGGATCTCTTGCACACCGCCCCTCACTGGAAGAAAGTGAAACTAGGACTTTGCTGGCAGAGACATTTTCCGGAACGGAAGGATTCCTTGTTTGGTTTTTTTGTGTTATGTGGAAGTCTTATTAAACTCTGCTGAACCAATACGTCATTCCTTCCTGTGCGTCCTTCCCTACCCCACCCCATTCTGACAGGCAGTTCACAAGAAGAAGATATTTTAGCTTCTCAGTCAACAAGCGTTTAGAGAACTATTAGCGCTGGTTACAGGAAGCACCAAAAACTTGATATTTGTATATAATTAGTTTACAGAATTGTTTGGGTTTCTTTGACAGATGACTCAGCAAAAGAACAACATAGCTAACTTTATTAAATGGAGTTAAAATGTATACATACTCATATTATACATTTTCATATTCTTCATTCTAAAAAGCGGAATTAAATGATAAAATAAATGGTTGGCATGCAGATGTCCCTTTATTTAGACTTGTGTTATGGTGACATAGTTTGGCATGATGAGGAACGAGGATACATTTTTTAAATGAGTCATACCCAGTCACTCCCAGTGGAAAGACATCAATCAGTTTGACATTCCAGGTAACTCATTTCATTCTGCTTAGTTAAGATGACTGTAACTATGACTTCTGCCAATAAAGCTGTAAATTACAAGGTTAGTATATTCCAGAACAAAAATAACCAATAAAAAGTTCTAAATTGTGGAATATCTTTATTTATGAAAAATTATTTATTACAAAACACATTCTGGTTTGTGTTGCTCTTGTTTGCTGCATACTTTCATGTATTCCTTCATAATTTTGTTTGTTTTCAATATTAATCTTCAATGTAGAAAATAATAAAAACAAAGAAAACACATTGCATGAGAAGGTGTGTCCAACTTTTGACTGGTAGTGTATATATACATTTTATAATAACATTTTTCAGTAAAATAATTGTGTTCTTTAAAAATATATTTTTAAACTAAGTTTTACAAGTTTGCATTGCTCCCACTTAGTACCTTTAGTGGTAGAAGTATTCTTTTCATAGGTAAAATATTTGTATGTCAAATATGTACTCTATTTAGAATAAAGGCTACAACTAATGTGTTTTGTGGTATAACCTGCTTAAAAGACACAGCTTAAAGCATAGCCATAGAATTTTAAATGTAGTTTTGTCATTGGTAAGTACAGAATATATATATAATTAATTCAATGAACTCATTGACCCAGTTACTAACTTTCAGTTAAATCATAATTTCTTTAAGTGAACTTTTTCTTTTGCTTTAAAACATAAATAAATAAACTGTGAATGTTCCCTTGAAGGCACATACATGATACTGACATAATGCTTTGAAAAAGAGAGCACAAAGGGTGGTTTGAAAGTTTCTCTCATTATGTTCTGTATAGTCACAGTATAGTCAGTGTAACCCATAATTTTACACGATTCACATATGAAGGCAATTGAGTTATGAATCAGCTATGAGGGAAGTTTACTAATGCCTAACAACATAAAGTGAAGTGGCAGTGTGAGTGACTGGTAAGCTCAGAATGAAGACAGAAGGTAAGTACTTCTCTTCTGGCACTTTTTCTTTTGTGATATCCTTTGAAGCTCTTCCTTTTCTTGAGTGGTATGGGACAATAGGTTTTATTTTCATTGGGGAGTATGATTTTGAGAGAGAGAGAGAGGGAGGGAAAAGACACAGAGAGAAAGAGAGAGAGAGCGAAATACAAAATTGAAACAGGGAATGAGTCTTTGGATTCAAAGAGCCCTCAATACCCCTCTTGAAAAGGACTAAAAGCTCAAATACACTCTGGCTCCATTTCATCTCTCATTTTGTGAAGCCAAGTTTGTTTTGCCGTTCCTTAGTCGTAGACCAGGAGATGCACGGACTGAGAATTTGAGCTTTTGTATAAGGAAGTGCCGTCAGTCAGAATCAGAGTGTGGGATCAAAGTGATTGGCTCTGAGCTGTGTGGGATTCCCACCAGACTAGCAATGATGAGGTGGGCCTGGCCATGCACACAAGCAAGGCAGCTACGGTGCATGCTGGATCTATGAGGCGCTCACCACCTGAGGGGATACAAACAAACCCAGCACGCAAGAGAGCTGAGGCCCTGAACCAGGAGCCCACCGAGGATCCTCTCCATCTTCAAGAGTGTGAGGGAGGGATCAGTTTAGGGTGTTTTTAATAATTAACCGACTGCGTTTGTTTATTAGTCTCCATCGCTTCCACACCCTGGTGGCCTGAGAGCCTCTGGGGTGTAGGGCAGTTCTGGAGAGACTTGCGGGAAAGCAGGCTGAGAGGTAGATGTGTTATTCTCCAATTAAAAGTGAATGTTCCTGGCCCCAAGCATAGGAAGTGTGTTAGGATCTGACTCTGGCCCCTGTCCACTCTACCTGCTGAAAAGCTGCCTCATCAGCATAATGGCCCTACAGGCATTGCCAGTATAAAACAATAACGGAAGCACATTGGCTGCTGAATAGTGTTCCGGTAAATTAGAATTTCAGTCTTTTTGCAGCATGTGGGAGATATCAAACAGCAAATGTCACAGGTAAGTTGCAAGGAAAAAAGTTGCTGTGTTTTTTAAGGATATCTAAGGAACTGTCAAACTATTAAGTGATCAGTGCATGTAGTTCATATCTTCAGTCAGGCTAGACAACAATGAGCAGGGATGTTCACAGGTCAAACTGCTGCCACCTGTCCCAGCAGGGATAAACAACTGAAAGTCTCGCAATGGGTTCTTTGAGAAGATACACTCGTTACACTGCAGTGAAACGAGCCGTAAGGCCCATTTTGCTCTACAGAAGCCACATGGGGATGAGCAAATAAAAGAAAGGAGGATGGAACATGAAGTGAGAGCAGGAGAAAGGAGTGGGAAAGAAAAGGGCTGCATAAGTGAGAGAGAGAGAAAGGAGCTGGAGAACAGAGGCGGTTTGATTTGATTTCAATGGAATGTTTGTTGACACTGATTCGTGGCCCGGGGCCTTGGGATAAATGATTGAACAGCGCTGGCTGTCAAAGCCAGAGGATTTCTGTAGGCTTGTGTTTCACTGTGTGCTTTTCGCTGGAGGGAAGGTAGCACTCAACTAATTGACACAGAATTAACCATGAAACACACTAAGCACTCCCCCTCCTCTACCACTACCGCTCCCTGAAAAGCAAGAGTGTTCCATGACAGAGACTGCAGTTACCCCTCACGCCCCCCCCATCCCCCCCCCCCCCCCCCCACACACACACACACAACCGCACACACACAAACACACCCCTCTTGGGAACTGTGCTGTAAAAATACAACAAGCTTACACGCCGTATGCAGCCATGAACAGGGGTATACATGTTTTTAATCAATTTGTAGTTCGAAGCTCAAGAGCTGGATCAAACCCCATGGCTCTCACCTCCTCCAGCACTAAAGCCCACCCACCCTGGATGCAGACCATTCAATAGTGCAAACATCGTGCATACAAAGAGTCTATAAGGCATGTTTCTTCAAAATCCCAGATATATAATCGAAAAAAAGAAGTAATGCCTACCAAGAAAAAGAACCTATTTTATTTATCATATTTCATTTTTTAAGAGAATCTATCTGAGAATGGGTGCATGTCTGCAATACCATTTCTTGTTTTCTCACTGTATGATTGGATTGGATTTTGTTTCGTTTCAATTCAATCTATTTAAGATATGGATTGAATTCACAGAGGAATTCATTTCATAATTAGAAAGGGGCATGCAGATATACTGATTAAATCTAACTCAGAGAACTGACTACAGTGGCATGAAAGAGGACCTGACATGAGAAGCAACTGACTTTGTATGCCCATGTAGTAGAATTAAAGCTCAGCAGCTTGAATCTTCAACAATAAATAAACAACAACACCTGCTGCAGCCAACCCAGGAGCACTGCCCCCGACTAGATGCCCTGGGTTAATTAAAACTTGGACCAGGGACAACAAAAAATAAATGACTAAGCCTGTACTTGTGTGTGTGTGTGAGTGAGCGTGTTTTGTAGGTGCACTATGCAGAAGACGGTGGAGAGGAAAATCACCCTTATTTTGACCACCTCAGCTTCTGGATGTCCTTGTAAAGGAGCTGGGGAGGAGGGGTACTCCAGGTCAGAGGCCGGTCATTTATTGCTGACTACTAACCAATCAGAAGGTCCCAGACTGCCAAGGACTGTAGTGGGGGAAAGGAGGGGTGTGTCTCTAAAGTGGACCCCCCCAGGTCAATTATTTCCAGGAAAGAGACAGTGCCGGCGGAGCTCTAAATTTCATTTGCACACCAGCAGCCCCCAAAACACACACCTGAGTGGAGAGCTGCTGCCACCCAGCAAAGGCAATTAATGTCTCCCCTCAATGACATGCGCGTTCGCAGTGACAGCTGCCCTACTCTCAGGCGTCCTGAGGACCAGGCCGGAACCGCCCACCAGGAAAGGCACGGAGAAGGAAGCATATCTTTACTTTCCCAGAGAGCCTAATTTCAGGTATAACACGTTTTACTTTGCCTGCAGTTATAGGCAGAGTAAGGGCGCTCCACACCTGTTGAGTGTAAGCACAGGTTCAGACTGGTCCTCTGCACTTGTCATCCCACACAAACCTGTCAAGAATGTTGCTAATGCTTTATTTTGAGTGTCCACTATATGTACTTTAGAGACTCTTGCTTTGTCTTTAATCCCTTAAAGTCACACTAGTAATAATGAAAGCGTATTGTAACATTGTACATATTAATCGTCACTCACAGCTCATTAAAACAAGCAGGTGCACCCTGTTGAAAGTGCAGACTCTAAACTTTCAACTGACACAAAATTTGTGTAGGTAATCAGAATATGAGACATTTGATTGTGACTTGTTGCATAAGTTATTTCATGATCTTTATGAAGTCAATGTAACCTTTATTTTAATCACATTAATCCTGAACTCAACCTGAGCCTATATTTACAATAATTCTGATCTTAACCATGATGCTATTGATGATCATATGAAAGGGTGTACCACAAAACATTTGCATTCAAGGCAAATATTACACTGGTGCCATAATGCAATCATCCATCAACCATTTGAACCCTGGGACTTTTATGAGCGTTTTTGCATCCCTTTATTTATTGGGAGATATCATTTTAACTCCATAAGCTAGTCATTCATGCCTTACGTTGTTTTTTTCCTGAAGACCCAGGGCTACTTATTTATGTAATTATTTGATGTGAAACTAACAAGTAAAATCTTATATAATCATTTTTATAAGAAAATGGAATGTATTATTGCCTAGTGAATTTGTAGTTTTCTTTGCTTTTTACAAGACAATGTTTTTCAGTAACTTCAAAAATGTATGGAGTAAAGGTCCATAGCCATTGTTATATAATTATTTCTCAACTGGGACATTCTATGGTTTATTACCATATAAACATATGTGCTTATTTCCAAATGCAATTTGAATTTGACCTTCCTTGGTTTATTATTACTGCTGAAGTTGATCAGATGGCTTTTAGAATACAGTCAAACACTTTCCCCCAACAGTTACAAACATATAATACAATACCATTATAAAAAAAATAATAATGTAGCAACAGAATGAAAATGATTATATATTTATTATACAGAAAGACAGTGGGGAAAATGATGACGGATTATGATGAATTAGTTACACTGAATCCAATGACAAGTTTGTGGACCATCGCAGAAGTTAGCGCATTTGCGCCTAAAGTAAATCATATGGATGGTTTATGAAGTGTTATTTTGTGGGAAACCTTTTTTAAATGTACTCTCTTTTGTGCATATGATTACTCTGGAATAATTTATTGCACAAACATGGGACTTAGATGACCCTATAGGGTAAGTCTTCTGTATTTCAGTGATATGTGTATCATGCATGTGTGTTACTCCTGTCGCGAGTTATGAGTCTGATACTAAAGGTTACAAAAATGAACGGAAAATGGAGTTAAAAAAATTAAGAGAAATGTGCTCCATACTACAGGCTGAATTGGAAAAAATATTTTAGAACTCCTTAAATCTAGATAGTTTTATTGCAGATATGTAAAGAGGAGTGATTTTGGTCTTTGTGATTGGCCAAATTTTCAAAACTGTGTGTGGCGTGTATGGAAACAAACAGACTTGTTCTTTATTCAACCAAGCAAGATGTAATTGAATTTGCATAACTTGGTTCGTCAGAACCAGGTGATTATGGCACTGGCTTTCACTATAGTTTGGTATTAATTCTCTTGCTTGCCTGATCCACCTCTGGCATGCATCTACTGATATGTCTAGGCAGGCTTCTTCCATGGCCTGGAGAAGGTGAACATAGACATAAGCTACTACACTTTCCACCGCCATGCCGAAATAAACTCCTCTATCGGGTTTAGGAAGGGAGAGTATGCAGGCAGGAAGATGGTATGCAGGCAAACCGTGGTAAACCAGTCATGGACCAGAGCAGCGCGATGGAAACTGACGTTATTCCAAACTACACCGTAGTGAAGCGGCTCTGGCTGTGCTGGTTCCCTGTAGTCCAGCTGGAACATATGTAGTCTTAGACCATCAAGAAAAGCAAGGAGAAGCATAGTGTTATAAGATCCTAGAATGGCATGGAGGTGGAGTACCCCTTTTTGGCTGATGGCTGCGCACATAGTGACATTCCCTCCATGCTGACCAGGGAGATTTACAATAGCCCAATGACCAATTATGTTCCTTCCGCTTCTCCTCCTTTTGGTCAGGTTAAAACCTATCCACAAAGATAATTTCATGGGAAACAGGCTGTCCTTCAATCTCAAAGATTCTCTGCAAAACACATAACACAGTAGTACTCGTTGCCCAGCCTCCCTCATAGTCATACCATGGACAAGGACATGGTCAACTAGAGTGCTTTGAATTTCATTTAAGACCGCTTGTTTCTTTGCTCTTCCCCTTTCTTGTCGCCGTCATCCTCGACCTCCTCCTCCTCCTCCTCCACCTCCACCTCTCTGGTGTCCTAGACCTCCATCTCCTCCTCCTCCTCTCCCTCTTCCTTCACCACATCACCCTCGACATCCTCCTCCTCCTCCTCCTCCTCCTCCACCTCCTCCTCTCTGGTGTCCTAGACCTCCATCTCCTCCTCCTCCTCCTCCTCTCCCTCTTCCTTCACCACGTCACCCTCGACCTCCTCCTCCTCCTCCACCTCCTCCTCTCTGGTGTCCTAGACCTCCATCTCCTCCTCT
>JBBPDH010000007.1:14153012-14165729 GCA_037974565.1 Clupeocharax schoutedeni
CAAACTCTCTCTCTCTCTCTTTCACACACACAGACATACAGACACACACACACACACACACACACACACACACACACACACACGCACGCACGCACGCACACACGCATATGCAAATGCACACAACTGGTCACTGCATTTTAACATGCAATACCAAAATAAAGAACCTAAAAACTTTTCCCACTAAATTAGAACAGTTGTCAGACAGTGTAGAAAAAGGAAATAGGAAAAATAGAAAGTTGAATCTAGTACAATCCAAGGTTTATTTCAAGCTAAGATTAAATATTTTACTGGTCTGTTTGTTTGGTTGAAATATGAGAGAACACCTGGGCATGCAGGTAGGTTATGGACAATTAAGGTGTAAAGACGGACAAGCCCATGTAAGACTTTATCATCTTGTATGCTATATATTTTCTTAAATAAATGACAACACTGAATCATTTGAGCAATAATTTGTTTAGTGAGAACATATTGCACATGAATTCATAACATGCAATAACACCATGAGGTTGTAAAGAGTTAAATGTAAGTGATTCAAAGACATTATTACTTTATGCAGATGATGGGGAAACAAAAAAAGAAGGAGTCACCCCTGACAAGGTAATGAAGAACAGGAAGATGACAAAGGAACACACACACTCACCCATCCGCTCACCCATACACACATGTGCACACACACAGTGGGGGCAGTTAGGGTATAGCCCACCGCAAATGTGGCAAAAGGTGTGGAACAAGGCATTCACTACCACCCCATTATTTCCTCCCACCCCTCTCTCCTTTGTGAAGACAGGCGGGATTTTTTTTCTACATAAAAGTAAACAACGTTGCCTGCAGGCACAATTTTCCCGGCAACACAATAAAATGTGCAGTGAATTTATGATGGTCATCCATTAGCTCTTACCAAGGAAACATCACCCATATCTGTCGTCCATCATTATAATAGAGGGTTAATGCACCAAATTTACATAAAAAAGTCATATTGTCTGCATGAATTATTTACACCCTCAGCTGTTTTTTCTTTCTTTCTTTCTTCTTTTGTTCTTTCTTTCCTTCTTTCTTGCTCTTTTCAAGTGCTAGTGGTTTATAAGCTACATTCTTACAAAATAATCCTGATACTAAATTCATTCCTGGGGTGCCCCTGGGCTTTGTCAACTCTCTCTCTCTCTTTCTGTCTCTCTCTATCTTTTTTTATCTCTCTTTCTCTCTCTGCCTATGAATGAATGAATAATGCCGGTACCTCTGCAAATGTAATTAGAATCAATTACGGTTTATGGGTGAATCTGCTGTGTATTCTCATGTCCTCTGGAAAAATAAAGTATAATGTGGAATTGGGTGAATGTGTAAATAATCCAAAATAAACTATATTTTAAAACGATGCTATTAACACAAACATAAAATATTATGAAGAGAAACTCACACACACAAAAAAACAGGCTTGTCAAGCATCTGAAGAATCCATTATGTTACATCAAACCTTCACGAGACTGAAAAATGAAGACTTTCGGAACGATTGCTATTATGTAAGGGTGTTCATAAATGCTGACATAAAAACATGAATTGTTTCCACTGAAGCCCCAGGGATGGGCTCAGTCATTGAGCAATTACTATGAGCTCAATTACTATCATCATATTATCTCAACTAATCTGGCAGTGTCAGTGATGTGAAGTGAGTGCTGGGCTTAATCTGCACTTCTTCCTCCTCCTGTCACTTGGGTGAGAGAGCTGTTTTGTGTGTGACACTGCACCCCTTGTGAACGGACTGAAATGAATACCTCTGCTCCCTGTGCCATGCGTCAAAGCTGTGGCTGCTTTTTTTCCCCCCCCCCCCCCTCCCTCCCCCCCTTTGCAATGTAATGTTGTCTCTGAGATGAATGCTTCAATTCTCCTAATTTCACCTGACAGCGCCACAGGCGTTCTGGCGTGCGGCACTAATTTCTGACATGCCTCGACAGAGAAGGACTCCATCAAAGCGGCCTGGTCGTTTTTGAGGACTCAGAAAGAGTCAGAGATGTGAAGTCCAAAAGAATATGCTGTGTGTTAAAGCTTGGGTTAAAGTCTGCTTCAGTTTTTCTCAATCTGTCTCTTTCACACCACAGACTCTCCTGAATATAATATTCATGTATGCCCACAGTATCAAGTGGGTTTTCATAGTATTTTATTAATGTAGTTTTTAAGTCATAACAAAGTCTATTTCACTGAAATGAGTAACAGAAGTAGGCATAACCATAATACTGGACCATTTTAAATGTCCAAATGTCCAGATAATGTTTGCATGTGGTGGAAAACAGGAGTTTTTTTTTTTAAATCTTAAACATTAACCAATTATCAAAGTTAATTGCAAGAGACCATTTGTCATACGTGAACACACCACAGCGTGAACAGCATGAAATTCATCCTCTGCATTTAACCCATTCACCAAGTGTAGCAGGGGGCAGCCAGGAACACGGTGCCTGGGGAGCAGTGCACGGGGACGGTACCTTGCTCAGGGTACCTCAGCGGTGCCTAGCGGTCTTGGGGATCGAACCCAGACTTTCTGGTCGCAGGGCGAATGCCCTAACCACTAGGCTACCAGCTGCCCAGTAAGATAAATATTTAATTAAGATCAGTAGATAATAACACAGTAGATAATAAGGGCGGGAAGCTTTGCTCCCTGTACTGGTCACTTTCCCAGCATACTCTATGAACAGCAAATTTCTGTGAAATTTGGAATTTTCAAGACACCTGACCTGTACCTCCCAGAATACCATTGTACGCAAATAAGACAGAGGATTACTGCAGGAGGTTTTGGCTTTATTTTTTCTACAGTGTGGTCTTTATCCAGCTACACAAACAGAGGATCTCCATCCTATTCATGATTAATGGTATATGGCACAGACATTCTTTCTCCTTCTCTGTGTGTGTATGTGCTTTCCCAACCAAATACTGCATTATCTCCTATAGAGACTTTTTAATGCTACCTAAGACTAGATAAGCAGGAGGCTGTCAAACAGCCCCTGCTGCTCCATTGATTGCATCTCTCTCTCTCTCTCTTCTCTTTGCTAGCATAAGGAGCTGTGAGCTAAAAGGTAGAGGGCAAGGTCAGAGTCATGACCTTCAGTTTAACCTTAGTGATCTCTATAACCCCCCAAACAGACCGCTGCTGAGTAACCTCACTGCTCAAGTTCACTGCTTCAAGCAAACCATCCCCAACGCACCCCCCTCTTCTCTCTCCTTTCTGCCACACACACACACTGCATACATATTTTATTTGTTTCCTTTTCTTAAGTGTAGAGAATTATCCCTGCACTGTCGTTATATTTAATTGAAGAATCTACACAGTTCAACCTGGATAGATTTAAATGTCATTTCTTTTCTCCAAATGTAGCATATGGAAAGACTATTCAAATTTTATTGCCTGAACTAACTACTTTTACGTGCCAATTACATGATCATAGTACCATAATGGTGCTGTATCACGCCTCACATATTGCCAAGGAACTATATTAAGATGCAAACAGTATTTACAAGCTTACATAAATTTTGCATGCTGGATGGTGACTGGGATTGAAAATCAACTTTGATCCACCCTACTAATGAACAATTACAAACCTGATGCTCTTAGGCCCTGATTTGCATTCTAAGGGCTACGCAAAAAAAATTGTACTGCAGAGCATTAATCTCCCTTGACAGAGAAAGCTTGTAATTTGTGACAGGTGGGTCAAGGTTTCTGTTTAATTTATCACATAATTTCTAAAATCTGCTGAGTAGGTGAATTTTAATGGGCTAAAACATGGTCTGTTTGGAGGCAAACTTAAAGTCTGATGCTCAAGTTAGGAAATACATGTCTTAGCTCTTGAGTTATAGTGTGTCAGTTAAATTGAGGAATGCACATAACGCTACGTGCATAAGGAAACGGGGTCTGCGCGGCACTTTCAAAGCAAAGCCACTAACCTGGGGGCTTCTCCTGAAGCAGCATACAGGTACAAAGTTATTTGACCTTAAACTGAATGTAAAAGAGCAGGAGATCTAAGGTCCTCTTTGGGCCTATCTTATCATCGCTTTTAGATCTACTCAAATACCCAAGCATCCTCAGGCACAGGATGTCTGAGGGATGTCTAGTTTCCTCAAATAGAGTCTCTGCACTTACTCATTCAGATATAGAATATCTTGCATCGTTATACAGCTCAGGTCACAACCATGCAATGAAATAATTTAAGGTTTTATGATCTTTTTTGAAAATTGTTTTAGGATTTAATGGCTGCAGATTACCTTCAGCACCCTAACACCAGGAATAAAAGCTGTAAAGTCATAGACACAGTGATAAATAGGACACAGTATAGCACTACATCAATGAATATAAATTTTTTCTTAATTTTTAGACAAAAAGACTTTTGTAAGGATTTAGAATATAAATTCATCCACTGATGGGTTTTCTAGATATTTGAATGACATCTATTGCATTGCGTTTTTGGATTTTCTGTTAGTACATAGATGTGAAGGATTTTCATCTGTACTCAAAAAAATATTAAAACCACATCACAATGGTGAACACTTCCCCTGAACATTAGCTTTTCTGTGCACGTTTTGTTATCTTGTTTTTTTTATATGAGGGTGAATGTCCGTTTTAAACTGTTACATCTTTCTTGTTGTGTATTATTTTATTTTATTGTCTTGTTTGTATCTCTGAGGCTTATTTAAGCTACTCTTCTTTTTCTTCTTCTTATTATTGTTATCATTATTATTATTACTATTATTGTATTATTATTATTATTATTGTTATTATTATAGTTTTTGTGACTTTGGTCTGGGAGATGCTGTCTGAATAAATACTTACTTACTTCCAGTCAGTTTGGAGACAAATTGTGAGTTATTTGATTTCATTACTAGAAAACTTACTGCAGGAATGAACAAGAATGAGAGATGATGTGCATCTGTAACACAAACATTTTTGGGGGCAACACCCTTCAGTCACAGTTATTGCTGGTTATAGCAAAGGTTAGCTGTTCTTCACCAATCTATACCACATGAAAGATTTATAGATTTAAAGAACCTACACCACATGAGAGTTCCACAGAGTTTAAAGTATCTCTAATAAGTTACAGTAACAATATATGAAACATCATTGTAACTACTGGTGATGAATTTACTGTAATGTGACATCAGAACCTAACCAAAACTCTGGACTTAAACCTTAAAGGTTATGCCATTTCCACAGCAAGAGCACTTTTTATTTAAAGTCCCTAAATCTAATTAAATATAATGCATGTGTTAAATTATACTAGATCCAAAAGAAATGCTTTCATCTCCTATCTGTAATTTTACTGTATTCACATAACATCTACATAGGAACTTTTGCATAGTTACTGTGAAATATTTGTGGTGTTACATTGCAACCAAATCCAGTTACATGACTTAATAGCAGTCTGCAATGGGCTAATGTCATAACTTTAGTTAGGTTAGCAGGTCATAGCACATGTGGATTACAATCAGAAAAATACAAAACGAAAACAAACAAACAAAACAGGCAGTTTGTGTAAATACCCTCAGTGCGCACCAACTCCAACAACCCCCACCCCCCTCTCTCCCTGGTGGTGCTTTCAGCCCTCACTTAACTCTAGTGGCCCATGCACAGTTTGGCGTGCTCACCCCTCCACCCTTCACCAATCAATACTGACAAATACCAGCTTCCCTTGGACTAGTGTGTTTGTGTAATAATATCAGTATCTCACATGAAACGGTGTCTTACACACACACACACACACACACACACACACACACACACACACACACGCAGGGGCATGGAGTCAAGCAATAAATTAATCAGGAGATAAAGTGGAAAAAGCTATTGATTTTTTGTTGTGTGCAAGCAGGCATAAGACGAAAGCACGCATAGGGAGCAGTGAGGTGGAACAGGCTTAAGAGAAGCATATGTTTTTGTGTGTATGCTTGTTTGCGTGTGTACTTGTGTGTGTATGTGGATGTGTGTGAGAGAGAAAGAGAGAGAGAGAGAGCGAGAGAGAGACTGAGACTAAACTGCTAGCTATATAATATCACATTACGTAATCTGCCAGTGAGCTTTTTTCAAGTCACTGGGATATTCAAGCATGTTCACATTAAGTTTAAGCAAAAATTACACAGCACAGTGTTTTGAATTATTTTTAATATTAGATAAAGTGACTAAAATAGACATTTGGTCTATCATATATACCATCATTATTTTTATTTTCTCACAGATTTGTGTGCTGCTTCCTGCTCCTGAGGCCAAGGTCTTGCCCTGCCCTGCTCTGCCCAGGCAGGGGAGGGAGAGGGATGTGTTCATTGTCTCAGCCAACTGGCTCCTGTTCAAGAGGAAAGCCAGCCAGCATCATCGCAGCATGATGCAGCAGGACCTGGCACAGCTCCATCCATCCGTCAGCCCTGCTGCAATATGAATCTACAGGTTATACAGCTAAAAGCCACAAAGACAGAAAGACAGATAGATAGATGGATAGATGGATAGCTGGATAGATGGATAGATAGTTTTAATTAAGGCCTATTGCAAAGCAAGTGTGTGAGAGAGAGGACTTGCATTCAAACAGAAGAGGGTGAAGGGTAGAGCTGGAGATTAACTATTTGTGCCATAGAGTGGCAGTTTGCAGGGTTGCCATAAAATGTGTTTAACTGTGCTGATGCAAATTCCAAAAAAAGTAATTGTATTAAAAAACAACAAAAATAATTGTGGCTCCACTGTGCTATATGTAGTGTCACATATTACCGATGTAGTCTAGTTTATGGCTTCTGAATGATGAATAAGTCCATTTGGGTCAATATTGGAGTCATAATTATACAAAGATTTTTGGAAAGTGACGAAGTGATTGGAACAGACACATCTGGCATTTTTTTTTTGCATGTGTTTTTGTATTTGGTAATGTTTGTTCATTAGTCAGGGGTTAAATATGTTGATGGAATATCCATGAGCGGTGTGTTTTGACATATTATTGTATGAAAAAGACATTTAAGGCATAATTTTGTTGTTCATTAAAGCACAACATACTGTAAAGATATATGATCAGTGCATGGGAGTGAATGAACATCTTAGGCTGAATCTAATGACAGTTAATAAAGCGTTCAGCTGCGTTAATAAAAAATAAAGGTGTAAGTGGCAGGCCAGTCTTTTTCAAGGACACAGTATGTGTTTGTTTGATTGCAACTTGCTTAATTTTATAATATTGCCTGCTTGTTACTAACAAAAACTATACTATACACACGGCAAGTGGAGGTGATGTTAGTTCTGCATTTATGTGTAATATTATATTATCTTGTATTTTTATGGTAGGTATTAACATCCTGTTCAGTCAAATTCATACTTGACTGTTCTTCTTGTGGCTGCATGCCTTTATAAAGGGCCATGTTCAGCCCCTTCAATATCAAACCTAAAGTTACACTCTTGGTTATACAGATGCTTCTGTATATGTGTCTGCATTAAACTGATCTGTGCTGCATAAATAAACACGGACCTGAATCAGACAGAGAGAGAGTGAGCGAGATGGAAAGAGATAGAGACAGATAGAGATGGAGAGAAAGAGAGAGAGATGGAGCATAAAACTAAGAGGCATGAGGATCTATCAGGAAGCGAATAATTCTTGCTGTAGATAATTCATTTTCTGCACAGTATAAATACATTTCTTCCTGTATGGCTACATTGTTTTAGAATGAGAGAGAGAGAGACATTTTCCCCACCTGCAAGTTTCCCCACTTCCTGCTCCTCCAGCAGAGGTCCTGCCCCACCCTGCCCAGGACAGGTATGAGGAGTGGGAACGCATTCATTCTCTCTGCCAACTGGCTCGTGTTCCAGAAGAAAGGTAGCCAGCATGATCGCAGTGTGATACAGCCAGACCTGGCACAGCTCCATCCATCCATCTGATGCCCTGCTGCAACATGAATCCACAGGTTATACTGCTGGGATAGCTGTACATGCTTCGTTATATAGAGCTATATTGAACTGTATATGAAATACTGTATATTGTGTGTCTTAGACATACAGCTGCCTGCACAAACATACATTCTTACCCCTTAAACCTAAGTGCAAGAGTCCCTCAAAACCTGAATGATCGATAGGGGGATTTACTGTTCCAAAGTTCCAAATTTAAGAGTAAGTACAGCAAGTGAAAATGATAAAAGTTTGTGTTTTCCTCAATTTGGACAGAGAATCTTCAGATGGCACCATGAATATATCACCTATTTGGTATCAATTTGAAATACACAAATGTGGAGATATGAAGTCCTACAACGCACACTTGCCCACGGACATGCATCATGCATGCTGACCTCTGAATGTAGATGACTATTAGGTTGTGTAGGCATCTCCCTTTAGCTAGCTCTGCTTTACCCTCTATGTCCTGCTGCCCTGCCCTCAGTGTCTCTCCGCAGCTGCCTCGCACATTTGTGTGCTGCATACATTTCCCAGCTTTCATCTGCAAAGGCCAGTGAGAGAGGAGAGGTGCAGGGGGTGAGGGAGAGTGTGTGTCGCTCTCTGACTTAAACAGCTCCTCTTTCTCTTTTCCTCACCCCGCTGACCGTGGCACACACTCCGCTTGCTGCCTCTTCTCTTGACTCCTGTTCCCTACAAAGTCACTAGCATTACAGGGCAAAGAGAGAGAGTCTGATATTATCTCATTGATATTCCCTCAACAAAAGAGTGGGGATGAATAAACAGAGGCCATCGGAGTCTGACGATTCTTAAATGTAAAAACAGAGCCACATCCGGAAAGGGTCAAGAAGAGGCCACAGCAGCTGTGTCAGCCAAAGGAGGCATGTGTTTTCAGCACTGACCAGTCACAACCGATCAGATGAAATCGCATATGGACTTCTTGACTAAGTGACCCAGGTTTCAAAAAGGCTTTGCACTAATTTCAAAAGCAAATATTCTGATTTATTGTGATGCCAATAATTGAGGAAAGCAGAGTACATTCATAAGGTTTAGTAGCCTTGGTTAAATTACATGTTAATTTTCTCAGTTGCTTTCTATCAAGATGTCGCGAGGCCCAGCCGTGGAGCTCGCCTGTGTCGAAACAAAAGCGCGATGAGACCGGGATTTCATCTTTGGAATCTTTATTTAAATAAACTGGCACGAGGGCCGAAAACAAAAGCAGAAAACTCCAGAAACAGGACGGGGAACACAAGGGCTCAAAAGCAATGACGACATAACGAGAACACAAAACACACAGGCATATATACATAAGACAATCAGGATGTTTGTTCTTCATTGGGTCCTCTCTCTCAGTCAAAGAAAAATATCACTTTTTACAAGAACAACTTTGGTTTTCGACAAACTTACAAGATCTTGGTTGATGGGACTTTCTGTCTAGCAGCATTAGCAAAAGAAATCCAGATCAAAAAGCAAATGGCCAAAAACATTGGAGAAGTTCGCGTCTGCACCACCAACTGCGCATTGAAGGAACTTGAGTCTCATCTTGCAGAGATTCCAAATACGAAAATGCAAACACAGCAAGGAGCCTGTCCCTGCATCAGAGTGCCTGCTGTCGATGCTTGGCCAGACGAATCCACATCACTACTTTGTTGCAACACAGCACAAAGATTTGACCGCAAAGCTGACGGAGATTCCTGGTGTGCCTGTGCTGTACATTAATGACATCATGGTGATGGCCAAGCCATCGGCGGTCTCGTTCAGGCATGTGCAAGCGGTACAGCTGGGTGAGCCCGACTGAACAACAGAGAACAGACACAAGACCAAACCCCGCTACACGAGCCCGGGGACCCCACACCCAACCCATCTCCTTTGGTCGCCCATGGAATGTTCCCCAAAGACTCCATAACCCAGACCAAGGCTGGGGAATCGTAACTGACCTGGGCCTCCTGGTAGTCAGAGCTGGGACCAACAGAGTTCAGGGTGATGGGAAGGAGACGAATAGGGGCTGGACAGACGGGGCTGAACAGACAGGGTTAACCTCACACTCCCCTTCAGCCTCAGCACGTTCAAACACAGCGTACCCGTTCTCAGACACAGCGCACTCAGGGACCATGGCAAGCACGCACTCGGGGACCGGGGCTGTATTTCTCTCAAGGACACTGCTCTCAATCACACGGCTCTCAGTCACAAACACACCGGACCCGCTAGCCGGGAAGCTGAGTTTGGCCTCCCTTGGCCTACTCTCTAGGTCGCTAACGTTAGCTCCAAAGCTAACAGCTCTGGGGCTGCTCTGGGCTGTGCTAAAGGCTAATGGGTACTCGCCGGCTGGAGCGATCTGGCTCTGGCTGTCTCTCCGGAGCTCTGGACTGGTGTGCTTGAGTAATTCCAACTGTAGCTCGCAGGCCTGAAGCTGCTGGTGGAAGAGGGCCCCATCTGGAGTGCTCGGGTCTTGAGAGGTTTCTCGAAGCTCGCGGAGAGCCGCTGCGAGGAGTTCCAGCTGGCGCCGGTTCTCTTCCTGCTGCTCGTGTGGGGAGGACTCCAGAACGGGATCCCTCACCACGTCATGGTGACGCACAGAGTCGGCCACGTGCGGCAGCGGCCGCTCCGGATTCTTGGCCAGCTCGTGCGCGGGCAGAGTGATCTCTGCTTCGTTTGGGGGTAAAGGAGCTGTGGGTGCCCCGCGCCTTCTTCGTCGCCGCCTCTCCTTGTTGCTGTGGACTGGGGGGCGATTTCTGAAAGGGTCTCGTTGTCTGAGCCCCATGGGAGGGATTCCCATTGGAGCTCCCTGGGTGGACGATTGCTCCGGAACAGCGATGTCTGCGCCCCAACTCCTTGCCCAGGTGGTGGCTTGTTCTCGCCAAGGGCCGGTCTCCTCTTCAATTGGTTCTGAGTCCGAGTAGTCGGCCGCCCATGCGCGCATGGCGGCATTCCAGGCCCGGACCTTTTCTCTCTCGTCAGAGCGTGTGGGAGGGGAGGCCGCAGCAGCTCCGCGTACCCTCCTTTTCCGCCTCTTCGACTAAGGAGGAACGTCACAAAATTCGGAGGACTCCCACGGTACCCCCAACTCGACGTCTTCCTCCAGGTAAGCGGCTTTGCTTTTTGATGTCGTCATTGTGTCACCGCTGTGAGGCCCAGCCGTGGAGCTCGCCTGTGTCGAAACAAAAGCGCGATGAGACCGGGATTTCATCTTTGGAATCTTTATTTAAATAAACTGGCACGAGGGCCGAAAACAAAAGCAGAAAACTCCAGAAACAGGACGGGGAACACAAGGGCTCAAAAGCAATGACGACATAACGAGAACACAAAACACACAGGCATATATACATAAGACAATCAGGACAGACAGGTGTAGAGGGTTCAGGTGGGGACACAGGACTGGACAGAACCAATGGGAGCACAGGAGGATAACTAAGGGGAACACACAACAGGTGACATGGGCCAGACAGGACAAGGGGGACCCCTAGAGGGTCTGCAGGGAAGTACAGGGAGGAACAGGAACATAGGAGGGAGATGGGTCAGATACAGGAGCAAAGGGAAGGGTACACGAGACGGGACCGGGATGAAGGGTCAGGCAGGAACACGGAGGACGAGCGGGGAACACACAGCAGGCCGGGGCACAGAAGGGAGACGGGACACACGAACCAAGCAGGGGAACCTAAAGGGGGGAACAGAGAACAGACACAAGACCAGACAGAACGGAACAGAACACATGTATAATACTAACAGAAGTTCCTCAGCGGTTGCTGGCATAAAACAAGGGATAAACATACTGAAAACAAAACCAAAGAACAGAGAAGCCTAGCCTGGCATGGCATCCGCGTGCCAGCCATGAGAGTAACTGTTTGATGTAAAACCTTGATATTATCATTTTATTCACAAATTCGAGTTTTCACCTTTTAAGAGTAAAAAAAAATACTTTTTTCCTTCATTTCTACAAGACAATATTTTTCAGTAGAGATTTACCTTTAGAAATGTTCGGAAGTGAACACACTATTTTGGGTCTAAAGTAAATAATATAGTTGTGTCAGTTTCAGCAATGTGTGTGTTTTTGTGCGAAACCTTTTTTAAATTGACTATTGCACACACAATTACTCTGGAATAATTTATTGCACAAACAGACTTGAGCGATCGTATAGGTTAAGTCTTCTGGATTTCATGCGTGTGTGTTACTCCTGTCACGAATTACGAGTCTGAGGCTAAAGGTGGCAAAAATGAACACAAAATGCATTAAAAAGGTAACGGCCTCTTATGTGAACACAATGCTGTTTACTTCATAATACATCAAAGTTTAGCTTTATAAGTCTGTTATTAAATCCAGTCATGTGTTACAAAGTCCCTAAGTAGATAGACTTCAAATGAAGTGTTACAAGGCAATCCAACCTCCATTTTGTTTTGCAGAAATCTCATGCTACACTGCAACTGTTTCTTCAGCTGTAGAGCCCTTAGGGAGCCCATTAAGCATGTCTTGACTCATTCTACAGGCTAAATCCTCAATCAGCTGCCCTACTTATGTGAAATCTAGCTCTTGCTTATTGTAATTACAGCTTCTTTCATAACAAGGGCCAAAATGTTTGTATAGATATGGAGGGATTAATAGCTTGGAGTTTGCAGAGATATTGTTTCCTCTTAGGATGTGGCAACACAGCCGGAGAAAATACAGCTGCACTGGAAGCAAGCGTGGAAATCTGTTTCCTGGTCATCGTTTTAATCCTTTCACAATTATTTACACACACAAATGCGCACACACACACACACACACACACCCTCCCCATCGCACATGAACACGCATGCGTGCTCATACACTCAATATTATACGTCAGACAAGGTACACA
>JBBPDH010000007.1:14203941-14218639 GCA_037974565.1 Clupeocharax schoutedeni
TGTGTGTGTGTGTGTGGGGGTGGGTGTGTGTGTGTGTGTGTGTGTGTGTGTGTGTGTGTGTGTGTGTGTGTGTGTGTCCTGGGCAGGTGTGTTGAAGAGGTGTCTGTTTTCACTCTCCATATTTTGGCACAAACCGCATCCGAACAACTCGCACACATCTGACAAACACTTTTTTTTGGTTTTTCTCCCAGAGCACACCTCTGTTTACTTCTTTAATAAGTCTGCAAATAGCTTCACATAACCGAATTAAAATGGCACACCTAAACCAACCAACCCCCCCAAAAAGAACAAATCCAAGACTACATTAACCCATAACCATCCCCCACTCTGCTCCGTCTCACTGTCTCTCTCCCTCTCTCTCTCTGTCTCTCTCTCTCTCGCTCTGTTTATGACACCTGGACTGGTGAGCTTCAAACATATTGCTTCCTCCACTGTTTGTGATAACGGCAATTTGCGCGTCAGGCTGAGGGAAGAGGAATAATGCAGATGTAATGAGGAGGCAGCAGAAGGATTGAGAGGTGTATCGGCTCAGTAATTTGAAACGATGGCCCCCACTCAGCCGCCAGAGAGAGAGCGCAGAGCGGAGACCAGCAAGCTCTGGCCTGAATGTATAGCTTCCATCTCTCCCTATCTCTTCACTCTCTCTCCCTCACACACACACACCCACACCCACACACACACCCACACCCCCACACACACACGGGCACATCAGGGAGTAATTGATTCTTCCAAGGTTCCAGTGGCTCATAGGCTTTGTGTGGTGTCGGCACACGTGGCGCTGACACATAGGAGAATTACAGCAGCACTGACAGATTTTGCGTGTGTGTGTGTGTGTGTGTGTGTGTGTACGTGTGTGTGTGTGGTTGTGTGTATGTTTATTCAAACGGAAAAAGACCCATTCATTGGTCCACATCTCAATTCCTTACATCTATAATTATGTCTTACATAATTGTATGTTCTGTAAACTAAGTATAGTATGTAGTGTAACTGATGTTCTGCATTGTATGAACTATAAATGAAGTTACTGAGTGAAAATAATAATGATAGAATCTCAACACATACGATTAATAGCAGTATAATTACTATGGGTCATATAGGGTTAACTAAACCTGGCATCAAAGTTTCTTCAAATAATTTAAGAAGAGAGATGAGTTACACACAAATATTGCTGACATCACTTTAAGATGACAAATTATGCAGAAGCCACAGTGGCTTGTTCATTAATTTGAGAGCAGGATCTTTATCTGTTTGTGGTTAGGTGCATTAGTTGTGCCGGCACTCTGCTGGGGGCTCAGGACAGTTTATCTGGAGATTTTACATTAGTTAAAAGTGTTATGGGTCAAAAAACGGAATTTTAAGCAAAGTCTCAACAAATGACCCCTAGCCATCCACCTTGCCAACATTACATCTTCTCCATGCACTGCAAAAAAGGGTGGCAGCTGCTGGGGAGGACTGTTGCTCATATTGATCTGGATTTTTTCAATTGGGCATAACAGATATAACCTCCTTCAATCAAATTCCCTAGGTAAACTGATATAAAAACTAACCTTGTTAAATTTATTGACAGGACATTGAAATAAATATTAGAAGCATGAAGTGGGGGAGGAGGGCGAGCGGTGAGGATTCAATCCATTGATTTCTTTAAACGTAATAAAATGTCGTTGTTGTCATCTCAGCTAGTCGTGTCCCCCCCCCCCCCACACACCCTTTGCTTGCTCTCTCTTTCTCTCCTTAGCATATTAGGTGGGGAATAGTGTGAAAAAATGCTTAGCACACTGGATTGCAGGTCTGGGCAGACGTGGGAGTGGCTCCCTCGAGGGTGCCACCAAGCCCCACACACATAAATCTAAGGCCCGCTGCAAACAATCAATTTTCAATTTTAATTATTTACCATGCCCTTCTGGACGGAGGCATTCATTTTCCCCCTCTGTCTGGATTAAAAATTAAAAATTAGGAGATTAATATTTGGCAGAGTGGGCAGAATTAAGTTCCCCCCTTCCAAAAATTTTATTAGGTCCCTCCACTCCTGGTGAGAGACAGCCATGGCTTGCGATAAGCAAACGGAACAATCAATAACTTAATAAATTCTCTCTGACCCCCTACAATGGCCTCACACACACACACACCCACACGTGTGTGTTTGTGTGTGTGTGTGTGTGTGTGTGTGTGTGTGTTTGAGTGTATATACATATACACACACAAACTCTTTAACTATTGGTGCCCAGCACTGAATGTGAGATTCAGCAGTTTTACTTTTGCTGCACTGCTCACCTGCATTTAGATATCACAGCACTAACCTTAATTACCACTGGTGTGTATCAACAAAGGTGCTCAGTCCCGCAGCCCATCAACATGGGGCTCACCATAACAACAGAAGAAGCTTAAAGACTTTGAACCATCTTATATAAGATACAGTAGTCACTTTTAGGAATGAAATTCCTTTAGGAAGGAATTTAAAACACAAAGATACTATTCAGAATGTATTGCAACAGAATCAAATACATATAAAAACAGGTGGCACACACTTGTTCTTTTTTTTTTTAATTTTCTTTTAACACTAGCAGATTCTTACTTGCTTCTAGACTCATGTTACAACACAAACGCTATCGGTTCCTCGTTCATATGCATCTGTGCCTCATTTATTCGTTCCTCTGCTAGATAATCAAAACATTGCACATGAAATGGACCAACACTGCAGTAATGCAGAAGAAGCATTTACACTTTTCTTGTTTGGCCAAATCAAACAGCAGAATGAACATGTGTTGTATGTACATCCCCATAAACACACATCAATGTTCATGTTATATTCTAAAAATGACACCATAGAGAGAGAGAGAGAGTGTTTTAGGCAGTAAACAGAAGCTGAAAGTATACCTTGTGCGTGTAAGTCTTCTGGGTGTGTGTCTCAGTGGGGGGCTGTCAGTGTGCTGAGGTTGGGGGTGCAGGCTGTGCTCTGTAGAGATGAGCTGTACTGCTCTCTCTGTACTCAGCATTCAACAGGCCACTGCTACCCCTGTTGCTATAGTCATGTTAACACTACCCATAAACACATGCAGCAGTCCACTAATTAAGTCAGTGTATATTTCTTCCACCACCAAAGTGTTCATGAAGAACACGCAGAAGCTGTCCTTCCCCTTACACGCACATGCAAACACACACACACACACACACACACACGCGCACACACAGGTTCTCTAATTATGCAATGGGGGTTACTGGGTAGTGCAAAGACACCCCTTTCTAAACAAAATACTTAGCCATTAAACATTAAATACCGAGGGGCTTGAATTATTGTGTATTATTATTGTTATTATTATTATTATTATTATTATTATTATTATTATTATTTATACTATTTAATAATAATCGTTCCTTGAGCAGAATGTATTGTATGCATTGTTGGCTTTGGTAGGTAGAACCGAAACAGAATAGCTAGACCCCAAGGCTAGATTTGACCTTTGACCTCAGGGACACTGAGGGCTTCAGACACCTGAGCACCAAGAGGAAAGATTTCGCTACAGTGTCCATGAGTGAAAAGGTTAAGAGGTTAACCCCTACCCCGGCATCACGACCTTGTGATAGTCCACTTGACCCATGCTTACCCTCTTGGGGGCCCAAAGAGCCTTGGGCCACATGAAGACCAGAAAACATTCCCAGCTCCACTGACAAATGAGGTCAGGGCCAGAGGAGAGAGGTTTATCTTTAAAAGCGCATACAGGAATAAACACACTCGACCCTTTAATGTTAAGGCATACAAGTCTGCCTGTTCACTTCACTTCTATGATAATAATGTGATTTCTTAAGGCTGTTGTTGCATTCATTTTGATACTTTGACAGACGCAAGGGAGGTGAACATTTTAAGCGTATTTAATGTGTTACAAGTTACGATTCTCAACCAGCACATAAAGAGGATTATATTTCACACTTCACACACATTTAATTCTTATTCTAATAGAACAAATCAATAATAAGCCCTCATGATCATCGACCATCTGCAAACATCTGTTCAGGAACTATAGCAGCAATCAATGCAGCTTCTTTTCTTTTATAGAATATAGTGAGTACTAGAGCATAAAGAAAACATGTTGATACATTTTACTACATCCAACCTGGACATACAAGCATTAAAAGTACTTTGGCTAGAATTAGTTAAAGGGAACAATGCCAGTGTCGCTAAATGTGTGAAATTTAACACACAAATGTTAACAACATAACCACTCCTTCTACTCTGAGCCATAAATTGCAGAATCTTAATGCATTTTCAGTTTTTTTCTTGTTTTTCTTGTTGCTGCTGTTTAACATTACTTCTTCGCACAAGTTTGGACAAGCTTCTGATTTACACTGAAAAGTTAAAAAAGTTCCCATGCTAATAAGGTGAAAGCGCAAGAGTTATCCAGAGCTGTGTGTGTGTGTGTGTGTGTGTGTGTGTGTGTGTTTGTGTGTGTGTGAGATGTTTTTTTTCATCAGCTATGTATCTATGCTCAAGGTCACCTCTGAGCAGATTGGAGCTGCAGTTCGAGAGAAATAATCACTCTGCTGTGCTAATCATGTCACACACACACACACACACACACACACACACACACACACACACACACAAACACCACCCAGAAGTTAGAGTAGGTAGCAAATGAACAATTGTCGCTTCTTCCCAGTCGCATTCTCTTGCTTATTTATTCTTCCAAGCCCAGCTCAGAAACATAAAAATAAATAAATATACATGCATATCAATCTCTCTCTCGCTCTCTGGCTCTCTCTCCCCTCCTCTTTAGAGAGATGCTGTGGGCTTTTACTGGGATGGCGGCCGGGCACAGGGATCATTTATAACGGGGTGGCGGCACTAATGCAACTTGTGCCGCACTGCCCGATGTTTTATTCATGGCCTTTTATTATTAGGGCCCCACTTAAAAAGGTGAGGCCGCGCTCGGGCCAAGCCAGGCCTCCACGCCTGACTTATCTATCACTCTGACAAGAGCGTCTTCCTCAGGAAGTCTTTCAGAAAACTTCAAACAGCGCCACTATTGATTCGCTCACCCCTTCCACCTGGATACCAGAATACATCTTCCCTGAGAGCCTGAAAAAAAGGCAGAAAGATGGAGAGAGACAGAGAGAGAGAGAAAGAGAGAGAGAGAGAGAGAGAGAGAGAGAGAGATGAAGAAGAGAAAAGACAGAGAGAAGTGGATGTGGCATAATGAAGAGATGGTAGAAGGTGGAAAAGTTTTTCTTCGTTTGTCAGATTTTTCTGACCTCAGTGGATGTTATGAAGAGCAGAATTTTAGGATACTCACCAACATACCATGTTAACGCTTTGAATCCTGTCTGAATTAATGATGATCGATAGACTAGTAATAGACAGAGTTTGTAAGCCGAAGAAGAGATAGAATCTGAGTGTGATGAACAGCTGCTGTTTAAAAACACAGATAGTTCCAGCAATAAAATCTGATTGAGTTTTGCTTTGCATCACCCTTAATTATCCCTGATAAAATTACTGTAGGTGCAGCCTATTGCAACTTGTTGCTTTAAAGTACAGCTCCTATTTACAGAAAGAAAATATACATTCAGTGTTTGCCTTGATTATTAAAAAAAAAAATTAAATAAATGTAATTTAAATGTGGGGTGGTGGGGGCCTAGTGGGTAGGATCCTTACCTCTGGACTAAGAGGTCATGGCTTCAAATCTTACCTTCAGCACCACCACTGGGTTCCTGGACAAGAGAGACTGTCCCCTGTAGTTAGGGAATGGAAGTCACTTTAGATAAAAAGCATCTGCTAAATGCTGTAAATGTAAACAGAAAATAAATAGAAATGCAGACATGGACCTGTCCCTACAGAGCGTAATTCAAATAGAAGTTTCTTGCTAAACAACTTTATAAACAACTTTAATAAATTACTCAATAAATTGCTCGTGTAACAAATATTGACACCTAATGATTAAGTCAATATTCGACGTAAAATTTGTCATCTCGATTGTATACATGGGAACACAAAGAGATGACACAATGTGACTCCAGATTTTAGAGTATGGAAAAGACACATAAAAAATATAAATGTTAACTCTAAACTATAACTTAATACAAATCCTTTTTACAATGTAGAAATAAAATATTAAGGAAGCATCTGTGAAGCTTAAAGGGTTACTGAATGGAAATCAAGTTCCTTCTTGGTGAGCAGCTTATACCAGCCTTGATGCTTACATATGATAGGGTAACAGCATCATTTATAGCTATAGACAAATACAGACAGATCAGAAAAGAGCCTGATTTGAAAAAAAAAACTGCATTCAGAGAAATGGAACATGCAGTCTTCTCTGATTCCTCAGGAGAACCCTCACGTGACACAAGGCACAGAATTCTCACAATGAAACCTTGAATGAATTATGTAACTAAAGTGATAAGATCTCTCTCTCTGGCTGAGAGCAAACACAGCCTCTTTTTTATGGATGCTATTAGAAGTATTGTGCTTAATGAAGAATTTTTTGTCATTTAAAAGACAAAAAGAATAATAAAAATAACACCTCTATTGTTATTTCTTATCTAAAAGTCACTGTCCAGTACAGAAGCAGTGATTTCTGGCCCTTTGATGGCCGAGAGATTTATGACTCTCACCACTTTCCCCCACACAGTCAAATCATGTATTGATATTTGCAGCAATATGATTTAATGAGCTGCTAATGATTTTTTTCCCTTTTTCTAGAGAGGGTTAATGAGGAGCGGTGAGCCTGTGAACTATTTGAAAGCACTGCTATATTTAAAGATTGTTTGAATGCACATTTAAAAGAGAGTAAATCAAATAAATATTCAAGGAGATAAATGTGTAATTAAGTGAATAAAGAGGTAAGTGGGTCTCATGGGTGGAGAATGGAAGGAGAAGTATACATGTGTATGCATATGTTGGGTATGTAGGGAGGTAGTTGACATAATATAACAAAGAGAATGTTGTTCTGGTAAAGATCAATGAGGTAGTAGGTAGTAATGTGATGACAGAACTCCAATACAATACAAATTTAATAATTACTTAATTGTATTATTAATTACATAGCTTGGTATACTGTATACTTGGTATTGTGACAAGCTGGCACTGGGACTGGCTACAAGGAGACACCCGGCCCGGCACGGCAACAGAGACACAGACGCTGCGGTGAACGCAACTTACCGAGCATCAAGACTGTGCCCCGAGACATGCCAAGCCGCCCAGGAACTGTTGCAGAGAGTCAGCGAGGGGCTCGACGAGAGACAGCAGGCAGAGTTGGAGCTGTTACTGGCACAGAACGAGGACCTGTTTGCAGCCAAGGACGAGGAGTGCACTCGCACGGCCTGGTTCAACACCACATCGAGATGGGGAACACTGCCCCAATCCGCCTGCGGCCACACCGGTTGTCGCTGGCCAAGCGTCAAGCGGCCGAACAGAAAATCGAGGAGATGGCAGCAGCAGGAGTTATCGAGCCATTGGACAGTCCCTGGGCGGCCCCGGTGGTGTTGGTCAGGAAGAAGGACGACAGTTGGAGGTTCTGTGTGGACTACCGGCGTCTCAACACGGTAACGAAAAAAGACTCCTACCCTTTATCTCGGATAGTTGACGCGCTAGATTACATTGCGGGCTCATGGTGGTTTACCTCTCTAGACATGCGTAGCGGGTATTGGCAGGTAGAATTAGCTGAGGGCGCTAAACCTAAGACGGCCTTACGATTGGGCACGGTTTATGGCAGTTCCAGGTTATGCTGTTTGGTCTTTGTAACAGTCCGGCTACGTTAGAAAGGCTCATGGAATGTGTACTTAGCCAGCTACCATGGACAAAATGCATGGTTTATCTGGATGACTTGCTGGTGCACGCTAGGACGTTCAAGGGGGCGGTGCAAAATTTAAGGGAAGTACTCTGAGCCATTCGTACAGCCAGCCTGCGACTAAACCCACACAAATGCGCGCTGTTTAAGAGAGAGGTAGCGTTCTTGGGGCACATAGTCTGCGGGGAAGGGGTAGCCACTGACCCGGCAAAGGTCGCGGCGGTGCGAGATCTATCCAATGCTGCGTAATGTGAGAGAGGTGCGTAGCTTTCTGGGGCTAGCCTCATATTACCGGCGGTTTGTGAAGGATTTTGCCAATGTGGCATGGGATTTGGGTTTACTGCCCCTCCCGGAAAAAGGGGCGGAGTCCTAAGTTGGACAGTCACTGGTCAGGTAGGCCGAGGGGAGCAGGAAGCGAGTGGTACGGACACTGCCCAGAGAAACACACCACGAGCGCCCCGTAAGCTAAACCTACCAGCTTGTCTGAGAGACTATGTTTTAGACTCGTGGGGTGGCCGCGGACAGCGCACCCACTCGGAGGGGGCTGTGTGACGAGCTGGCAGTGGGAGTGGTTTTGAAAAGGGGCTGTTGGGTGGGAAACTGCCGTTTGGCGGGTAAAAGTGTGTTTGGGGAGGAGCTAAGGGGGCAAACTCCTCAGTTGGAGAGAAGACAGCAGAGAGGTTAGATGTGTGGAGTGTTTGCTGCTGCAGTTCTGCTATCCAGGCTTACAAAATAAACCTCAAGAGGTTGAAAAGATCCAGTCTTCTGTTGTCTCTTTCTCACGCTCGCCACAATATGTAATAATAAACATAGTTATAATTTGATACGTTCCTACTTGTTGGTTTTCACTTATTGATGTCAAAGGTTTTTATTTTCATATTCCTTTCTGGAAAAAGTCACATATATATAATATATCTAAACATGAACAACCAGCACGAGGGTTGTGGCAGACGAGGCCCGGACATCACAAAAGAGAAAAAAAAATGTGGAGGATATTTCTGCATGTATGTATATTTAAATATGAAAGTTTTTTTTAATCAATCACTATGGGACATTGTATTTGTATCCTTTTCTTTTTTCTGTGATTTAGTTGTGTTTTTATGTTGTAGATTATGATTTGACCTGATCTGGCAAAATGAGTCACAGTGACCCAAAATCATTAAAAAGATGAGAAAATAATCTTTAAAAATTATATCCTGGTCAAAGCTATATCTTAAACGGTTGTCAAGTTACAGTCGTTTGAATTATGGTAGCACAGCACCATTTTCCAACTGAAATCACATTTAAAAGTTTTTGTACATTTTTTGTTAATATCTTTAACAACCATAGCATTCAAGGAGATGCACCCAGTGTTCAACAACAACGTTTTACTACAAGCATTTAGATACTTAGAGAAAAATATATTAAATCAGACTGAAGACACATCACTAGAGCCAAAGAACTCATTGGCCAATTTGATTCAGTCTTGCTGGCCAGCAGCAGGGCGCAAATTGCAGACGTGTTTAAGCTTGAGCTATTTTACATTATTTTGACAATGACATTATACCAAACAGCAATCACACAACATGACACACTCCACTCTAAACAACTTTGATGATGTTGACTCAAAATACATATGTTAAACCCGAGCTTTCTGAGGAAATATATTCTGAAAAAAACCCTAGCATTAGGCTACACAGAACACTGCTAAACTGTCAAGAGGTGGGCGGACACAAGGCTGTGAACAAAGCTTCCTATTGGCAAAAGAAAAGGTTTCGTGTAAATGATTTAAGCATTTTTATTAGGTTTAAAAAGATCAGGGATTGACGTTTAACACCATACTTGGATAGCTTAGATTGTGACGTTTCAGAGGATAGGCGAAAACAGCGCTTATTTTGGACATTCTTTTGTAAGATTTGAGAGACAAAATAGCCATTTAAGTACATTTTCGCATTTATTTCTATGATGAAACATTGAGAGATTCATTTTTAAGACGTTTTCTTTCATATAAGACCAAAAAAGAAAAATCTATATTTTTTACATTTTTCAACATAATCAGCCCGTATCTCAATAAATTGAACGCCGACTTCCGACTCATTACGGCAGATCGGGTCACATTTTATAACTGTGTAAAGATAAGTTAGTGACTTTCGACTAATACCAAAATTTGGTTTACATCACTGTTTCAGGAAAGGAAACATGAGGATCCCCTGTATACATGTATATGAACCTAATGAGGACAGAGCTGCCAAGCAAGGACATGCTATATACTTGTGTGTATATATGTGTATATAGATATATACAGTGGCAGCTGCTCTAAGACTACGAGGGAAGCTTCGTTCAACTTCATGACTAGCTTGTTCAGAATCAGGTATTTATTGTAGATTGTTTGACACGATTTTTTTGTCATACTATTTTGGTGCATTAATCCAATCACCGTGCAGCTTTTCTGCAGTGAAAAAAACTCCTCTGTGCATGGCCATAGAGCTCCAGTGAAGCTACGCTTCATGAGGGTTTAATGCTGCACGGTGATTGGATTAATGCACCAAAATCATCTCTTCCAGGGAAGCTCAGCTTCTCTGGGATTGAAAGGAGGAGTGGGCAGGACACT
This sequence comes from Clupeocharax schoutedeni, assembly GCA_037974565.1. Taxonomy (NCBI): domain Eukaryota; kingdom Metazoa; phylum Chordata; class Actinopteri; order Characiformes; family Alestidae; genus Clupeocharax; species Clupeocharax schoutedeni. Next base: position 14,214,310 of record JBBPDH010000007.1, read on the forward strand.
GGACTGCTGCATGATGATTGGGGGAGCTGTCCAAAGGGCAGTACCCCTTTTTTGATTGACAGCAAATTTTAGGACCATTACATAGATTTCAGTTCTGTCCCATGCGGGTTTGCAGGTGAAGTTGTATGAAAAACTGCTGCACTCTGTGTTGTTTACTGGTGATATAAACAATTTTTGTTTGTATCATCATTCTTTAAATAAAAAAAACATATTACAGCATTCTTGTTTCAGAATTGTAAAGTTAGTTAATTGATATAATTAATGTAACTTGTGGAAAGGGAAACTAGCCAGATAGCAAGCTGTGCATGATGGCAGATGGTGCTAATATTGTTGACCTGCTTTTGGAAAACCCATTTAGTGTCTTCCTTACAAGGAGAGACTCAGAATTAAACAGCAGGCCAGACCAACGGCCAAAAATCTGGTGCAAAAATCAGCTCTCCTGGAATGACAAGGTAAACTGGCTGACTGGAAGTGTTGTGACAAAGAAAGTGTACTGTTGGCCATGCTTCTCACAAATAACATATGAACTTACCCTGTTTCAAAGACCAGCATATATATGTACATACATACACACACACACACACACACACACACACACACACACTGTATCAAATCAAATGTTTTACATTCTGCCTGTCAGATCTAAAAAATTCTATGTTCCCATTCAAAGACTTAACAGAAGTGATGCTTAGCTTGAGGGTACAGTGATCATGTTAGCTGTGCCGTTTCCTTGGCAAAAACACACCGCCTCTGGCCATCTCACCTCCTCCAGTGTCAGTCAGTTTTGGTGCTTTTGTATGTTCATCAGTTTTCATGTGTCAGAACGACATTCTTCTCTCTTCTCACTTTGCACGGCAGATGAAGTGTACCTGAGTGTTTACTCTGCTGTGTTGTGTGTGTTTCTCACACCTGGCATGAGTAAACTACAGGAGCATAAATTAGCACCCTTGCCTGCGCTGTAGCCGTCCCTGGTCCCTCAGAGAGGGACATCAGTATGGGGCGTGAAGCAAGCTGTGACCCTGATTGTTGGAGGCCAAATGTTTCAACAGAGATGTAACCTTCCACATCTGTTAGACACCTCCAGCACCCATCACTAAACTCCAACACACCACATCATTCACAGCCTCTCTCTCTCTTTCCCTGTTTCTCATCACTGTCTCTCTCACCTTCTGCCTCTGTTCACTCTCTTTGACTCTTACTTTTGTTCTTTTTGACCTTCTTTTTCCCCCATTTCTTTCTCTCTTTTTCTTTATTTCAAACCTCCCACTTTTTTTCCCTCTTTCATTCTCTCATCCTTTTTCTCATTTCTTTCTCTCTTTTATCTTCTCCCACTCCTGCCCTTTTTTATGCAAATTCTTTATATTTAAAAGTATATTATAAAAATATATTTAAAAAAATAGAAATATAATAACAAAAGCAAAATAATAAAAAGGTGCAAATTGAGACAAAGAGAATGAGGAGGAGAAGGAGGAGGAGTGACAGAGGTAACACTAAACATGCACTGGCCAATTAATATTTTATTCTAATTGAAATATTCATATGTTATTGCTGGGAGGAGACCTTTTATCAGCCCTTCGAGGGGTAACAGTGTGGGTAGTTGTTCCACTACAGTGAGTTTACACTACCACATGTCACCCTAATGCAAAAATGAACAGGATGGCCAGGGATGAATTCCCTCTACATTACAATAATATGTCTCTCTGTCTCAAACTATTCCTGGGAATACCATGCACTATAATGACATTAATGACATGGAAAATTACTTTTTATTGGTTTAAATTGAGGACATTTAATCATCAGTTCTACTAAGGTAAACTTGTTGAGTACAACAATTTCTTCAATTTGCCTTCATGAATTTGGTGACTTTTGGATGAGTAGAGTCCTCTTTCCAGTTGTGTAGTATCCTTTTTTCATCAGTTTACCTTCTGGTTAGGTTGACACAAACATACAAAACCTATGGCAGCTCCTGAAATGTGTGAATCATTCATAAATAGTAAATTGTTTGTGACAGATTTTCTCAAGTCTTTTATGATAATGTCATGTTGATATAAATATTGAGTTCATAACACATTTTTCAAGTTTGTGATTCTCTGGTTACAACTGGTTACAACAAAATTCATAAGCAGTCATTCATTTAATTTATTTATATAATTGAAATGTTTTATCACTAATACTATATTATAATCTGCATACATGTTTTGAATAAATATTGTTCATTGCATCCGCTAAAATTATTTGTTTTGCAATAAATTAACTGTGTGTGTGTGTGTAACTAATACTACACCTTTTCAACAAACGTCTGAGGCCTGATTGCCTTAAATATTTTGAGTGTTGCTTGTGTGGTTTAACAGCGTAGCTTATTTCATTAGTTATTCCAAACTTTATCTACTGTTTGCACTCACAGGGAGAGATTTACTTTTTAGTTCCTTCTGTTTGATGATGGTATCTTGTTTGTTTAGGGAAAGACAAACTGAATGTTATCTTTCATAAGTGTACATATGGTGTTATACATGCATGTAAATATAGATGTATCGCCACATGCATGCTAGGAACTCACCAAAGTCATTTTTTTTCCAAACTGACAGTTCCTTAAGTACAGAAGAGAAAGAAAAAGACTCTGAAGAAATGTGCCAAAAGAGTTCTTTTGAACAATGTGGCTGAACAACCACTTTCAGCAAATACTTTCTTGATGAGATTTATGAGTGTGAAAGTTTTTGAAGAACCTACAGTCATGGCCACAATTGTTGGCACCCCTGAGAATAGTATTGCATCGTATAGCATTTTGCTGTAAACATGTTTGTTCTCTTTGTGTGTATTGGAACAAAACGCAAAATCAATATAATGTCACATGAAAGTCCAAATATGGGCTGGACAAAATTATTGTCACCCTTAACTTCATATTTGGTTCCACACTCCTTGGAAAAACTGAAACTGAAATCAGTCGCTTCTTTTTACCATCAATAAGCTTCTTACACCTCTCACCCAGAAATTTGGACCACTCTTCCTTTGCAAACTGCTCCAGTTCTCTCATATTGGAAGGGCGTCTTTTCCCACATCAATTTTAAGATCTCTCCACAGGTGTTCAATGGGATTTAGATCTGGGCTCATTGCTGGACACTTAGGAACTCTCCAGCGCTTTGTTGGCATCCATTTCTAGGTGCTTTTTGAAGTATGTTTGAGGTCATTGTCCTGCTGGAAGACCCAAGATCTCTGACACAAACCCAGCTTTCTGACACTGGGCCCTACAGTGCAACCCAAAATAATTTGGCAATCCTCAGATTTCATGATGCCTTGCACCCAGCACCAACAAAACAACCCTAAAACATTATTGAACCTCCACCATGTTTGACTGTGGGTACTGTGTTCTTTTCTTTGTAGGCCTCATTCTGAGTTTAGTAAACAGTAGACTGATGTGCTTTACCAAAAAGCTTTATCTTGGTCTCATCTGTCCACAAGACATTTTCCCAGAAGGATTTTGGCTTACTCAAGTACATTTTGGTAAACTGTACTACTGTTTTTTTAGGTCTCTGTGTCAGCAGTGGGGTCCCCCTCGGTCTCCTGCCACAGCGTTTCATTTCATTTAAACGTCGATGGATAGTTTGTGATGCTCCCTGAGCCTGCAGGACAACTTGAATTTTGTTGGAAATTCTTTGGGGCTGCTTATCCACCATCCAGACTATCCTGTGTTGCAACCTTTCATCAGTTTTTCTCCTCCGTCCATTATCACCTACAGTGATAATGTTGCGCACTGTGGACAAAGGCAAATCTAGATCTCTGGAGATGGACTTGTAACCTTGAGATTGTTGATATTTTTCCACAATTTTGGTTTTCAAGTCCTCACACAGTTCTCTTTTCCTCTTTCGGTTGTCCATGCTTAACGTGGCACACACAGACACACAATGCAAAGACTAAGCAAACTTTTTTCCTTTTTATCTGCTTTCAGGTATGATCTTTATATTGCCCACACCTAATACTCGCCCCAGGTGAGTTTAAAGGAGCATTACATGCTTGAAACAATCTTATTCATTCACAAATTTGAAAGGGTGCCGATCATTTTGTCCAGTCCATTTTTGGAGTTTTGTGTGACATTGTCAAATTTCCATTTTTTACTTGTTTTGTTCCAATACACACAAAGTGAATAAACATATGTATAGCAAAACATGAATTAATGCAATACTTTTCTGTGAGAAATACTTGATTTTCTGGAAAAAAAAGGTTTGCCAACAATTTTGGCCACGAATATACCTCGTTTACATTTACATTTACATTTACATTTACATTTACGGCATTTAGCTGACGCTCTTATCCAGAGCAACGTACAACAGTGCTT
>JBBPDH010000007.1:14237486-14254986 GCA_037974565.1 Clupeocharax schoutedeni
AGTATTCTGTCGCTTGGTCAATCCTTTACACTTATTTGCAAGGTTAATTGCAATTTTGTTGGCTTGTATTTACACGCGAACACCGTGTTAGACAACTGATGAAGACAGGGAGGCAGTGAGCTCGACAAATTAACAAAGGAAGCTGGAAGCAAAAGCTAATTACCACTTACAGTATACAATCATCACAAACAAACAAGCCAGGCATGGTCTGGTAGCGCTAAACGAGTAGAAACAGTACTCCTCTATCGGGCGCTGACAGGCCGAGACCACGTAAACTAAACAGCGTGAAAGCAGCCAAACTGAACGTGTGAAACAGATACAGGTACTGCATCAGTGAAAATGAAAGGTCATAAAGAGACTATATCTGCCATTGTGTCTGTGTGTACTGGTGAAGACTGTCTAGGGCTGGTTTAATGTTGTTGAGATTTCTGAAAGAGTGTGAGGGGAGAATTTGAGAAACTCTTTAAAACTGAGAATATGAAAGTGCTGAAAAGAGTGTTAGGCAAACAGCCGTTTTTTTGGCTGGCAGACACATTCAAGGAGGCTGATATAGCATCAGCAACAGCAGCAAAATTCATCTATTTTACAAAAAAATAAAAAATAAGAATTAATTGCAAAAATAAAATGTTTATATTATAACGTTAATAACATTATTTTATTTTTCCTATTAAAGACATAAATTAAGTGATGTCTATATTAACAGGCTAGCCTGTTATCATTGCATATTGCTTTATTTGTGTGTCCACCATCCCATCATCGGCTGTCACACCTGAAAACAAATGGTGCACTTTTGACAACAGTGCAAAGTATATTACACACTTCAGACTAGGCTCTCTCAACATGTGAACTTACTTTAGCTGCCTGCCATTTCATAGCTGAGCTGCTTTTGTTTCCACTTTAAATTCACAACACTCACCACTGACTGGGGCAGCTCTAGCAGGGCAGAGTGTGACAAACAAACGGAAAAAGCAACACCTTAACTTATCATTACATTATTTTACATCAAAATCAAAATAATTCAAAACAATATTGGTGTTAAATATTTATCCTGTTGAAATACTACACAAATAAATGTAACATTACATTTTCAGGTGCTCATGGTTAAATATTGAATAGAAGTTATACAAAATTGTGTGTAGTTATCTGTGTACATATATGTATATTGACCAGTTAACTGATGTTTCAATGAACTGATGTTTTGATAGATTTGAATATGTTTATAACAAAGTAACAACAAAAGCTTGATTTGGATGACGTGAGAGAGAGAGCTTGAAAGGGAAAATAATAAAAGAGAAAGAGGAAGGAGGGTGGGAAAGAAGAGTCTCTCTCATTTATAGGAGGGGTAAGGGGGTTGTCCCGTCAGCTGGAGCAGCACACAGCAAAAGAAAAAAAAGGAATCCAGGTCACTGCCTGTTTGTATGTTGACTGCATGTTTCTCTGTGCTTATGGAACAATGGAACAATACACAGAAACAAAGTACCAGTTCATAGTTCCATGCATTACATTCAGTCTTTCAGACATGGACAGTTTGAATAACAGACTGTTCTTCTTTTTTTAATGTAATTGGCCTTTCCTCGCTCCGCCATAAATGTTCTTTCTAGCAACTGTTGCTGGGTACTTTTACTGAACATTTACAAAAACACAATTCATTCTAATGATAAATCATAGTGCACAACATTCAGAATTAAAATGATTATTTAGTTTGCAAGCTCATTTTCCATAATACGATACTGCTTAGGTATAAATTGGAAACCAATGATAGTTTTACATATTTTGACTAAAATTCACAATTCTCATTTGAGGTGGCTCTGCTAAGCTTGTCCAGCTTCACAACAGTTGCTAAGAACAAACATTTTTGAGAGGTGCCTGGAATCAATTATACTGCAGCTACAGCGATGTCCTGATCAGGGTCTGACTATGGTGTGGGGGACAGCGGGAGAGCAGAGAAAAACAGAAGGAGACTGGAGCAGTGGATGACAGGAGCCATGAGGAGACAAGAGATGGAGGTGAATACGATGAGCTGGCTTAACAGCAGAGCTTTCCAAATCCCTGTGTGTGTGTGTGTGTGTGTCCAGGAGCAGCTATACAGACTCAACAAGCCATACAGTGCTTGACCTGCTGGGGGGACACGGGAGCAGTGGGAGGGGAGATAAATGAGTGAGGTGGTGGTGTTGAAGTTTGAGACGGAGATGGCGGATGTGGGTCTGTTTAATTTTGACAATTACAGTTGTTACTTGCTCAACGCTCAGTCTCCCTTTTGCCTTTGTGTAGCGTACTCCTTTTTCTTCTCTCACTCCTTCTCCTTCTTTTTCTCTCCTTCTGTCTCTCACCTCTTGGGAGAGGCGATCAGAGCAACCCCCTCCCCAGTTGAACCCCAGCATTTTGTAAGAGTCAGCAGCAAAAATGGATGGTCAAAAAACAAGTGTGTGTGTGTGTGGGGGGGGGGTTAAAGAAAAAGTATTGATTAGCCTTCAGTGCTCCACGTGGGGCACTGTTATTGATTAGGACTCTCTCTCTCTCTCTCTCTCTCTCTCTCTCTCTCTCTTCCACATTTTTTACTCTCCCTCTCTCTGTGTGTCTCTGGGGTTCTTTGTTCACAAAGTGAGTGATATAATAGTCCTTTGAGAAAGCGTGGAGTGAGCAGGAGGAGTGGGCTGGCTCTGGTGTCTGGGACAGAGGGGGAAGCGAGAGAGAGAGACACCAAGGAGGAAAGAGAAAGTCTCAATGACAAAAGGTCAGGGCAGCTGGGCTTAGGGCGATCGGGACCAAAGGGAGTGGAGGGATAATCTGCTAAAGCCCCGAAAGGAGAGATTCAGCATGCGCAGCACCCTCGTAGGGCCCGAGAGCAAATTTGCACATAAATAAAGAGCCACTGTCGTTTTGAACAAGCAGGTCTTAAGACAGAGAGAGAGAGAGAAAGAGAGAGAGATAGAAAGAGTGAGAGAAAGAGAGAGAGAGAGAGAGTTGAATGCAGCTGTCAGCCTGTTGGCCAGCTGTCTGACCACTTCATGTCTCCCATAATTCTGGGCAGCCTGGGAACAAATGTGAATGTGTTTGAAAAAGTGAGGAGACCTTTAGCATCACGTCTACACTCTGTCTTTTCTTTGTAAGCTCTCTTAGTTGAGCCCTTAAAAATCTCTTTGCCTTTACTAAAGACATTTATTTCCAACGAGCTCTTTTTGGGGAAAATACATTTAAAAACATCTAGAGAAATAATTTGTATTACCATTATCATAGGAGGTGAATAATGGGTGTCAAGTAACCACAGAGGTGAGAAAACATTGCTGATTGTTGGGGTTTTATGACACAGCAAATAAAGTATAGCACAGTATAATATATAAACCGTGTTCATACTGGATTACTCTATGCTAATCCATCTGAGACTATCTACTATATAAACTGTTGCAGAGTATGCTGATTATAAGCTTTGTTGATTTCATGAAGTTTTTCAAGTTTTTCATGATAACTGGATTAACAGAAATAATCCAGAGTGACTCACATTAAAACTTAACTTTTTACTTTACATTCATTTTTAGAATTTTGTACACAAAAGTTTGTTCTGACAGAAATGAAATATGACTTGGACAGAAGTGTATTGTCACACGCAGCTGTCATTTTACACCATAGTATCATTTATTCCAGGTTTTAATTCTTTTGAAAGTTGTGTAAGGTTGAGAAAAATTCTAGCAATCCCCATCATAAAGTTCTTATACAAAAATCCTCATTATTCCTCAATATACCTATTCAGACACTTCTGAGTGATTAGTTTAAGATTTAGAAGCAAAGAGCTATATGTCCTCTCAAACATTACCTTTCCTCACTAGATACAGACCTTTGGGCCCATAGCCCAAAAGATTGTACGACAACAGTAATCCCAGAATATCTCTCTTTTGAATGTGCAAGCTAAACGAAAACCATCAGCCATTATCTATTTGCAGGGTCTCTGAAATATTGCCCGGATCATGATAGCAGTAACGTGAGTATAGTTCTGGTCCGTGTTGTCAGTTAGGGGAAATTGGACTAGAATTGGACCTAGCAGGTGGTATTGATCAACCTGGGAAGTTATGAAGCAACTGTCATTTCCCTTTCATGAGTGGCTCGATAGATATTGACTGGGGAATGAAAAGCGTGTGCAAGTGCTTGGTCTTAAGGACAAGACACAAAAGACAAGAACAAAGAGAAAAACTGAGAGGGATGATGACGCATGCATATGTGCACACATCCAAACAAACACACACACACACACACAAACATACAAACACACACACACACGCACACAAACATACAAACACACACACACACACACAGACACACACAAACATACAAACACACACACACACAAACACACACACACACACACACACACACACACACACACACACACACACACATATCTACACATTTGCATGAACACTTTTTGCCATATGCAAAAAGAATAAACAATCATACAGCTACATCACATCGACATACCCATGCCATAAACATTTCATGGCAGATGTATGCATGTCAGTATCAAAATACCATTACTGGTCTTAATATGAGACTGCTTTATTAATTGGTATAAGCCGTAATGACACCATATGATATGTGCTATGACACATTTATGGCATGGTAGTGTTAGTGTAATGTTGCAAGCTTAAAAGAAAAGGTAAATTAAATGTGCAGTGGTGTGACACTATACAGGGTACACAACCTCAAGCTACACAGGAAACAGAGTACACAAGATATGGAGTCTGCAGGACTGGCTGTAGTCTGAGTATTAGACAGTCCGGCTCAGTCAGTGCACAAGAGGTTGATACAGAGGCAGACACAGAAGGTAAAGGAGTGGAGTGAGAGATTGAAGAGAGCACAGCACATGTTTCTCAGTGGGAGAAGGATTTGCAGCTGTGTGTGGCATGGGGCTTGCTTTTTTGAGCTCTGAGGTGGAGTGGGGCTGCTGGACATTGATGGCTGTGCCTGGCCCACAGAACTCTCTCAGATCACAGCCGCCCCACCAGCATAAGCTAATCTCCAGCTCATCCTGGCCGCCCCGCCACGCTTAGCGCCATTTCACGCTGGAGTCGTGCAGCTAAAGGTATAAGGCCGGCTGCTGAGGGCAAACACCGCCTCTCACTCACAAGCCTTTTTTTTCTCTATGACTCTATTTTACCATGTCTTACATGCCTTCTATTTGAAACCAGCTGAACTGTACGTCACACTCTGTTTTTCCTTTGACCACTTGTCTTCTTTTTTGTTCTCTGTTTACTTGTTTCCGTAAATCCCTCTCGTCCTCGGCCTCCTTCTCCTTTCTTCTTTCATGTTTTCCCCCGCTCCTGCACTCCTCCGTCTCCCCGCCTGCAGCTGCCAGCCTTGTTCACAGAAGGGTGCCCATCTGATCGCCTCTCTCTGCCGTCACACTCACTGCGTCTGCTGGAGAATTGGGCGGAACGGCGTTACATGGGCGAGACGAGGTGGGAAGGAGGGTGGAAACAGTGAAGAAGAGAAAGAAGGAACAAGAGAGGAAAGAAGGATAAGGCTCAAATCCCCCCTTTCTCCCTTAAACCTCCCTCAGCACCCCACCTCACCGCCCCTGAGGGAAGTGCAATAGCAGCTAGCAGAGGGAAGCGCCCACGTTTGGCTTTGAATGAGAGCCATCGCTAGCAGCCTCCTCCTGCAAGACTGGCACAGGACAGGCATTCAGTCAGGCACACACACAGCCTTACGCTAAGTCCCCCCCAAAGACTTCCCCAACACAAACAACTCTAAGCGTGTTAGCTTCAGCGCTACACAGACTGCAGAGGCATGCATGTTTGGCTGGGGAATGAAAGTGTGCAGGGCCCCTCGAAGCTCAAAAGCAACGCGATTACACCACAAGGCGCAGTGAAGCTGCTGACACCCTGAGCGCTTCCTTCTCAAAACCCCATGCTACTTTAGGGGAGAAACAGAAGAGCCATATTGGCTGTGCTACTCCACGCCCCCATGTAGCCCACAGATACACTAGAGATATACACAAACAACTGTAGAAAATAGCATTGCGGTATAACAAGGAAAAAACACATATACATTCAGACAATGGTTCTATGTGTTGTGGACCTTCTGCAAATGGAACACAGCTTGAAATATTTGTCTAAATCTGACAAGGTGGCCTTTCAGTCGGGCTTGGACATAATTACTCAGATAACAGCTGGGATTAGGTTCATATTCAGACTTTTTATCCTGCAAGTTTTTCTCCCTAATTTAACCTTAATGCATTTAACCCAAAATGGTACTACTTTGCTCAAAACAATACAAATTATAATTACTGTATATACTGAACAAAAATATAAACACAACACTCTTGTTTGTTGCTCACATTTTTTATGAGCTAAACTCAAAGATCTGAACTATTTTCTACATACACAAAAGACACATTACTATCAAATATTGTCCACAAATCTGTCTAAATCTGTGTTAGTGAGCACTTCTCCTTTGCCGATATAATCCATCCCACCTCACAGCTGTGGCATATCAAGGTGCTGATTAGACAGCATGAATATTGCATAGGTGTGCCTTAGACTGCCCACAGTAAAAGGCCACTCTGAAATGTGTACAGTTTTGCCAGTATCAGTATCTGGTGTGGCCATCATTGGCCTCATGCAGTTCAACACATCTCAATGCATAGAGTTGATTAGGTTGATTGTGGCCTGTGGAATGTTGGTCCACTCCTCTTCAATAGCTTTGCGAAGTTGCTGAATATTGGCAGGAACAAGAACACGTTCCAGAGCATCCAAAACATGCTCAATGGGTGACATGTTCAGTGAGTATGCTGGCCATGCAAGAGCTGGGATGTTTTCTGCTTCCAGGATTTGAGTACAGAACCTTGCGGTATGGGCCGTGCATTATCATGCTGCAACATGAGGAGATGGTTGTGGATGAATGGCACAACAATTGGCCTCAGGATCTCATCACGGTATCTCTGTACATTCAAAATGCCATCAATAAAATGTAATCTCTTATCTCTTAATAAACTGTAATCAGGTTCAAACCCTGATGAGGACAACAAACATGCAGCTGAGCATTCCTGAGACAGTTTCTCACAGTTTGTGCAGAAATTCTTTGGTTATCCCCACTGATTGTCGCTGCAGCTGTCCGGGTAGCTGGTCTCAGATGATCATGGAGGTGAACATGCTGACTGTGGAGGTCCTGGGCTGGTGTGGTTACACATGGTCTGTGGTTGTGAGGCTAGTTGGATGTACTACCAAATTCTCTGAAACTCCTTTGGAGATGGCTCATGGTAGAAAAATGAACGGCAACAGCTCTGGTAGACATTCCTGCAGTCAGCATGCCAATTGCACGCTCCCACAAAAGTTGTGACATCTGTGGCATTATGCTGTGATCAAACTGCACATTTCAGAGTGGCCTTTCATTGTGGGCAGTCTAAGGCACACCTGTGCAATATTCATGCCTAATGTCTAATGAGCACCTTCATATGCCACACCTGTGAGTTGGAGTGGTCACTAACACAGATTTAGACAGATTTGTGAACGTTATTTGAAAGTAATGAGTCTTTTTTGTATGTAGAAAATGTTTCAGATCTTTGAGTTCAGCTCATGAAAAATGGGAGCAAAACAAAAGTGCTGCGTTTATATTTTGTTCAATGTATATGGACAGACTGCAATTGTTGGTCACACTCAGTCGATAGAATGTCTACAGGTTCTTTAATTGTTAAGGAATTTTTCAGCCATCAGCAGCATTAGGTCTAGGTGTAGGATCAGGTGACTTTAGGTAAATGTAATGTTAGGGTTAGGCTTAGATTTGATAAAATAGCCACAGTTAGGTTTGAATCCAAGACTTGTTGTTGTGCACTGGATTAGGTCAGACAGGACTCGGACAGACATTTGTCAGGTTTGGAGCAAAATTTCAAGCCCCATTTAAGCTTCAACATGGAGGTTTAAAATGAGCACCCCAAGCATTCCCCAGTATTCTGGGCACATGGTCTCTGCCTCTGCATCTTATCTTTCTCCCTTGCTTCTGCATAATAAGTCCTGCCAAGATGTTTACTTTATTTCATTATTTCCGCTTGCCCCATCCCCCGCTCTGACTCACCCCAGACCTAGACACCTGGCAGGGGCGCTAGGGCAGGCTTTGACCCCCTCCCTCTTTCACATTACTGGGCCCTCCGGTGCTCCGTAATGCTCAGAGTAGTGAAGCATATGAATAAAGGTGAGGGCGAAATGACTTGCCTCCCAACTTGACAGAAGTGCTGAACCACAAAGAACACCTTGAAGGGCATGTTAACTGTCAATAGAGTTTTATGTAAGCTTCCACACTATTAACATAAAACTAAACAGCCCTCCCTCTCTTGTTTTTCAACTAGGAGATCCAAGGTGCTTCTCTTAGTCATGTCTTTGGCCGCTGTGGCAACATTCTTTTCTGCGTCAGGTCATCTAATTCTAGCCCCTCACAACATATAAAAACACGATCTCACAAAAGACATATTATATGCAAAGCACGCCATGGCACTAACACGCGCTTAAACATGCACACATACATCCTACCTGAAGCCCATTTGCTCTGTGTTGCTACGTGACCAGACGCTGTACAAGCTGGAGTGCTGTTTTGTAGGCACAGCGAGGGAACATAGTGTTTGTGATGCACTTGCTGGATGCATATGGAGGGTCTATTCCCTCAGCTCTCTGCAACCTATTAGGCAATGTAGCAGGACCACACTCTGGTCCTGGCAGTGTGCTTCTGCACTGAGATGGCTGATATAGCCCACGCTTGAAACAGTCCATAATCAAGGCCTCTGATAAAACAGTTTGAGTTTTTCTGCTCTTTGTAATCTAACTCTGATGCATGCCCATTATAGCAACATGTCACGGCACAGCTAAATGTGGTCCAGACTAACATAAACTTGGAAAACTGGTCTTGTCCAAGGACATGGACGAGATGTAAGGAAAAGTTGAAGGAGGAGAGAACTGCAATTGTGTAAAAGCAATACAATGCAGCTAAAGCAGATCATATCGCAGTGAGAGTGAGATAAAAAAAATCTAAAAGAATAATAATCTTTAAACACAGCAGCTAACCTAAAGGTATCCTCACCCGTTATGTTTTTTATTAACCCTTCTTAGAGGAATATTCCATTATTTGACACCTTGCCTTGTGATTATGCTAAACAGCAAATACAATGTAAGCAAAATCCATTCTTTATGTAAAATGTGTTATACAATTATATTTCAAATACAAGTATATGAGATGGTAAAGAGTATATACACCAGTATATGAGTATATGGTAATAATAAATAATGTGTATATGTAATGTAATTCTTTAACAAAATGAACACAATTAGTATTCAATCATATGCATTACTTTAAATCAACCCAGTGCACAAAGCAAGATCCATAAAGACGTGGCTGGATGAGTTTGGTGTGGAAGAACTTGACTGGCTTGTGAAGAGTCCTGACCTCAACCCCATCCAACACCTTCAGGGTGAACAGCAATTGTGAGCCAGGCAAAAGAAGTATATGGACAAATATAATGGCTGATATCATTGAATGGGTGGAAAGGGTTAATAATATGTCCTCTCTACATACATTTTACTGTAAGTGGTTGAGCAACAGTTTGTCTTAGCTAATCAGTAATTAGCGAGTAATCAAATATTCAAAGGATACTGATACACATTTAGTACGCACTGTTAAGTAAATGACTGTTCAGAGTGGCTCTTGTAGCACTGTGGCTATGGCATTTCCCATCACTCAGGAACTGGGAAGTGTCTGAACGCATCAGAAATGTGAATTAGCCTGTCAAATAACTACTGCTATTAAGCTGCCCATCAAGTCAGTCCTGTCACAACCACTGAAAGAAGAGAAAAAGTGAGAAGCAGTGTAGAAAATGATTCAGTTAAGCGTATAACTGTGAAGGCCTGCTATGCTAAATTTGGCATGGCTAAAAAATGATATTTATTTTTCTAAGAAGGAGAGCTAACTACTTGGGGATGCAGAGTAGTGTCACTACCTCACAGAAACAGCCCAGATATATTGTTACACAACAGCAGGGATCAGTTTAAGTTAAAAAAAATACTTTCTTTGTCATCAATTGTAAATTTTTGGTCTTTATGAAAACTGGTTTTATAACGCTTGACAGTGCCATCTGGCCTGGATGTTGTGTGAAAATGTAATGTGGACTGAACCAATAGATACTATACAATTTTTCATGGTCATCAACCTCTAGCCTAAAGTAATTGAAACTAAAACTAAAACAATAAAAATATGGATGATCCCACTTTGCTGGGTGCGAGGTCATGATACACTGACCCTAGTTGGTTGCTTTGAGGCTAATACCAATACACAGTACTCCAGTCTTTTATGCCATGCAGCCATCCCTTCTTCATAGCTCCAGAGCAAGACCATTCATCCAGCCCTTCAGGTGATTTAACACTGTAACTCCACCTGCCAGAGCCCCTCTGCTCAACACCTTTGATTAATCATGCTCTGTGTGGGATTTATTGCATGCAAGATATTTGCTTCAGCACTTTAATAAGTGTGGGGGAAGAACAGGGTACAAGATTAATCAGAATGAGCCTACCAGTGGGCAGCCACAAAAAACTCATAATTAATGACTATGAATATGTACATTTGTTTATCTGCTACGGCAGTGTGGGGTAAGTAATATACGTGTGTGAAGACGAACCTCAGTATTTGTTTTTTATGTAGGCGTGTATCTGTGTACAAGTGTGGGTTTTTAGCAGAGTGTATGTGCATGCATGTGTCTATTAATGGGGACTCCGGATTCCTGCAAAATGCCTATGTGGGGTCTTTGCTGTATAATCCATTGTAAAATGCTGAGGCACCTGCCTCCTCCCTCTGTTTCCTCACTACTAGCTCAGTCTGGTATTCAGGTAGCTTCTTTATCCTCGTACTCAGCTCATGATCACACTAACAAGGCCAGCACACGGAGGGGTGTGGGGGGGATAATGATGCGCGAGTGTGTCTGCCCATTTATCAGCGTGTTTTACAGCGGCCGCCGCGTGGAAGTAATTAAACCCTGGCATCATTACAATGAACGCTCTCCTTTAATAGAGATCCGATGAGGCTCCGGAGGCCTGCGCGGTAATTGTACCTCCCAATTCTCCTATTGAGGAGGGGTTGTTTTAATTAGTGTGGAGACAGAGTGCCCAAGCGATAAGGTCCAACCAGCGTCAGGCTCCAGTGCTCCTCAGGGTTCTCCTTCTATTGGCTCCCACTGTGGAGAAGGAAGCAGGGTCAGGACTGCCTATTTGAAGTGAGTCTGGGACCAAGAAGGTGTGCTAAAACACATGATAAGACAGAGGTTCATTGGAGAGGGCACACAGGGGATGCTCTGAGCACTGAGCTGCTGGCAGCATTCTGGTTTTAGTGAATACTTGCCTTTAGCAGAACTGCTTTACAGTTTTTATAGCTATGTTTAGCACAGTAACTTGAAAGCTGATCTTTTGGACCACAATAGCACATCAGTGTACCACAGCAGAAACATGTTCCATAGCTCTCTGCAATATACTGTAAATAGCAATGTGCACCTTCTTAGACTGTGACTGTCTACATATTAATGCTCATAGTGCCATGTCTTGCTCCAAGTTTAGTTGGAATTGAGTTTATTTAACGTAAATGTTTTTGCCTTGTACTTTAAAGTCGCCATTGCTTGTCTTATAATTTAAAGTTATTCTTTTATGTTTTTGGTTGTCCAGAATGAATTTAGTGGTTTAAAATGCTATTACCAGTGGCGGAAATTGTCTGAATATGAGCCAGGTATCCTAGCACACAAAATGCCCTGCCTGCAGCGCATAAAGTCTGGGACAGCCTATTGATTACACAGTGTCACCTGTTAGTAAGAGGGAAAGAGGAAGGAAAGAGGAAGGGTGCTCAGTAGACAGATGAACATTAATGGTTAATTCCCATTATAACATTTTTTAAATCCCACCATTGAGCTTATGTGTCAGCACAATAAAAAGCACTATACCAAAGCTGCTGACTGCTCTCTCAGTGGGCCAGCCAGAGATCATCCCGTAAAATTAAGATGATCACTCCTTAGAAAATGTGTCACAAAGGGCTCTTTGTCATAAAGGAGTCATTTTAAATTAATGTTTGAACAAGATAATTAGAGTTTGAAGGTTTATGTAACATAATGGTTCAATAACAGTTCAACAAAAATTTGCATTTTGTGGAGGTTTATTACATTTTTAAAAAAGGCTTTTACAATTACATGTTATTATAATTTCTCCTGTCATACAGCATATAGTGTTTTTAAATCTTCCAATTTTTTTTTACTGGTTTTGGTTGATGATATTATATACTTAGACTGCTCTACATATAAGTGGGCATGACTGTGGCTCCACATGGCTGATATGGAATAAAAGGTTATGTGTCCCTAGGTGGG
The DNA here is from genome assembly GCA_037974565.1 of Clupeocharax schoutedeni. Classification (NCBI taxonomy): domain Eukaryota; kingdom Metazoa; phylum Chordata; class Actinopteri; order Characiformes; family Alestidae; genus Clupeocharax; species Clupeocharax schoutedeni. The sequence continues at coordinate 14,249,857 of JBBPDH010000007.1, forward strand.
CATGTCCCTTTCTGATACCCACCCTCTGAAATTCAGAAAGTTCTTTTAGGACAATGGTTCCAGACAAAATTACTAAATTACCATGATAGAAACTATTTCAAGACATTCATGGCTCACTTCTCAGTAGATAGTCAAGGCATTAAAAAAGCCAACATATTTTTAGCTTTATGTATGCAAATATATTTTTAAATAAATGAGGCACATTGCATTTGACTATGCATAAACTGCACAGATCAGCCTATAAACAAATCTTATACAATCCATTGAACAAAAGCAAGCTTCCTCAAGGCTATACACAAAGTGGTCATTGTAATTACTCTGAGTGCAGAATGCACCCAGTAATATCATTACATACCCCTGCATGCATGTGTACGCAGGCACGCAGACACACACACGCACACACACATATACATAGCAGTGCACACAGACACACACGTGTATCACAGTTTGTTTTACAGTGTTGTGAGATCCATTGACTTGCTGCTGTAATCGTAATCTCATTAACTAAAAATAAGTATTTTACTTATTCAAACATATAGGAAAAAAATCACACAGTATCAATATTTTTGTGCTTTTCATCATCCTATGAAACGTAACCACAAAGTGATAAATACCTCCACTACATTGAACTAAAAAGCTAAGTACTTCCCCACCCCCTCCCATTTGCAATACGCAATGCAAATACACACACACACACACACACACACACACTTTTTACGACCCTTAGCAATGGTCAGCCCTGATTCCCTAGTTATCGATCCTACTTCTTCTTCTCCCTTCCACCCTTTGTCCAACTCCCAGGATAATTGAGGCAGTCTGAATCCGAATTGTGCCACCAATTACCCACCGCACCTCCATCTGAAAGAGCCTTGGTCACCACGGCCTTAGCGTTAGCTTTAGCACAAAAAGAGAGAGAGAGGTAGAAAGAGGGAGAGAAAAAGATAGGGAGAGAGAGAGAGAGAGAGAGAGAGAGAGAGAAAGGCTGTAAACATCCATTAGTCGTTAGATGCCTCCTCATTATTCCTCCCAAAGCTCTCTCATTAGCACAGCACCAGCTGACAGGTAAACACGGCTAATGGCAATGGCCTATCAATAACTCCGTTGTGTGTTAACAGGACCTGTGTGCTGGGGGAGGGAGGGATAAAGAGGGGTAAAGAGCCAGGCTTTATCATTAGCAACACTGCTAGAGGTTAGGAGTGAAGTAGATGCTTAACACAGCTCAGTGTACCAGTAGAGAAACAAGAACAGTGGGTTTATGAAGCAACAACATTTGAACACCTACATACCCTATGAGAACTCAAGATTATGACATTAATATAGAGAAAGCTACACTGCATGTCTGAAAGTAGACACCTTCTAATAAGTGAATTCAACGGTGCACTGGCTGCCAACAAAGACATTCATCTGTGTACACACACCATAGAAATACATTGCCAATAGAATGGGGTACCTTGAAGCAGCTGCAGTGCCAAACTGCCCAGTGACAAACATGAGATGGGGAGTATGAAGTTGATCTGTATAGGAGATAAACTTTAGTCTCCTGGCTGATGTAACTCCATCCGATTTAGGATGAGCTGGAGTGTATTTTGTTGGGGGAAAAAAAAACTTCCAATATACTTTCTGACCTCACGAATGCTTGTGAGGCTAAATGCAAACAAATCCTCAGAGCAAAGATCCAACAACTAGTGTAATAACTCATGAACAATAGTGGCTGTTAATGCTGCAAAGGAAAGGAGAAATCAGTCAAATCTTTCTGTGTATCTTGTATTTGCATGAATTAAAAGAGAAAAGAGTGAGGAAGGGAGAGAGAGAAAGAGAGAGATTGCACAAATTTTGCCGGAAGCAGGGTGTGTGTAGGTTTCTTGTGTAGGTTTATTGCAGGGCACTATGGAACAGGGGCTAGAGAGGGAAAAGAAAAATATATAAACGACAGAAGAAAAGAAAGAAAAGAGATGTTATTTATGTTTAGAATGGGTTCATTCCAAGTTCACCTTATCATGAGATCTCCTGGGGCGATAACTGCCCTGAGAGATAGAGAAAGAGAAAGAGAGAGAGAGAGAAAGAGAGAAGAGAGTGTGTGAGAGAGAGAGAAAGACTGGGTGTGTGTGCTTGTGTGTGTAGTTTAATAGATGGATGGTGCAGAGCTGGTTTTCCTCATAATAAACCCTTTTCATTTACTTTCATTTCCAAAATGACCAATAAAGACATAACTCTTTTTTGCAGTTTTATATGTAATGCTGATTATTGCGAAACAGTGATAAAATCAGGGAAAAAACTTACACTGTACACTATTTTGATTTATAACACTCTAAATATTCCTCTGTTTCCTAATTAAAAATGAGGTCAACACGTCTTTAGTTCAACTTTTATAAACGTTTTAGGCACAAGGTAGTGTATTTACAACCTTTATGTTCAATAACCTTTTGTAATAAATAGCTTTTGACAGTCTTCTAACATGTGGTTCCTATCACTACTACTGTGAGCAAGTTTCTCTAGAATGGCCACATCAAGCCACACTGAATGACACTGTTTACACCTTAACCATTTATTTATCCCGACATTAAAACAAATGGAATTTTCGTTTTTTAGCTCAGTCTTCTACGAACTGAGTGCACACTGTGTATGTTCATTATATTTTCTGGTCCAGGATTGGGATTGAGGGTCTGATGATGTTGCAGTATCCAGTGTTCCATTATTACTGTTGAACCAGTTACACACAAAAACCCTACAATTGCTATCAGAGGACTACAAAGTTCATTGAGGAGTGAGATCAAATGAACAGAAACTATTCCTAGAGACTAGTGTAATACATACCTGATATGACTGATGCCATCATTAAGGCAAGAGGACACAGAGGCTTATAAAATAAATGCCTAATAAGTCAGCAAAAAAGGAATAAGCCAGGCATATACAAACACAAGCACACTCTCCCGTGAGCGGCCAAGGAATTGGAGCTGTTTTAGGGGCCACTTTTCCAGCTCTCTAATTACACAGGCTGACCTCCCGCAGGTCGCCCCGTGCAAGTGCCGTTCAGATCAATATTCATTCTTTTAGATCTGTCATCCGCTTTTGACACTATCGACCACACACTGTCTCTCCACTCCCCTTCTTTTCTGATTTATTCATTTATTTACCCCCACACCACCACCACCCTACACACACCCTCACCCCTTAGGCTAGACCTTGCACATACACAAGGGTCGAACTGTATAAGATAGTTAACCTGGCATTATCCTTGTTTTTCTGAAGTAAAGAGGTTTTCTGTAGGTGTGTGTGTGTGTGTGTGTGTGTGTGTGTGTGTGTGTGTTGTGTGTTGTGTGTTGTGTGTGTGTGTGAGAGAGAGAGAATAGGAGCAAGGGGAATTGCCCTTTGCTAATTCAAACGATGGCCATTTTCTGTGGTCCACTCTGGCCGTAGTTAGTGTTTGGGGTTTTTGGCAATTGCTATAGCAGATAAGTGGTGGGTCACTAATGAACTAAGCGAGGGCTCGTCCAAGGTCAAAACCTTCATTTAGGAATCTCTCTGCCAGGCATCTGCCGCTCTGCATACACAAACATTATGTTAATGCACCAGCACTGCTTTTTTCTCCCTCTCTCTTGTCGCCATGCTGTTTTTGTGGGTTTTTTATTAATGCTTTTTTGGATGGCTCATATCACTCATGCTCTCCTGTTTGAGTTATGCTGATTTCTAAAAGGACCTTTTAGAGGTCTCTGCAATTACAAAATGCTGTCTGCTTTTAAGGTTGCGGAGATGCTGGTGTACTCTTTATGCTGATGGCAGTGCGAGGTTAAGACACAATCACAGATGCAAAGTGAGCAAGGATGGAGTGAACAGGCCTGAAGTGAAAAGGGTCACATGATTAAAGAACATGAAATCTGTGGTGACCTTAGAACCAGTTACATACATGTATGTTCATGCATGTGTGTGACTATATATGTATATATATATATATATATATATATAGAGAGAGAGAGAGAGAGAGAGAGATAGTAAGAATAACATTAAGGGAAAAGAAATGAGACAGTAAAAATCAAGAGGCAGAGAGAGGTGTAAGAGCAACTACATTTATGTGTGGAAAAATGAGTGACAGTGTACATTCAGTGTGTAAAAATCTGTGTTTTTTTCTTTTTTGTCTGTTTCTGAAGTGCTCCTCTAGTGTGCCCTCCTGCAGTGAGGCATCTGCTGAGTATCCCCAGACACACCACATTTGAGTGACATCTGCCAATCACCTTTTACACTAAATACTAAAGAGATCCAAGCAGTGTGACACAGCACAGTCTTCTTCAACAATGCCCCCCCACACACACCACAATCACACACACAGGAAAATCTAAAAACGGATATATACATGTAAAGTCGCTCATATAGAAGGTCAGGCGTTGTGTCAGTCATTGCACTTTGTTTTTGGACTTAACCTGCTTTTACTTGTTATTATTTGTCAGTTATTGATAATAAAACATCTTGCATTCATTATTTTAAATGAATTACTATGAATTACTATTTTGAAGGAATTACTATGAAACAAATGTCTAAGTTATGCACCTATGAGAATGCAATAGGTGCATAACTTGATGTGTTGGTCTCTTTTAAGGAGTTAGACACAAGCTTTTCCAAAAAGGGCCAAGTTCAGAGAGAGTGGACTCCTATTGACGAAAAGTCATCACGCCGCACAAATTACCCCAGTGACAAGATTAAAGAAATAGAAGAGGCGGGGGGAGAGGAAAGAGCGAGGAGAAGGAGAAGGGAGGAGAGGGAGGCCAAGGCTGGAGGGCCTTACGGAAATCGATGGACAAACAAGTACAAGGGCACGAGAAAGGGGAAGTGGGAGAAAAATAAGCATTTAAAGAAATTCTGCTCTTTTGGGTGACTGAGGATGAGGGAGGAGGGGAAGCTAAAGTGCTTCAGGGATCTTTCGCCCGAATCAGCCGCAGCACAATGCCCTGCAGCTCGCCAGGCTTGAGTGACCACATTAGCTATCACAGGCAAACAAGACAAACCTGGAGAGGTTTGGAGCAGGGGATTATGGGTAGGCCTCTTCTCTCTCTCTCTCTGTCTATCTCTATTTCCTGTCTCAGTTCAGCCCTTTATCATCAGCCAGGTACGAGGCCCCTACGTCAGGGTGGTCAGTTA
>JBBPDH010000007.1:14304788-14316434 GCA_037974565.1 Clupeocharax schoutedeni
CACACGGGCCTCCAGAATAACAAGAACAGGAACGGGATAGCAGGTTTAAAGCTCAAAAAATGAGGTGATGGACCGAGGAAGAATGGCGAACTGAAACAGGTTTAAATACACACCGTAATTACAAACAGAAAACAGACAGCTGGGACCAAAAGAACATATAAACAGAAAACAGACAGCTGGGACCAAAAGAACATATAAACAGAAAACAGCTGAAAAACAAAGATCAAAAATAAAAGCCCTCAAAATCGAAACAAACAGAACAGAAGAAACGAAAAACATTAACAAAAAAGCCACTGACCAGAGTTAGCCACTCTAACCAGCCACTGACCAGACTGTGACACTTATGTGAATTAATCTCTCTCTGTAATGAGGGTGCACCATAAAGATGAGACTGTTCCCTTTTAACCACTGGGTGATAAACGGAAAACTAAATTCATGCCAGCAAAATCAGAACAACTCTGTACATGAAATGAAGTTTCTTGGCTTCTGCGTACATTCTTCTACTCTGGAACTGGGGTCTTATTAAAGTCTGCATAACAGGCAAAGGTGGTGGGAAGGGTGTGCCCACCATTACTCTGGAACAAGCCAACATACACAAGCAGATGACACAGGGCTCTTTTTCAAGCCAACATTAGTGGCCTGACCTGGAGGTCCTGTTGAATTACTGTCAGCGGGTGATAACACATCTTTTATCTTAAAACCTCTCTTCTCCCCTCAGGCCGATGCTAAGCACCTGCAAGCCCGGCATATATCATAACATAATGGTAAAAGCTGAAAAGTTATCTTCTTGCAGGCAAGATATGGCAAGTTGTACAAATAAGCCTCAGCTGCCACACTCATGGATAAACAGTGTCCATAAATAGTCATCTTTCAGTTTTTTTCTCCTTTCCCCTGCAAATCTGTAATAAATTGCCTTGGCAAAAGAAAATCACTAAGAAAACACGCCCGAGGTGAAGTGGCATGTTTTTCTCTAATGTTCCTAGATACCATATGTGTTTGTTTTGTGGAAACCCTAATGATGGAAGAAGAAACCCTGTACACCCTTGAAAGTCCATAACAAATGCATTTATCCACCCTTGAAAATGATTATAGCAATATTAATCCTGTATTTGTTCAATAGTAGACATGTCATTAGACATGCATTGCAGTTGCATGCTGATTACAGAACACAATAGTGTCGTGCCTGTCATATAGACCGCTTCTTTAGGATCAGGTGCATGGTTTTGCATAATATGGCTAAAGAGTACTGTTTGATGTGATATGTTCCAGTTTTAACAGCCAATGAGGGGAAATATTTGGACTGTCTATTTCCTGCAGCTAGCACGCTGTGGACTGCAGCCATATCCGAGTCAGACAGGGTGCAGCAACCTCCACACACCTGCCCCAAACACAGCATCTGCCAGACACTGATCTGCTCCCACAGGACCTCCTTACCACAGCCAAGAAAGCTTCACTGTAACGTAAAAGCTTTAACCCTTAGAAGTCTCAGTTATGGCACGTGATAACAGAGCTATTGTGTTATTTGATGCTAATTATTTCTCACTTGTAGCTCGGTGAAACAAATTTTGTCAAACTTCCAATAGATAATGCATGTGTGTTTGTAAGAGGAGAGAGTTTGTCCCTTTTGTGCATAAAGTCTTGTTTTTGCTGTCAAAAAATGAAAAATCCCTTAAATTTTTTCTTGACATCAAAATACATGAAAAGAAGCTGCAAGTACAGACTCTTTCCTGTCACTACAGAGCATTCATCAAATTTAAATCTACCTAAATCAGTTAAAATATCACTGCCCAAAAACATACAAACAACAAAAATAATGGTCTCAAAAAATCTCCAAACATTTCTGGCAAAAGGGAAACCTTCACCAATTCTAGTGTTTATGTTGACAGCTTTTACTTAAGTGAATCAGAATTGAAAGTGTTTGAATATATATCTAACTTCGAACTTAAATGTAATTATAGTAGTAAACATGTCCAATTATATTTATAACATCACTACAGAGCTCTTCTTGTCATGCTAAGAGTTGATTAGCAACAGGGTGGATCTGAAAGAGTCACTTTAACTACACTAAAATGAGACTTTCGCTGGTTCGTTTGAAATATATGCCCCAAGGACATCAAACATACCTTAGCTACACTACCCTCTCACTTAACCTGTCAATCATCTACTACTCTCCTCTTTGACTCCTTTTATAGCTGATTAAGGATGAGACCTTTTCTTGAGGACAACTCTTGACTCTGGCCTGCGTGATCAGGACAGCAGCAAATCTGTGTGTTAATGTGGCGTTTGGGTGACAGACGAATAGCAGGGTGACATTAAGGGAAGCTCAGAATGGCAGCTAGCCGATTCCAGCTGGTAGACTGTCAATGCCAACTGTCTGTCTACGCTGGCAGTTTGCTGAAACATGCCAGTGGAAACCCGCAGTACTCCGCCTCTGACCAGCACTCTGCCACAGGCATCTCCTCATATCCACGGCTCAGACGGCACACCACTCAACCATTAAATGAGAGAGAGAGAGAGAGAAAGAGAGAGAGAGAGAAAGAGAGAGAAGGAATAAATTTGTCTTCAACAATTTGTACTTCTTTTGTACGGAAATGCCCTGGGCCCATTTTCCCAAAAGGATTATACCACAAAGATCACTGGAAGATTATAAGGGAACAATCAAGAAGGGCATTATATAATGCTCTGTCTCAGTTCAGAATATCTGAAGACTACTATAATTTGGGAAAGTCACACCTGACTGCCTGATTAAATTCTGTGCTTGTTTTAGGTTTAACAATCCACAGTACTGGGTAACCAAGACAGTGATTTTACGCAGACAATTCACTCCATTGTGGTCCAAAGTGAGTCACTTTAGGAGGACTTCTTAAACAGACTTTATGTATATCTGATACACTTTGACTAAAATGTAAAAGTCCACCTTAGAATTTGCGAGAGCTTCCCAAAAATGGAAAATATATAATTACGAGTAAAAACAAAAAGGAACCTGTTACCTGTTTTTTTTGGGGGGTTTTTTTTTTGAGAACTGCACCTGGAACCTGTATTTATTCATGGATGTGAATGGTTATAGATAATATAGCTACTAATTAAAAGCTCATTAACTTTTCAATGACATGTAATTTTATCAATAAATATCTGTTAAAATAATCATAATAATCAGCCAGTCATCATAATAATCAGTCATTACTATTAGTAACATTAATCAGTCATAGAGAGAGTGATTTGCATGCGCAGGAAAGGGAGATGTAAGACATTGTAAGTGTAATGTATATGCACGGTATCATCAACAGTAATCATGAGTCTAAATACATTAACAGTGGTTTAATTAATATTTATGCAATGACACAGCTGAGGTCAGCCAAATGTTCCAGATCTGCATCTCAGCACTAATACTTAGGGTATAGCATGGCTGTATTAAGAGAAAGAAAAGCAGTCCTTACTTAGTGCTGTTGCATACAAATGCATCTAGTAAGCATCATGTCACAAAATTGGAGGGTTGTCTAACAATGGTGATGTCAAATATACCCATCATGTCAACACAGCAGTGGACTGCTGGGAAGAACTATCAGAGGCTATACATTTAACATTTGTGAGACATATTTAAACACAATATCAGCAACTCACATTGAAATAAAAACACGAACTGAAACTGAAATGTGTACTTATTGAGAAAAGAGGAAAATGCATACAGATCACTTTTCTCCATCTTATGAATCAATGTTTCTTTACTTGTGTTTTTTTGGTTTGATCTGTTTATGAAAAGTGTTTGGCTTCAGAATTTAAGGAGGAAATCCATAAAGATGTGACTCAGAGCTGATATAGACACTTTGATTTGATGTTACTTTCATCATTGTCGCTCAATTCCTTCTTTTGCTGTGTGGTCAATACATCAGTAACTGTTTTTTTCAGCAGGGTTGATAACACAGAACAACAAAAAAAAATTGTAATCATCAGAAACCACAAAATACCTTTCTATAGCAGTTGTTCAGATCTGCTATCAGCTTTTTTCAGTCACATGAACCTTTTGAATTATGAGTAATATTAGATTTGCAATAGACTTGCATGTGGTTATTATTAAACTGCAGGATCCATTAAGTAACTGTTTCAATATTTTCAGTGTGAAGTCAGACAGGAGCACACTGTGGCATAGATATAATGATCAGTGCCAGTCAGCTACCACTGTTTCTTCAAAAACGCTCAGCATATGATTATTATACGCTAATTATACCAACTATCATGCATGCAGGAAAAACTAAAAACAGATATGAAATCAGCAAAAAAAAAAAAAAACAACTACATGAACTTATCTCCGATGATTTTGACTTGTTGACCTGTGTAACTGTAATAAACTTTGCTGTGGCTGTTTTTTAGTGGCTGCTGGCCTTTGTCACAAGCCAGAAAGATGGAATGACTAAAAGAAAAATAGTCTGGGAGGCATTACAGAGGTTCTGGTCACCATAGAATCACCAGTGCAATCACTGTCCACTGCCCTTTTTCTGTGTTTTACCTGCTTATGAAATGTCACAAGCAGTTCTCACAAGCATTGAAGTAAAAAATGTTACTATACTAGCATAACATAGTTCTTTTCTAATTTGTCTAGTAATCTTACATTCAAGTGTTCCTCAAAATGTGACAAAGTATATTGCCTTTTTCTTAAAATAAAATAAATTACTCTTTATCATATTGCATTATTGCAAACCTGCAATGGAAACATTCCCCAGCCTGTAAACTTATTGAGGGCTTATTACATACTAAGTCGTATTATTACAGTACGGATTACATGTTAATTACATGTAAAACAGTCCGAAGTTATTCCTAGTTTATAGGAGACATGAATTAATACCTGGTCTTGCTTGTGGCTATAAGCCATTAAAACACATTTTGGAAAGTTAGGTTGTTCCTAAGTGTTTTTGCCAGTGGTGGCCGGATGAAAAACTGAGGTTCATTTACATTGCAGCTGTAGTAGCAGGGTGGACTGCCTGTTGCGTCACCATGGAGTCTCCATTTCAAGCGGTCTCCAGGAGTTGAAAGCAGAGGAGGAGAAGTGACGGGAGCGCTCAGCACTGGAGCGTATCAAAGAGAATGAGCTACAGTGCTTCTGCTATCACTGAGGTGAGTGGGGTATGAATGTTTAATGATTCCACCACCCTCTTCGCTTGAGCCCACACACACAGATACACACACACTAAGAAAAATGCCGTCTGCGGCAGACTGTGGTGAGGGAGAGAGATTCTCTCTCTCTCTCTCTCTCTCTCTCTCTCACACACACACACACACACACACACACACACACACATAATTCAGATGAGGGTCTGTATGTGGATGCAGGCTGTCAGCTGAAGAGATGAGTGCTGACAATCAGTCAGTGGGAAAACAATGTTTGCTGTCACTGCTCTCTCTAATCACATCACTATGGTTTTAGTTAAAGCACGCTCCCCTCCTGCGCTCTGACACCCAAACCACTGTTCAAAGAGTACCTTAGCCTCTGTGTGTGTATGTGTGTGTGTGTGTGTGTGTGTGTGTGTGTGGTGGGGAGGCAGGCAGCGCTGAGACAGGTAGGTGAGTCAGAAAGAAACAACAGCATTTTCTGCTCTTGTTATGTTCACAGCTATGGGAGGTACACAAGAGAGTGGTAAAAGAGTGAGGAAAGAAGACATGGGACAACAGACAGGAAGATCCAGTCACAGAGAAGGAGAGAGAGACAATAAGCAGCCTGAGCTGTTTACCAGAGCAGATAGTGCCTGTCAGAACACATTGCCGTCTCCTAATTGGGTCACTTTTGATAGGAGAAGGACGGTGCCAGCGTATTGACGGCAGAACGATCGGCAAGCCAAGAGCCCATGAGGCCCCTCTGGCGCAGAATCAAAGCAGGCACGAACGTCGCCTGCAGACAATCTGGCAGCAACCGGGCACTGCCAGGCATGAGAGTGAATACGCAGAATATGGGCCACACACCCCTGTTTCAGCCAGGAGGGTGTAATTGCTACATGGGCATTTCAGAACGCTTTCAAAGGGGGAGACTTAATCCACATGTGTACTATGAAATTGGCAGTTTTGTACCAGCAACCCCCCAACCACCTCCCCAACCCCATCTTTTAACTCTTCTATCCCCAACCCAGCTCCTTCCCCACCCTTCTCCCTGTCTCCCTTGTCTACTCTCCAACATGTATTGCTGCATTTTGCCCCAGGAATGACCAAGCTCTTTAGGGTGTGAAGGCGGACAAGGATCTCTAATCTTTAGTTTCTGCTAGCTTTGACAAGATTTCACTCTTTTGTGTATGTGATTGAGTGTGTTTGTCACTTGGAAGTTTTGGAAGCTTGGATTGAGCAATGTAGGAAGGGTGTCTAAAACAGTGCATGTCAAACAGCCTTCAGGATATGAATGCTATCATCTTCACCGCATCCCTCCATCCCCCATTACGCTAAAGCAATGGGTTTAAGAACAAGCTTTTGCTCTCATCACACTTGTTTGCCTGTTTGTTTGTTTGTTTATTGCACGGTTGCGTTCCCCTCAAAACTTGGCTCTGGCCCCAAACTGAACCAGCTCCAGTTGGCTAATGACTAAAGGCCAAACTCCAGCACTCTAGCACTCCAGCACATCCGTACACATTCACATCCATGACTTCACTATATGTCTGGATCCAGCGGAAGTCGAAGCCCAGTAGTGGACCTCAGAATGCCTCAGAGTGGCCGGCGGAGCAGGAGACAAAGGACAAATTTCTTTCCCCATGCCAAGATGAATCATGCCCCATCCCCATCCATAAAACATTAGATCCAGAGGAGTTCTTTAGAAGAAAGAGCGAGAAAGAGAAAACCCAGAGGATGTTTCTCTTCTCAAATTCACCCACGCTGTTTTGGCTAACTCGGACCTACTCATACACACAGAGTGGAGGGGCAAAAAAAGGCAAAAAAGGAAAAAGAAACAGGTGCAGCAAAGGAAGACCTGCTGAAAAAAACTGTGTGTGTGTGTGTGTGTGTGTGTGTGTGTGTGTGTGTGTGTGTGTGGACATGTGTGTGTTTTGTCCCCACTTCCATGCATGTTCAAAGTGCATGTGGGTGCATCTATGTAGGGGGCTCTAAATGTATCGAATATAGCAGGCCTTTGTGTTTCCTGGCACAAAGAGTAGCCACAAGCAGTAGGAGTGGAGTACCTGTTCAAAGAGGCCAATGGAATTCTCTTCAGATTCTATCAGGGCCAGAGACGCTGGCAGCCAATGGCCCAGAGGGTCTCCTCTGAAAGCTCTCTGCCCGCTTTTATCACCCCCTGGACAGCCAAAAGCCTCAAACACACACACTTGCATTGCAACTACCTGAGATGCTTTTCATACAGAAAATGAATGCATCTAAAACTGGCAGATGATAAATACACTATTTCTTTTGAGAAATAAATAGTAAAGACTTGTAAAAGTGTGTGTGTATATATATTTATTATTTTTTTATTATTATTTTGGCATTTGGTTGCATGTAAACACTGGACTTGTTCCCTCTCCTTTCACCCTTTGTTGCTTTGTGTGCCTCTTTCCCTGATCGCCCCACCATGAATCAGAAAGCCTGTCTCCACACCACCTGTCAGAGACAGCACACCAGACCAGGCCTCAGCACCACAACAAATAATGAAGGGGCTGAGAGAGAGAAAGAGAGAGAGAGAGACAGAGAGAGAGAGAGAGACGGGACAGAAGAGGGAAGCTATCTGTTTCTAGCTGTATTGCATCATCTTCTTGTATTCAGTTCTGGTCTTTCCAACCTTTTCTCAGACAAAACTGCCAGTGCTGCTTTAAACTCTCAAGCACCGCCATCCCAACAGCAATGTCTGCATGCATCAGAAAGTGGCAACTGCCATATCCTAACACTGCAGGAAAAAAGCAGGACAGATGCCCATTAAAAGTGTCACTGAATCAGGCATTTTAGACTCAAACAATTGACCCATATATGCTCTGTGTTCTTTCATAGCAATGTTGGAAAAGAGTACTGGCAAATTCACACACAGTTTGTGTCAAAACATAGCATTTTTGCCAACTTTATATAAAGCTTGCCCAGCCGAGTAACACTTGCTAAGAATGAATGGTGTTGTGTTTAGGCAATGAAAAGTTCAGTTTGACTGACTGTACTTGCACTGGTTCCATTTACGTAGTGAGGACTGTTTACTGAAGTGACACCAGCAGACAATAGGATCTTAAAAATAATATTTTTTAAAATAAAAACTAAATACTGCACAACTGCTGGGAAAAAGAAGAAACATTGTGAAGTGCTATTTAGCCTTTAGCTGTGTAACCAGGCATCACTCCTGGTTTATATGTATTAAATGTAACGAACAATCAGCAATGCATTCAACAAAAATGCAATTTATGGCAATATTACACAGGAATTACAATAATACAATGATACTTTAATACAATTCTTTTTAACTTGAGTTTACCCATGTAAATACAGTGTTTCTTATGTAATTATATAAGTGAAAACTTAAGTTACTAAATAGTTTTTTACCTAAACTGCACTACTGTACTCCACCTGTACTCTAGTGAAAAGATGCTGTGAATCGCTGCATGTAATGTTATTTAAAAGTTATTAAAGACACGTTTCAAAAAAGGGGGACTGAATTTTGTGAAACAGCACCATTGCTGGTCTAGTTACAGCTTAATGTTATGTTAGTGCTATATGATTTGTACATTTTTATGTGCGGGAACCATTTCATGGGACCTGGTGAAATCACCACCGGAGACACTCTTCTTGTTCAAGTCCTTGTTCAAAAGCACATGGCTCTTTATGCTCTGAGAAGAAAGATTGCTTTTGAAGTCGCTAATTACATTGTCACGGAGTTTGCACTGTTTCCCCCCTCTGTGATTATGAAGAAAGGTCTCCTATGGGGCTTGTATAATGGGGAGAGGAGAGCTGCCACCTCAGGGTGTAAGAGGTGACAGGACATATGGCTGTCAACACTAGTTTGGCATGAAGTGTTTGAGCAGGGGCAAGGCAGACAGAGTTCACAGCATGCAGATGACATGGCCCATCATCACCATCACTATCCTCCCCACTCACAGGCCTCCAGATAACACTAAACCTGTAACAAAGTTCGTCATCGCGCTCTCATCACTGCGCCACATTACCATACACTCTAATTCAAGCAAGAACCACAGTCACAAGAAGGAGCCTCTGATTTGTCCGTTAAAATAGCAGTCAGGGCGGTGTACTGGATGACAACACATTCACAGAGGTCCCTACTGATTTATCTACAGGAGAACAAGTTTTTTCCCTTTCTCGCTCTCTTTCTTTTTCTCTCTCTGTAACGCTTGCTCTCTCTGTCCCCTCCCTGCTCGGACTGTGGGGTTCTTGCGCTAGAGCCCCATTTGCTGTGACATATGGTGAACAAGCGCACGTGGCACAGGAGAGGCCGTGTCTGCAGCCCCGACTTATTGTCATCCCCCGCTGCCTCTGGCAGCCAGGCTAAAGAAAGAGAGAGAGAGAGAGAGAAAGAGAGAGAGAGGGAGAGATAGATGGGGAGATCTTTCACCCTGGAGACACATTGGCAGTACTGAGATTGTACGGGGTAATCAATCTCGCTGCCGAGCCGCCCAATCCTGCAGCCAGAGTCCCGGTAACAGGGCCTCTGGAGCTGGGGGGTGGGGCAGAGAAAGGCAGCAGTAGGGAGGGAATATTCTTTATTAAGAGTCATTTGTCGTCTAACGAGGCCTGGAACTGGGCAGGTGATGAAACACCACACCGCAAACACATATGATTACTGTCATCATTGCAGCCATTGCTCGCTCTGCCTGCTTCCCCACACAGGTTTGTCTTCTTTTGGCAGCTCCTACCAAAGAAAACGCAACGACCAATGTCCAGTGGATTTAACGCACACAGTAAAACAAACTATTATGATTGTGTGTACATTTCTACAAAGTGATGATATTACCTCAATAAGAAAAAGGGAATCATTTCTTGATCACTGTTAAAGCACGCCGAAGTGTTTTACTTATACTGCAAATAAACTGAATACCCAAGCAATGGCATATAAAAGGAACTATATGAAGTTATTAAATAGTATTTTGTAACCAAAATACTGATTCTGTTCGATCTAGACCATACTAGACTTACTAAAAATGTACCTGGACTACTGTCTATTGATCTGTTCCAGTGATTTTGTATTGACTCTTACCAGTATCTGCCAAATCACTGGATTAAACAAAATCCTAAAAACCTATTGTTGTGAAGGTCTGCTGATTGTTTTATCACAAAGAGAAGGAGAACAAAAGCTTAAACCCAAAGAAAATCCAAAAACATCCTCAAGGGCCTTTTTTACAGTTAAATGAAATAATTAGACCCAACTCCCCTGTGGTAGCAATTTTTTATTTCATTTTAAGGGAAATAATTAGTTTTTAGCTGCATATGTGTGTGTGTGTGTGTGTGTGTGTGCGTGCGTGTGTGCGTGCATGCGTGTGTGTGTGTGTGTGTGTGCGTGCGTGCGTGCGTGCGTGCGCGTGTGTGTGTGTGTGTGTTTTCTGCCTTTAATCTTTAATCAGTGTGAAGCAGCACCCTTTGGGCTAAAAAGGTACTGAAGATATCCCTCAGCTTTATACAACGGCTGCACTGTTGCAGTTCCACTGACTGGCCACATGGGGTGCTGATGGCAGGAGGCTTATTAGATATGCATGCCAATGGCGGAGTTGACCAAGCAGTGGGTAAAGCCAGGCGAGGAAACCTTGGCTTAATTGGACGAAGAGGTTCACAGGAAGTCCCATCTGTGGTAGGGGAGACTTAATTATAAACAAGCCTCCCGTACTATTGATGTGCAGCTAAACCTCGATGGGGGGTAAAAAATAAGAATAATCTCATGTACCCTCATGGGTCATTGCATACTGTAAACAGCTCCAATTCATCGGCCAAACAAGAGTCTGAGGCAACAAGGGGATGAAAAGAGAGCAGCTGAAATCAATAATGACAGTGCAAATAAATAAATAACATGAGGGTAAAAAACACTTTTTTTGTCAACCATTTTGGCCAAAGGGCTCAGATAACCTAGTAAATCTCAGAAAAAATGCTTCTGGGGTCAACTTGGAGCTCAGAACAGAAGATCAAGCTTCCTTTGAGGTCAAATACCTAATCAGTTGGCCACCCTTAGTCACAGCTATGTCGGTTTTTAGGGCCATTGTTTGTATGTTCGCAAAACCCCTCTCACTCACACACAAACTCCACTCCAGTAGGGAAACAGCATTAGTGAGTAAGCCGTGGGATTTGCTGTGGAATTAATGCTGGTGGCTGAGTTTATGCTGGGCCACAACACAGTGCTAGCTGCCTCTCTTCAGGGTGGCTATGCTTCCAGGCACTTGTATTAATTGAGCCAGTAATTGAACAGTTGTCTTCATTAGTTCCAGCCCCGTGCACAGCAGCCCTGCTTTCAGGATTATCAGCGATGTGCTCTGTGTGGAAAGAGGGTTTAAGACCTGGGGCAGATTTAGAAAGCATTTCAAGCTCTTGGCCCTATGAAAGCTCCAAGAAGTCAGTGTGCTCACGAATGTCCACTATAACCACGGCTATTAAAACACGAAAAAAAAGGCCAGGCATATAACAGTGAAGAGGGTGCTTCAGAAAGTTGCTTGAGAGTAGTTACTTTATCACTACTAGGCTAGCATGATTCCTAAGAACCTTTGTGCACAA
>JBBPDH010000007.1:14316534-14334129 GCA_037974565.1 Clupeocharax schoutedeni
TGCTTCAGAAAGTTGCTTGAGAGTAGTTACTTTATCACTACTAGGCTAGCATGATTCCTAAGAACCTTTGTGCACAAACATCATTCATGGCTTACGCACCTTGTGCACAGCTTGTTACAACCTTAAAAGGTGGAGGTGAAAATGCTTTAAAAGTTCTTAAATTGCAAGCAACCACTTTCTGTCAACTCATTTGTTCTGCAAAGAAAAAAAACACAAATAAACAAGCCCAGAACAGGCAGGCCTGACTCTGGCAGACCGATGAGCTGGAGGTCAGGTAGAGTGGAGAGAAAGATAAAGTGAAATTAACAGAGAGGTCCCTGACCCCCTCCAGATAGTTCTAAATGGCTTGCAGGAGCTGCAAAATCTTCACAAGCAAATAAAAAGCTGCGCCTGACCTCATCCTGAGGCTGAAGAGGTTTAAGTGAGTTGACAAAAAAAAAGAGAGGGAAAATGGTAATTTGACTTCTAAACAGACAGTACCAACCTCCTTTAAGGTGCATTTTAATACAGCAGCTGCAATTTGCATCCAGTAAACCTGGCCAATTATTGCAGCACGTGACGGGGTGAGGCAAGAGCTTCAGAAACAAATGATGTCAAAAAAAAGGAAAATGAAAAATTAAATTAAATAAACAGGGTGATTTTAAAGTGGAATACTATACCGCCTTCTATTTGGTAAAGAATTTAAGACAGTTGCGCTCCACATAGAACTGCTTATGGCGAAATAATTATCCTTAAGTGGTTTCAGGCAGCCTTCACAAGTGAAAAATGCTGGCGTTCATGGGTAAATAGTATTTTGGCTTTGAGTGTGTCTGAGTCTCAGTACAGAAATGCAGAATACTTACTGACTGACAAACAACTTTCACACAATATTGTGGCTTCAGATAGAGCTTAGGATATGGGAGTGTCCTGCTTTAAACATCGTCCATAGTGCACATCAGATGCACTGCACCTGATTGCAAAGAGGTCTGACACCTTCCTTTTCTTGAGGATTTGGCAATTTCCTAGTAGCTAACAGCTTCACGATATGGGAAGCGATTGCGCAAAACTGGAACAAACAACAACGCCCAAAAGCATCTAAAATGGATCTTTTATGAATATTCAACAAGAGAGAAAAACTGAAGTCCTCATTTTCACCTTCCTTCCTTTCTCTACATTGCAGCTTTTTCTTTACTGCATAACTAATGAGCTCGAAGTGGAGTGTGAATGTGTTTGTGAAATTGAAAAAAAAAATGGTGGGAAGACATGACTTTCATTCCAGTTTCTTGAGAAAATAGGAGAAAAACAAAAACAATAAAACATAAAGACTGCCTTTAGAGTAACAACAGAGATTACTTGGATGAGGTCATTTGATGTTTGTCACATGACCAAAATTCATTTGTGTACTACAACAGATTCAAATTCCAACCCAGTTTAAGCCCAAACCAACCAACCACTCAACGAAGTGGTGAAAGCTTTAAATAGCATATACTAATGGACAACCACACACACACACACACATGCACACAAACACAAACATAAGTGGAGTTGAAAAATTCTTGTCCTCATACCGATTTGTTCCTCTGACATCAGTCCCTGATCCTATAATTTTCCTGACCTTTCTGCACTTCCTCTATCTCTCAATGCATGATGTGCTTTTAAAATGCAAGCGTGCCATTTGCCTCTGAGTAGACAATTGGGTATAAAAAGGAGAGAGGGAAAAATTTAAAGGAAAAGGATGGTAGCAGCAAATTTGCTCCCTAAAGGGATCTGCTTATTTTCCAAAGGTACACAGATGCCCCTAGGAATAGATTTACTGGCCTAGAATCGGCTGTCAAAATTTGATACATTTAGAAGTTATGCAGAGAGCCGTCTAGACAAATTCATGCATTTGTGATCTATCCCTGCTCCAGCGTGCAGCTAGGGAAGAGGAACATTAGCAGTGGGTTGGCTCCGGGCAGAAGGAGAAGAGAACAGGTATATAAGAAAGTCAGAGAAGGATAGTGATGAAGCCACAGCCTAGACACACACTCTGCTCAGCCTGCCTTCAGCTATAAAACTGGACAAGTAAAAAAAAGAAAAAAAAACTAAAGTGGCATAAATGTCTAGAGCACTGCACTCCTCTGTGATTGTTAATGCCAGTGAATCTATCTGCATTCATCATCTGGCTCATAAACATGTACTGCTTAAACAGTAAAGATTCTCAGTAGGAGTCATTTTTTGCATAAAAATAAAAAGTATTAAAATTGATTAGTCAGCTAAAACAATTGTGTTCAGCATTTTCCAGTCATAGATACTGGTTTCCTTTTACACCATGTCTTCTAGAGGTTGTAACAAGAAGCATTTTACAAAAGCTGTGACCATTTTCACACTGAAATGACCATTTTCACACTGGCTACTGGTACAATTAACTAAACACTCCATGATATAGTGTATAACATGCAATATCAGCAGTCCCAAGCAATGAGGGGTTGAATGATTTAACCACTTCCAAAAGAAGTTAATAGCCATTAAAGTGTTACAAAGGAATTAAAGACAAAATTCCTTTTGAAAAATAGACCAAAACATGTCAGAGGAACAAAGGAAAACTTATTGTAGCATGTTGTAAAGACATGGCTGATTTGTTTGAAATTGAGTAAATAACATTTATACTATTATGAACAGGCCTAGAAATTTAAGATTGGCCATTCACACATTGGCTGCTGAATTTTAATTGGCTAAAAGTGTTCTTTTTTGCGGGAGCCAAATAGAACTTTAGAAGATGTAAAAAGAGCAAACATGTGAACATGTGACGTAGATCGAAAGAACGTCATTGTGATGCAGGACTACAATTTGGACCTTTACATCACAAGATATTGGCACAGGCATGTCTTGAGATATTGAAATGTGTTGGTTGCAGTGCTTGCTATGGAAGTAATCTGTGTCACTACCAAAGAATGTGGTAGTGACATAAACCTTTTTTCTGTATCAGTCATGTGGTGCTGCAAACACACAAAGTTGGATTAGTGAAGTCTATGTATTCGAAATTGTAGAGCAAAAATCACAGAGAGAAACAAAGTCCCTGCTGTGTTGTGGTGGTGAACAGCAGCAGTCATAATAACAGTTAACACTTAATGGCCAGTGGTTCCCTCTCTCTGCTCCCCCACAGCTTTTGCTGACCGTGTTCTCTCTGTAAATACTTCTGATAAGTATTTTGCTCATGTACTTAAGCAAATATCAGTGGGGTGGCGTGGTGGCCATTAAGATGCAGAGAGCAGCACTGGCTCTCAGACACCGTCCCTGCTTGTAAAGGTCAGCACCCCCATCCCCTCAACTACCCCCTCGTTCCACCCCCCGCCCAGGTAAATAAGGGGACATATACAAATGTGGCCGACTGGGAATGGTTCATGCTTAAAAAGGCACATGGCACTAAGGGGCTGTGTTTTACATCCCTTTCTTCAATCTGACCCCATTTATTTCCTAGTATGGCAATCAAAAAACACCATTTGCACCACAAAGTGACTTTTCAACACACATTATACCTTAATTGAACTTACATAGTACCAAGAACATAGATATGCAATATTATATATCTATGATATCCTAGAGTAGACATATTGTGTTCATTTAATGTTGGGCAGTTCACTTAGTCTGGGTTGTGGATCAAGGAAAATTCCGATTCTTTTCATGATTTTGTTTTTAAACAAAAAGCAATTTTCTTTAGTCTTAAGTTTGTTTGTTTATATACAACCTCCTTCTGCCATTTCATATAGAATTCCAATAGAAATGGTTCAAATTATTATGATTATTAATTATGATTAGCTAAAATTAGTTGAATTTAGGTCTAAGAATGCCTTCCCTCACTATATCAGAGATATTAAATGTTATCGTAATACCAACAATAATTAGTAAAAAAACAATTTATATTTAGAAAAACAGGACATTCAACAATTGAGAGGAACTCACAAGTTCAGAAAAAAAATTACTGATCTCTCCCCAAACCCCTCGAGCAGCTTTCAGTGTGAAAGGTTCGCTCTCAAGCTTGGAGCAGTATCTGTCTCTCCAGGCCTGACAGGTATCTGTGCTGTCAGCATGCATCAGAGGACCAGACTAACCTGCACTGGCAGCACCTGACTCCCCCATCAACATACCTCAGCTCAGGCCTCCCCACAACTCCGGCCCCAGGCATGGTGGGCCTACTGCCGGCCCTGCGTGTTCTGATGGGCTGCAGGGGTGGTAGGCTATCTTTGAATGTGGTTGACAGGTGGATCTCAGGTGAGTGGAGTGAATCATTTGTTGGATTTTCTGTTCTACGTATCTAGCACTTCCACAGAGGTTCAGTGTACCGTTTTTCTTTTTTAATGTTTAAACTCAAAAACCTATTTTGTTCATGGTTATTTATTTTTCCCTTTATCTAGGACATTCTTCTGTCTGTAGGCGTTCTCTTCCATCCTCATGACACTTCATCTCAGCCATACCTGCTGCACACCAATTTTGTTTCTTTCATCCCAGTTCAGATTTTTAATCTCAGCACTTGTGAAAATCATCTCGCTAACGGTGTCTACATCATCTTTTTCTCTTCTTCTGTTGTTCCCTTCCCATTTTCCTCTCTATGGCTGTGTCTCTGTTCCCTTCGGTGATGGTCTCTGGAGGCTTACAGTACACTCAGTCCCTGTCGAATGGAGAGAGCCTTAAAGGCTGCTACAGTGCTCCCTGCTGGGATGGGCCTGGTTTAAGCAGTGCTGCCTCCCAAATGGGAATTTTAACCTAGAACAATAAGAAACTTATCAAAGTAAACAAATGTTTTACATTGGTAAAACAAGATCTTCTTTAGACGTGATTCTGCTAGACTGTGAGGAGTGTATAGGTTTAAATATTGCAGGAGACAACCAGGCTATCTTCACATTTGGGGGTAATCTGGGTGTCAGTTTCATAATTATGTAGATAGAACTTTTATTGAAAAAACAAACTGGATGAAAATTAGTTTTCTGGTGTTTGAACAAGACACTAGTGAACATCTTCACCATCCTGCTTATCATTGACTGTTAGAAGTGATCTCCCACCTCTGGATTACCCAGTTGTATGCAAATGTTGTATGCAGCATGAGTCTGAGCTCCAGATCCAAGAACTTCTCTAGAAAACAAACTGATGTCAAGCCCTTTTTTCCTGACATGATAACTTTAGGGCAATGAAAAATGCTGTGTGATGGAATACAACCAACTTAAAGGTTTGGGAAAGTTAGGGGGGATTGTTTGCAGCAGAATGTGTGATATTGTTTTTATGATGAAGGCAAGTTAAGTGTTAATCAAACCAGACCATGAAGTTTTATGCCGATATTCCAAGTTCTATGCAAGAATAAAATGTACACTCCAGTTAATTGTATGACAACCAAGTTCAACTCTATTTAATGGAAAATTAAGTGTTTAGGATAGTGCTAGGGCAAACGAGCAAAAGTTCACTAAATACTCTTACAAAAGCCTACATCGAAGACAAAAAGCCTTCCTTGGCATACCCTTTTTTTCTTGTGGCAGGACAACCTTGTGTCTGAAAGTTATTAATGGCACCCTTGTTGACTGTCATCATTTTTTCTTACTTTTCTTCTCATATTTGCCTTCTATTCCTACCAAACAGTGCTGCAAGGCTGCGTTTCCTCAGTGGCAGAGTGTGCCAGCCTGGGACCATTCCACTTTTTTTCAGAAGGGGGTAAGCAATCCAAGGCAGGGAGAGAAAGAGAGCAGTAAAATTATGTGCTTAGGTGTGGCTTGTGGGAAAGGGTTTACTTTGATATCTCCAGATCTTCCATTGTGCGTGTGTACGTGTGTGTGTGCTGATGTCTTGTGAAGAAGCTAAGGTGGGGGTGGGTGTGATGTGGGGGTGAAACAAATAGCTGCATCGGGAGAGACGTGTGGCCTTCGCTTAAACAGAGCCATAAATCAGAGCACTGACATGGAGAGAGAAAGAGAGAGAGAGAAAAAGAGAGAGAAAGGGAGAGAGAGAGAGAGAGAGAAAGAGAGAGAATGGGGTGAACTTAAATTTGCTTTGACTCATTCTCTTCCACCATTTTTCACTTTTTCGTTGATTATTCATTCTCTCCTTTTTCTGCCACACCCTTTTAAATGTTATCTCTCAGATGCATTAGCCTTTTCTCCCCTCACCAGCACAAGTGCTCTCTTCAGAGCGGCTGGGTTAAAAGTTAATAACTGTAAGCTCCTTCTTGTTCTCCTTCCTCATTCTCTTGTTCAGGCTCAGCTACCTTCTCCTTCCTTTCTCTCGCCATCCTGAGTAAACTCTACAAACACTCCCCTGGGCTTGCAACCAAATGTCACAGCCATGTTAACCCCATCCAAATTCACACCACTGCCCCACTCTTTCATTTGCCCCTGCATACATTACATTCTGTCTGTCCTCTACGTGTCTGCGCGAGGACACGGCAGAGCACCCAGCACCCCAACGTCAACCACAGTTCACCGCCTGAAGAGGACGTCCAGTCAGCAGAGCCCAGCCAAGGGCAAGGCAGTCTGGGGCTCATATAGAAGATGCCTGGCTGCTTTACATGCATGTATAATGGATTACATTCCCACATGCATGTATAGTTTACCTGCAATGACATTATTTCTTCTTTGGTTACAACAATGTTCTTTTATCATTTCAGTTGAACCTTTACAATACAATAAATGCATGTACAGCATATTGATATTCACTTCTACATTTTGAAAATATCAACCTCACGTTATATCATGCGGTTATACGCACCGGCAAATAATGCTGCATATGGGCGTGAGGCAGGGACTCACCCTGGGTGGGGCACCAGCGTGTGGCAGGCCTTAAATGTTTGGTTGCAAATTTAACTTTAGTCTCATCATTATTTGCAGATATTAAATTGTACAAAAAAGCAAAAACAAACAAAAACTTGCTTCTCTGTGTTTAAAGGAATAAGTTAACTTGCTTAATTTTCTTAGTTAAAAATATTCTTTTTAAGAATAATTTTTAAGAAATGTGTCAATTAAGTAACTTAATAAATCTTCAACCAAACCATTAGACATCACCTAAATTAGCTACTATTCTTTCACTGTACTTCCTATCCAAGCTAAGAAGCTCCAAAAAGAGTTTTTAGCTATTCTAAAAGGATTGATCTTAGCCATAGGAGGCATGATACCACTGCAAGCTGCAGGAGAATGGCATTGCTAGCTGAGATAAAACATGCAAGCAAAGTCATATGTGAGGTTCCACATGAAAGTTTTTATTGAGGTTTGTGGCCCTAATTTTATTAATTTTGTTTAAATTAAGGATCTTTAAGTCTGAAGTCCAATTTGAGTCTTCATGTTAAAATCAAGCCCATGTGAAGTTACCAGTTATTTATTGATGTGTACATTAGTGAATTAAGAGAATTAAATTAAGAGATCATAGGATCTATTCCAGGTGATTACTGTCATTGTAACTCTGACCAGAGCACTTTTTCAAAAGGTGCTTCGGGGGCCTGTCTTGTCCTGGCTAATGAATGCATATTTGAACATCAGCAAGATAAAGATATTTTCTGTTTCTTCTCCAAGTCTAGTCAGCATAGCTTTAGGGTCTATTTGGTAATTAATCAGATTATCATTTAGTTAATCAAGTGTAAGTGCTATTTGATCTTTAATTAAAACCACTACTGTTTGTTGGATAGTGATGGAATAAATTATGTACACGCAGGGGTAGTGCGTTCTCTTCTTTTACCTCACAAAATAAAACACTACGTTCACATACTTTTGTAATAGAACAATTTCTGTATATTTGCATTATTTTAATGCGGTAGATTCTGCTGCTGCCACAAATAATGAGCCTAAAGCTTGTTCTATACTAGCAGGTTTATATAGATAATGTAACAATAAGAAAATATGCTGACCCAGCTACTTTTGAAAACCAGCATACCTTTAGCATACTCTATACATACCAACACACACATTATATAAAGCACAAGGCTCTTATTAAGTCCTTTTTTTCTCTTCACGATAATTACAACAGAGAAAATCTGAAACATGGCTTCTGTTTAATCCTAGTGATTAACTACCATGTAATGCTTTAAGTCTACAGGAGTTCTCTTTATGATTTAATAGATGAATAGATTTTGGACTGAATGCTATTTGGGTAGAATATTAATATCAATAGTGAGGATGAGGATGTATAAATAATAACGCACAATACAACAGCAGTAGAAATGTAAAGAGGAGAGGAAAACAAGATTCACCACGGACTCAGAAAGGGAATAGTTTTATTTTTACAATGTATGAAATCTGAGGAGGGTATATTGGTATTTTCCTGCCCATGCAGAATAGCTTAAAGAGGAGAAAGCTTTTCCTCTCAGCTTGTGGGTTGTTGTGTTTGTCTGCTTTTGCATGATTAATATTCTGGTCCACACCATCCCACTGCGCCCCTGCACACAGCCCCCAACGCCCCAGCCCCCATTTTGGACATTCCACTCTTTCCCCAAACTGAGCCTTGGATTGAACCAAAAGCACCAGCAATTGTGATGATGACGATGGTAAAGGAAAAGGGTGAAAAAGAAGATGGCGATGTGATGATGGTGGCAAAATTAATAATGATGATTATGATGGTGATGATGACAATGAAAATGATGAAGATGAAGATGAAGATGATGATGACGACGACAATGATTAACTGCACTGAAAAGCCTAGCAATACTGATGATAATAATAGTAATGATGAGGAAGATGAGGATTGTGAAAGCAGTGCCAAGATAAATGTTAATGATGATGACAATGACGATGATGGCGTTGATGATGATTATGATGGAGATGATGATGAGGATGGAGAAGGCCTGTTGAGGAGACAACTTCATGGCAGAAGTGTAGAATAGCACCCCCATTTTTGGCAGTGACTGCTGGGTCCAGTGTTGCACCATTATGTACAACAAGCACGGAGGGTGCTAATCTTACTGTGGGAGGGCGCAGGCTAGTGAATGATTGCTGTAGCACGCGGGCGAAAGAGAAAAGAGGACGAGAGAGGAGGTAGAGAAGATGAGGAAGAGGACAAGGGAGAGGAGGAAGGGAGACTGAGAGAAAAGAAAGAGAGAGAGAGAAAGACAGAAAGAAAGAGAGAAGCCCCCTTAGCAGCGATTATGAAATGGTCTGTCACAGATTAGAACCGCAGGGAAGCAGAAGGGAGATGAGGCGCAGCCTCCCACAGACACACAGGCTAGCGAGGATGCTTCTGCCCAGATTACCTGCGGTTATATGCTACCAGCTGCTTGCACGCATGCATACACACACACACACACACACACACACACAGATGGGAGGGCAAGAGAAAATGAGAGGGAGGGAGACATTGAGAAGGATGGGGGGGTGAATACAAATCTAAACCAAATAAGCTTGCAATTTACAGAGGGAGAGCAGAGAAAGAGAGAGACAGAGAGAGAGTGAGAAAAAAAGAAAGAGAGAGAGAGAGAGAAAGTGAAAGAGAACAGCGCCCGAGGAGAAAGTGAGAAATAAAAGAAAGATAGGGCTCGAAAAGCTGGCTGCCAAAACAGCAGTGACTAAAAAAAGGCCTCTGTGGCTATTGTCTGGATCGCAAGGGGCTGCACAGATAAACACACATCATTTATCTGCTTTGTGTCTTTTTTTTTTTCCTCGAGAGCAATGCCGTTTATACTGTATTTCCATTTTGTTACCAAGAGAAGAGGAAGGATTGTTCTCTGTAAAAGAAGGGGGTAATCATGACAAAATGTTTCATCCGTCTGAAAGATTGAGGAGGGAAAAAAGGGTTTTCACACTCGATTGTAATCCGAAGCATACGACAATGTTGAGGTGAAAATTTTTCAACTCCTCATCAACTGATTGACATGTACTGATTTCTGAGCTTTCCCCAAAGGACTGCATGCTGTCAGGTTAGGCTCTGTTACAGTTTCACACAGAGGCAGAAAAAAAGAGTCTCCCTCCTTTTTTCAGAAACATCCTCTTCGCTTGACTGACAGGTAAAGCCTGGTTATGGACAGCTGGTGCAATTAGTTGAAAGGAAAACTGAAAAGCAGTGTTCTAAAATATCATTCTCAGTACTGGATAGGTAGGGGTTCAGTGGGGTTGAACCATTTTGAACAAGTATCAGGATCTGAAAAGTTGGTACGAAATAAATGTCATGTTTTAGTTGTGGTTTTCATACGACACTTGCTCTGCATATAAACAGTCATTTATAGGTATAAGAAGTTAATGAACATTAAAAAAGTTCTCTAATAATTGTTAGATTAGACATTTGGCTCGAACCATCAGTTGAAAGGTTGTTGAAGGGGAGTTCACTTGCTGGGTTCTGTTAAAAAGAAAACCTTAAGCCGTGGTATGGGACCTAATGCAGGCACTAGTTTGAGAAGGACTACTTCCATAATGCAAACAACCCCCTTCTTCAGCTTGTAAACTTCAATAAGAGTTCAAGGACAAGGATAGGCGCACACACTGTGGATTTCAACCTACTGACCTGCCGGCGTTCAGTGTATTTCCGTAAGCACTAGACCATACGCGATGTGCTCGGAGATAAAGCGCTGGAAGTCGTGAATTATTATGACATCACTCTCGACATGTCTGTGACAGCCTACGCTAGGCGGAGATAATTGCTCTTGCACTTGCCGACTAATGAACATAATTACACGTTATTTCCCATTCACCCCGTGATTAATTGTTACAACGTTTCTTTGTTGGGTTCCCGACAAATTGCCACTTCGTAATGACACTATTGCCTCTCTGCTGAGCACACAATCAAAAACGGTGCTGGCACTCCAGCAGACAGCCTGGGGTCGTCAAGAACCAAGTTAAAAAATGAAAAAGTAGCCTAAACGTTGAAGAAATCTGAGGCTTAATAGAGTGAGAACTAAGTAACTTGAAAACATCTCCAAACAACGGTGTTAATTATACCTGGAGGAGCAAGTTTCATTAAGGAATCTGTAGAAAAGCTATAACTGCGGTTCATGTTTGGAAATGGGAATGTAAGTTCATAGGGTCCATTCTCATTTCCAAACATGAACCCCAGTTATAGCTTTTCTACAGATTCTTTAATCTGCATAGGCGCGCAGTGTGCATGTTTATATCAAAACCTCTCATTATTATATCAAAGCCTTATAAACAAAATAAAAAGCCTGGTGTTGCAATCGCTGCTTTTGTTAAAAAATATATTGTTATTGATTGTTTATTTTCCGCTCATTAATTATTGAAAGCTATTCTTTTTAGAATTATTTTTAGACAGGAATGATGTGAAGTGCAGCAGTGTTAGCATGTTAGCATCAATATATTGTGTTTCTTATGCTTTCACCCCAAAGACTATCAGGTCATCATTCAAATGTATCCATGGGCAAGTGAAAGAAGACAAATCTTTGTATATGAGGAAGAGTGGTAGGTGTTAATCAACTGATGTGGCAGAAATTATAGCATGTAATGTAATGTCTTAAACTTGAACTGTCGTTTGTTTAAATAAGCATTTTAAATTCACAAGTCTGAGAATTCACTCAACAAATTTCTGACTAAGCTCTATCAATAAGCACTTTAGAATTTTTTCATCAGAAAATAAGGACAAAACTGAATGGATCTACTTCTTTAGGTCTGACATGTCAAGGTGTAAATCTGTGTTGTGAAGTTAGATCTTTAAGCTTTAATCTTGTCCCCAAAGGTCACTGACAAAGGCAAGAAGTTTGTGTATGGTTTACCTGAATGGCCTAATTGAGAGGCTGTCACCCAGTTAAGCAAGGCCTGTCTTAAGAGCATTTGTTTAATAAGCCATGCACTAATGCAATAAGGTGCTTATTTCCAATCAGCCATAACAAAAACTAATTCATGCAGGAGGCGCAAGGTAATAAAGCCCACCAAATGAAAAAGCAATGCTGGCTAAGAGCAAAAAGTGCAATGCTACCTTAAGACTGCAGTCTGGAGACTTAGGCAGTGGACATTTTGCGGTGAAAGTAGGTAAAACAAGGCTGCGTTATAGCACTGGGTTTGAGGAAGATGAAGGGTTGGTTAAGACGAAGGCTCATGCTGAGAGCTGTGTCCCTCTTTCTAGCCCCATTCTTGTTCCTGTGGGTGATTAATTCACTCGAGTGGCAAATCGTTCATACTGACAAATCGTGTGGTGACACCACAACATAAAACTGGGCCTGCACCCTGACACCTAACCTGTAAGGAGAACCAGAGCCTTGGGAGGGAGAGATGGAGTGAGAGAGAGACCCAGCTGGAGACAGCAATACTCTCTCTCTCTCTCGCTCTCTCTCTCTCTCTCTCTCTCTCTCTCTCCATACAAACACACAGACACACACAGTCTCTTTCTCTCTCTCACTGGGAGTGATGTATTCCTGCTCAGTTCATTTATCCAGGAAGGGAAGGAGATGTGTGCGTGCGTGCCAGTGTGTGTAGGTGTGTGTGTGTGAATGTGTGTGTGATGTCATCTATCTCTGGGTTGTTTGGGGGAACGCAACGTCCCTGATCACAGACCATATCAATCTCACTCAGAGTCTCACATCAGTGTGACTGCCACAAACATCACCTCACGCATCAGACTGTTCTGTACCTGCACTGCAACATCCAGCAGTTGTTCTGAAGAACAGATTAAAGGAATATTCTGGCCTTTTTCAACTTAAGTCCTACCTGCTGCATCTGTAGCTCACAGTCAGGTTTGGCACATTTGCTTTTGTCTTGTCAAAGGTACTTGTACCCACAGCTAATGCACCTGCCTATTGCTTTCTATTTTAACCAAGGTTTGAGTTTGTTTTGTTAACACTTTATTTGAATAGCCCTCTGCAGATTCTTTCTATAATACACATATACTATGTATGTTTCACATGTAACATATTCAATTAAATATTCCCTAACTTCAACCACAACCGACAACATGACTCTTACCATATATTGAGACAGGAGCCTTGGACCTAACCCTAACACTGTTGAGAATCAACTGGAGCGGAGCCACTCTTACGTATCCGCGTAGGGCCCTGACCTTGAGAGAGGGCGCCCAGACTGACTGTAAGGGGGCCCTGGCCCAGAATCCTATCATTACCCCTTCCCTGGACCGACCGCGAGAGGGGCCCTGATGCAGAATCCCATCAGCACCAAGTCCCCCCACTCCTCCCAACCAACCACGCAGGGGGCACCGGCATGGAACCCAGACAGCACACCCTGCACCCTCCATACCAGCCACCCTGGGATCGACAACGAGAGGGGACTCACACCCCCCCACAGACCGTGTAGGGCCCCCAAGGTGCTAGGAACGGCCCTGACTGGGGGCTATGCAAATAATATCAATCTCACTCAGAGCAGCACTAAAATTTTCCACTCTATTCTCAGTATGCTACCACTCACAGATCAGGCTGATAAACACTCCTTTAATGGTAATCCTAATGCTATGTACATGTAAGCACAATGTCTATTCAAAAACTCTGTTGAATATCGCCATTGTCCCCTTTGTCCAAATTAATTAATTAATTAATTAATTAATTAATTAAAACCTCTAAAACTGTATATTGGTAAATCTACAGGAAGAGAAGACAAAGACATTATTAACATCTAATGTGAGTTAGCGTTAAGGACTTTTATTCTAAGAAAGTTTGGAGCATTTCTATTGGTTCATTCATTATGAAAACCTCACAGGATGTAAAGCGTATGCTGTTGCATTAAAAGGATAAAGCGAAATAAAGATTGGTCAGATTATCTTTGGACTATGGTGATATTTAGTCCTGCCTGCGTATCTCCTTGTGAATGGAACATCGTTGTACTGATAAGTAAAGTGAATGCTAAACTTTACGTATTCTGCCCTATACTTTGTACTTTTGCACAAGTTAAGGCCACATGGTTAAGAAAGCTATAAGACAACTTCATTTGCATCAGTCATACATTTACATGCTAAATATACGATATACATTATAGCTGTTGCAACAGCTCCTCAATGTTCTTTACGTTTAATGTATGTTAAAGGAAAGATATTTTCTTCTCTGCAGCTCTTGACAATTTCTGTTTGAATAATCAGCACTTCAGTGTAATGAGTTATCAAATACTGTGTGAGAAAATATACACTGGTTATCAGGCTTTTATATAATAATGAGGGTTTTTGATATAAACATGCGCCTATTCTCTGTAGACTGATCAAAACATGCCATTCAAATGAACTGGGCAGGATATGCCCACACGCGCACACACACACATGCACATTTATACACACACTGACCTTGGGAGCAATTAGCATGACCACAGTGCCCTGAGCAGAATACAGAGCTGGTGCTGCTCACACTCACAATCTGCATAAGCTGTCTATCTAAGAGACACTGTACACTGTCTCAGCTCACTGACTGTTATTTTGCAGCTGTATTAGGTCATTATATAGGCAAACTATGCACAGACTGACCACCACATGGCAGGGGTTGACTGATAAGGTCCTGTCTATATACACTTTATATGTTAAATCTATGCAAAGATAAAGCATTTTTATTATCTAACAACAGAAGAACATGTTCTTACAGTGCCGAAACACACATTTAGGTTCATATATTTCATGTAGTGTTTTTGAATCATCATGATCAAAGTGCATTCACAGTGGTGTAAGAATCAAGCGGAGGTGACATCATTTGCAGTGAACACCAAAAACGTTAACAGCGGGATCTGCACAAAACAAAAACACAGATTCTACTTAAATTACTGCACATCTTACGAGCACTTTTTATGATCTCCCCCATGTTTGTTAACGTTTTTTTTTTCTTACAGGGTTTTTGATGATACCATATGCATAGACTGCACCAATCCACATGAAACATGGCATGACTGTAGCCCGACATAGCTCATAAGGAAAAAGAGATTTGCGTTCCTAGGTGGGTTTGACCTTTTGCACTCGTAAGTTATGCACAAATTACTTTTGTATAGTTCATTTGAAGGACAAATTGCCATTTAGGATACATTTGGTATGATGCAGTTGGAAAAATGCCAGCTAGTGAATAACCTAGAATAAAAACATTGTGCTTTACTAGCCAATATCTATTTTGTGAAATGTTATCCCTTCAGAGTGCTGCAACTAAGATTTTTTAGTACCCCAACAACCAAAAATCATCAGGCTAATTTGTTATTTTAATTCAGAAGCCAATACCTGCCTGTGTGACTATGATCTTTTGATTATGATATTTTGTAGGCTCATTCACAATGACATATAGGGTTGTATGAATACTAGAAGTAACCCTTTTACAGCAGTGCTTTAATGACTGTATAATTCTAAACTAGAAAGTAAAACAATAATAAAAACAATTAAAATGACTCAAAAGAAATAATCACTTTAATTATCGTGCATACTGAACTTGCGATATGGTTTTGGAAGCTGATGTCCTATTCATCTATACATATGATATTTAAATCCCACCCAGCGCAAACACCCATGCGTACTGCCGAAGAATATGAGCTTGCATTGCTTACTGACATATTCTTACACGCATACTGGATTTAGAGGCTTGATGCATGAACATACATGGAGTACATTAAGTAAGCCTATAGAGACATGACCATAATCCACTGTTCGTACCATAACACTCTGCATTCATAGGCTGCCTACAGCCAGATCTGCACTGCTCTGAGCGGAAATTGTTATCAGTGCATGATTTAATATAAAAGGATAGAAGCAAAGCAATATCCCACACTAGGTTACTGTGCACCGTATTGAACAAAGGCAAAATAAATTGTTATAACTCAGAAGGCTACATGCATCCTTTGACTGTCTAATTATGTGCATGTGTGTGCATGGGAAAGACCAAAGTGTGGGAAAGACCAAACTGTGATAAAAGTAGGAACTTTTTTTTTTTGACAGTAAAAAGCTAAAATCTGCTGTGCTGCAAAGGAAGTGTTTGGGCTCTTTAACTTTTTAACAAACTAACAAATGAATGAATAAACAAGCAAATAAATAAATGAATACATAAACAGAACAAAACAATGTCAACTCTTTTGTTTCCCATCATTCTGAGGCCATTTACCCCCAGAAAAAAAATTAATAAAAACAATGCTCGAGCACACATGCACACACACACACACACACACATCTAGTAGCATCAACACAATAATAATAATCATCATTGGTCTTATTTTAGATCATTCTGGAGGTAGGTGGACCCCGAGAATGAGCTAAATGCCATGCATGTACATACACACACATACACACACACACACACACACAACAACAGAGATCTCCAACCGCTCACAGTGAATTCCACTTCACTGCCAGATCATAAACAAAGCATCACTATCTATCATTTCTCTCCCTTTTTTTCTCCTCCCCTCTCTTCCCCACCGGCGCTAAACCTGTCTGATGCTTACACATTTAATAATGATCAAATATGTTTACATGAGCTAACAAATCTCTACATAATACCCTTCTCTGGTTACATGATAGTGCCTTGGTATTATGCTAAATACCCTGAACCATCCATAGCAGCCAAAGCAAAGGCTTTTTTTTCTTTTCTACTTGTCTTTTATTCCGTTTTTGTTTTTCCAATACAATAGGCAAAATCCTGGTGAGGCAGTTGGGTTTCTTTTTGCTTTCAGTCCTTGTGTTCTTTCTCATCAATTGCAGAGGTGACGTAATTCTCCCCAAGTGTTGTCTATTTGAATGTCATTGTTGACGTGGAATTGCATGTTGTTTTGGGAGGCGGAAGGCTAAACACAAATGAAGCACATGAACACTCATCAGTCGGGGATTCTTTACTGCTGGGGCATATTCACCTCGCGAAACATTACATTCTGATATATGTCTCTAATTTGTCTGTTAGAGACACATGCAGAAAGATTGCAGAAACTTTATTATATAGTCTTCATACCTTTATGAACAAATCGGTGTCAAATCACAACATGTACTAAACAAACATGACACTAAAATTCTTCTAGGTGTGTATATCAGTAACGCTTACGTTTGAGAGGCGTCTGTTGATGCTTTGTAGATTCTCTTTTTATATTTAACTGTCATTAAACTAAAAGCAACTGAACTTCAAGCTAAATGGAATAGATTATATTAAACCTAAGCTATTCTTAACCTTAATGTCAACTCAAAATCTAAGCCAAATCCTAACCCTTACTGAATCACCAGACACTTTGTTAATAATTAAAGCCTCCGTAAATGATCTATATGACTTTCAAAATAAAGTGAGACGTGTACATCTCTCAGATTTGGCTTGTATTTTAGACTTTATAATCAAGATCAATAGTGAATCACACCTCCTGCATGTGATGTGAACTGATGTGACTCAAGGCTTATTATTGTAAGACCCACTGAACTATCTTAGTCTCAGAAGTAAAATTTGTCTTAATTATTGTTAAACCATATCCAATGTACTTAAAGTGAACGTGACCATTAAGGTTCAATTAGATTAGGGTGTTATGTAAAACACCTTATGCAAGGTCATGAGCATGAATGTATGTATGCATGTGTGTGTGTGTGTGTGTGTGTGTGTGTGTGTGTGTGTGTGCGCGCGCACATTTGTAGATGGTGGTGCTGTTCATTAGTTTCAGAAGTTGGGTCTAGGTGGTAGATAGTTCAGCTTGGTGCACATCTAAGGCCTAAATGAGCAGAAAAGCTGTGGCCTTGAGGAGCCACTGCCTGCCCTGAAGCTACATTATTGAGTAATGCTAATAACATGTCTTCACTCATTTAAAC
>JBBPDH010000007.1:14367440-14382114 GCA_037974565.1 Clupeocharax schoutedeni
GGGTGGGAGGAAGTGTAGGGGGGTGGGGGGTGGGTTAGTGGAAGAGGTGTATAATACGGTACGATGACCTGCAGGTCGTGTGTTGGGGGATGAAGGCTGAGGATAAGGAGGTGAGAGGGGGTCAGTGTCAACGCAGTGGTCATGATTATTTACGGGGAGGTCACTCTCCCTGAGAGAGGGGAGCTGAAGATAGGGTGGATAGGGAGGATGAAAGGGGCTGGAAGGAGGGAACAATGTGTTTAATAATGGAACTTGCTCTTTCACACACACACACACACACACACACACACACACACACACACACACACACACACAATTATAATAATAGTAATAATAATAATAATAATTTGGTAGAGACCAGCCCTCCTTCCCTGATATTTGACCAGCCAAATATCTAGTGCATCACTAGCCAAGTTAAGTAAAGGTTCAAAGGTTCATACTAAATAATACTGTGTGATTATCAATGTGATCCTTCAATGACCAACCGGTGTAGCAGGTTTAATAGCACGTTACTTCATTACTTGATTCATTCCATTAGTAATTGATGTATTCACAAAAGGTATTTCAGTTTGTGTGTTTATTTGTTCATGTTGTTCAGTGTCAACTTTCAAATATCTGACTGAATTTGTGCTGATTTTAAAGGCATATTTTGCATATTTGTTAAAATAGGTCTATGGGTTATACAAAACAAGTTCATGTAGTTCTTTGCACAAAATCACTCTCGTATAAAGAGATCTCACCAGCTTTATTATTGACAGTATCAATCCCTTTCAAAGGGCCCTATCCATTTTTAAGGTTATCCTTAAAAATCCTGTTATCCTGTTTAAGGGCCCTATCCATTAAAAGCTGTTGCTGGCCATGCCCCACACATTCCATACTCAAGCGGCGCATTTAAATTCTGGATTTTACGCTTTAGAATCAATGCCCTTAACACCAGTGAAAGTGTTTCTTTCATTCATTCCGTCCCTCTATTCAAGCTGTAACCGTAGCTGTAGCCTGTATGGTGACTAGGTAGGTAAGGAGAAAGAAAGAGTGAGAGAGACACGAGTTGAACAAAAGTACTGGGACACTTAACACACATGAAAGAGGCAGACAACAGCAGTACTATCCAGTCCTATATGTTCGACCCTGAGTCAGACCCAGAACAAGATGAACACAACACTTCAATTGTGACAGATGAGGGGTGGTTCTATACAAATTTCCCTTATTCTGATGTCAGCAATCCAAACGAAAGGGACTGAAACAGTCAAGAATTAAAGCTCTCTTTATGTGAGAGTGATTTTTTACAAAGAACTTCATGAACATGTTTTGTATAACCCATAGACCTATTATTAATTGTTTTTTTTAAAGGTCTGTTTTGCATAATATGACCCTTTTAAAAGATTCTAATGGTGCTGAGAGTCAAGTCAGCTGATACACACACGCACACACACACACACACACACACACACACACATTGATCACCTTTGTTCAGATAATTGTTTTATTTCACACATGGATTTATTTGACTGATAAACTTAAAGTCTTTATTCTTCTTTCTTTTACCTGCTAACAGGTGTTTTGCTTTACGAAAACAATCAAACAAATTTAAACAAAATTTAAAAATATAAAACAAAATATTAACCTACAAAATCAATATCTTTTAATGGTTTTTCACACAGCTTTGGGAATCTTGCCCAAGGCCTCGGTGTGGTTTGTTTTCCCAGTTCCCGTCTTAGAGGCTCAGTGCAGCCCCTGTAGGAGGTCAAATTGGTATAACTGTGTGGTGAATCTCAAAAGATCCTTATCTGAGTGTTAGGGTTTGGAGAAGGAATAGGGTTTGAACTAGTGTTTAGATTTTGTGTTTCGGTTGAGGAACACTGTGGCCAGCAAAATAAAAAAAAGTAATAAACTGTTGTTTCTGTTCCAGAACAGTTATGAATGAGGCATTTGTGTTTTTCTTCTTAAATGTAACAAAAATCAATTAATTTGCTTATTTATTTAATATTTATTTTACTTATTAAACTCATACAGAGCCAAGGAGGGTCTGGAATCTCTCTCAAAGTAAAGAAAAATAATACTGCAGAAAACTTTTCGCGTCCTGTACCACCCACCATATACTCTGAGCTGCTGTTAGAATAAGTGTCTGTACAGAATGACTACATGCTAAAACTGCTGTTTATGCAAAGGAGAGTGTCTCTGACACCATCTTTCTGAGGTGTGTGACAGAGTGAAGCTTGTCAGAACCCTTGACAAAAGCAATTAGGCAACATTTCATCTGACAAAAGCCTCCAAGCACAAAAGGATTTATTTTCATTTAAAAAATGATGTCAGAGGCTGTCAGCGTGCAATCTTCACTCTTTTGACTATGGAGCCTTTTCCTTTTCCTTTTTCCCTCCTCCAACAACCCGCCTCTCTTTTACCACACAAACAGATTCATCATGGACCCAACTATCCTCTCCACCCACATCTCTTTTTCCACAGGCAGCCTAATTAGTTCTAAAGAGAGAACACTAATGCGGGGGGTATAGAGACAGAGAGAAGGGGAGAGAGAGAGAGAGAGAGAGAGAAATTAGGGAGAACTATCATGTCTGTCTGTGCACATTTATAATTGTGATTGTGTGTGTTTATCTTTTTCTTTTTTCCTCCCATTCTTCTCTTTTTCCACTGAAAGAAAGCCTTCAAAGGAGCGATTGCGAGGCGCGGGCCTGAAGTGGGCTGTTGGTAAGCAGCGGCAGGGAAAGCGGACAACACACAGCACAACAAACATGGCTGCATCTAATCAGGGGCCTCGCTTAATGTAAACAATGTCATTTTTTGCCCTTAATGAGCCAATTTTCCCCGGATACGAGAGGCTAACAATTGGGGCAGCGCCTTTGATGTGCTTCATTTGAAGGTTTGTTTGTGATCGCTGGCACTTTTGTTGGAAGCCCCGCGCCAGGCCCCTTTCATCTCCCTGAAAAAGGAGAGCTACGTCTCACTCGGCCGCTAAAAAAAAGGAGAGAAAAGAGAGAGAGAGGGAGATGACAAACTCCCTTTTTTTTAATAAACAATCTCTCATCAGCTGACCTCCCCCTACTCCTCCTCCGTGTCTACCACCTCCTCAGAACACACATACACATACGCGCCCAGGAATAAAACAAGGGCACAGGCCTGGTGTTTATAGCGTTCAAATGGCAGGCTCATTAAAAGGCACCCCAGCGTGCATGCGTGTGTGTGAGCGTGGGTGTGAGTGTGTGTGTTGCTGACGGGGCTTAATTAACATGGGCCTGACAAAAGGTGACGCAGACCAAAGAGGCAGCCGGCAGCCAGGTGTGTGTATGTGTGTGTGTGCGCACAAAGCCTTTCAACATCACGCAGCGCAGAGGTCCCACACTGACCAACAGTGGCCATGGTCCGGCTGCTACAGCATGTGTTTGGGGGGGTGTGGAGGGATTGTGGGGGGTTGATTGGGGGGGGATTGGGGGGGTTTTGGGTTGGGGTGGGGATGTGGGGTGGGGGGGGCAGAAAGAGAGAGAGAGAGAGAGCTAGCTAGAACGAGAGAGAGAGAGAGAACAAGAGAGAGAGACATGATAAAGAAAAGTCATAGAAAAGAGAGAGAACGAGAATGAAAAAAGAAAGAGGGAGAGGAAGAGAGATGTAGAGAGACAGACAAAAGACGTGAAAGAAGAGATACATAGAAAGATTTACTAAAAATTAAAAGGTATCTATGCTAGTTGTGCCTTCATCCAGTGGACCAATATCTATGTGTTAAAAGGAAGGAGATTGCAGTTAGATGAGTGTTAAAGTCAGCTCTGCCTTGTGTCAGGACTCGCATCAGTTAATTCCATGGAGGTAAGGGGCCCCACAGCATCTCTTTCACTCTCTCCCTCTCTCTCTCTGGCCTCTACACAGCACCTGCTGGGCCCTGTGGAGGCCAACTGTCAGTTCACATGTGCTTCTCTCCTGCACGTCTGTATGTGTGTGTGTATGTGAAGAGAGAAAGAGAGTGGTGTTGCAGGAGGGAGGTGTGGGCATGTTTACTGGTTTAGCAGCTCAGTGTAGCTCAACTCAGCCCATTAAGCCCTCCCAGCCCCAGGACCCTAAAGAGCATTATTTCCCCAAACACACAGCCAGTCCCTTCCCATTCAGCACCAGCAGTACAACGGCAAACTGACAGCTGAGCAGAAACACTACCACTCACACCAGCCCTAAAAAACACTTTCATACACATCCTCAAACACAAACAGCTACACTTAAATAAAAACACACTCGTCCATTTCCCCATTTCTCATTCTCTTTCATACACAAGTTGTTAGACTCTAAAAGGCCACGGAGCCACACAAATGAATCATATGTATTTGGTAATTGAACTGTTGATAAGGATTTTAAAGCAACCCTCATTACATAATGCTTTTAGTTTTGTTGGTTTGTTTTCATTTTCTCATTTTGTTAGTTTTGTCAAAGTTTTGCCAACTTTTATTTTCTGCCATATAATGATTTTTGATTGATTCTGGAGGAAATTGTTTTTAACACTGCATGAATTCTATTGTTTTCCATTTTTGTCCAAAAAATGCATTTGCACAAACACATACCAGGGTTGCACACACTAGTAAACCCATAAATCCACTAGTCAAGACAACAGGAAGCAGTCATCTCGTCGAGAAGTGAACAGGTTAAAGAAATCGGTGTCTGTCCAAAGTATTACTGTGGAAACACTAAATGAGATGAAACCAATTGCACAGCAAGCTGTGACCATGCTGAAATATAGCCTGTGTTCCAATAACTGCTGTGTCTCGGAGGACAGAGCCATGTACAAAAGTAAACTGTGGATCCTCCAGGGATCATTCAGTTAAATCTACATAACCAACATGTTTTTTGATCACTGAAATTTGCAGTCATGTAAACCTCAGCAGAGCAGCCTTCAAATCAACATACCCAAAGTCAATTCCTCTCATGCCTCTCTTTGTCCATTAAGTGACCAGGGTGGACTGCACCAGCCCTCACTTTCTGAAAGAAATGCACACTTTAAATTAACCTGAAAGTATTCAGTTTTTTCTTGATTTAAGCCTAGGGTCTGATTATAAATGTATGTAAAGTTCTGAACATAGCGTTAGATCTCATGAAGACATCTTGTGTTTCTATGCTTCTTTGCCTTGTTTTATTATAATGAAGTGAGTTTATAAAATGATTTCAGTATTGGACCATACTTCTCTGAGCAGTAGTGAAGGTAGAAAACTACAAAACACCACTTAGTAGCTATGTGGTGCTTTTAAGCTTCATTGTTTGAATTTGAAATTTAATTGAATAGTAAAAGGGTTTAAGCATTTCAGATAATATATTTTTGATGTGCCAATTATGTGATTTTCTTTAATGACAAGGATCATTGTGGATTGTTAATTTGTCATTATGAATATTTTATTTATTTTATTTATTCTAATGCTGAAATGAAACAGCATTCAAATGCTACAATAAAAAAACTGGTGGAAGTGTGTAAGCGAGGTGGTTAGGGGAATTACTGATCTGAAAGTTCACATCAGAATGATTGTCACATGTTATCGCCAGCCTCAACAGCCCATTAATCATTCTCTACTCAGCTCACGTATCCACCTTTGTATCACTTCTAAATTATGAGATAATTACAAGTAGCAATTTCCTTAAATCTAATTCATAAGCAAAATATCTAAATGCTTTGAACAGGCATGTACTATATGTGCAGAAGTATTGCATAATCTTAAGAGAGATGGTGAGACGCGGTCCGGAAGTGGACCCAGAATGTATAAAATTGTAAATTGATTTTTTTAAGGAAAAAGGAAAGGCCTCAAAATGGAAAGAATGAGATAATGGACAGGTGCTCCCTAAATGTGATGGTAGACCAAAAAAATAGATGCATCACCAGCTGCAGGAGTAATGGAAGAAAATAGAAAGAGACGTAACGGGGTGAACAGGCTGTTCTGGAATCAATAATGTCTTCTGATATGATTCATGTCCCAGCAGCACTTTCTCTACTGTGCAGCCCTGTTTTCCCTCCCTGAGGGCAAGCTTGTGTATGTGTGTGTCTGTGTGTGTGTGTGTGTGTGTGTGTGTGTGTGTTTGGATGTGTAAGCCTCAGAGACCTATGTCCTGGCTAAAGTCATGCTGGAGGGTATTAGTGCAGTCCATGTCAAAGTGGACTGAAATGCATCTGGCATGGGAGGAATTCCGCTGGGCTCTTCTCAGCTATATGCCCTCAAACAGTTGCGGTCAGGCAAAATTCTCTTTTTTTGTCTTGTTTTTACAGCATTAAAATGATGATTCGATTTTTCTTTCAAAGTTTTGACTCTCGTCTTGCTTATCTGTGTGCAGATAGCAGCATTGAAAATAGTGTTCAAAGTAATTTGCAGAGCTGGACATAGCAGGTATACCCATACTCATATAAAATGTCATTTCCAAAACTTGAGTAGAAGTATCGGGTAGAGTATCAAGTTAAAATAATAAATAAATAAATTGTAAAGTCTTAATACATTCAGCTCGTTTTAATATAATTTTGTTCCAAAATATTTCAAAAAAGTCTTAGAAGAAACAGGTGGGACAGCAGAAGTTAACTGTGAATAATTATGCAATGTTTTAAATTTTAAAAATTAATCAAGCCAGGCTGACAAATTTTTAAGCTAACAATTTTCAACAAATTCAAAAAAATATATCAGTTTTTACAGTAAGGCGATGAAAAAAAACTGAAATGGGGCAAAGTGGAAAAAAAGTTTCATTCAAAGTAAGAAAACTGTCAGGTGGTGCGGAGCATAAAATGAAGTTTTATGAAGTTTTATGAAGTGAAAATATGAAGTTTGAATTTCTCTGATTGACCACAACTGAACTGCATTAATGCAACCACATTAAGTTATTGGCACTATGATTGTGTACAAGGTCGTCCAAATTTCGTTCCCCACAGTTTATAAGATAAGTCTTCAGTGAGAAGTAAAATTTTAACAGGGTTTTCTGAAAATATACATTTCCACACTGTGAAAACCAGGAAATCTTTCTTTTTTACTCTCTCTCTCTCTCTCTCTCTTCCCCTGGGTTAGACCATGTTTGCTTTGCATAATGGCGGTTGTGTTGGTCTGGGAAAGGAGTGAGAATAGGCTGGTGTGAAGGTAAGGTAAGGTAGCTTTTGTGATTCCACCCTGACCAGCTCCCCTTACCCCCAGCGCCCCCGAATCCCCTCTCCACTCCCTGTGCCCCCACCATCCCCTATTCCCTGGCCTGCTCCCCAAGCTTCCTCCTCCTTCTCCTCCTTTTCTGTGCATCACCCCTCCACGCTTGCGCTGTCCCCATCTCTCCAGGAGGCAGTTGTCAATCACCAGCGTCTCCCAGAATCCCGCTGGAGCTCATTGTGCCCGCGGTCGCCAGCGGAGGCAAGCGCTCGGAGGCAACGGTGGGCCGCAGATGGAGAGCGCGCTGTCAATCATTGTCACTAATTATTAATTTCTGTCACTCAGCCCCCGTGGCAACCACGCTCTCTGGCTACCCCCTCCCTTCCTCTATCTCTCTCTCTGTCTCTGTCTCTCTCTCTTTCTCTCTTTGCCTCTGTGGCTGTGCCTCTCCCAGCGTGAGCTGATTTGGTATGCCACCTCAGCGGCGGAGAGTTCAACCTTTCATTATGTGTGTCGCACACACATACACACACATGCACACCTCTCTCCCAGGTCAGTCTCCTTGACTCGCTTCTTGGTTTTAATTGTATTTTACCTTTCACCTGCCCTAAACCCTCCATTCTATAACCCCCACCACCCACCCTTCATGCACCGCCACCTTGCCCCCTGATCCAGTGTCCCAACTGCTTCCAAGAGAAGAAATGTGAACAGACTTCTATGAGGCATCAGAACACCCCGACTTCAGAGCATGAGCTAGTTAATCTCTGTGAGCCTAATTGATGTCGTTTGATGGCCGGTAATGAAGGATCCTGACCCACGGTGTTTAACTTCTTAGGGAGGCTCTGTTTCCTGCTCTTCTCCGGCCTCTTTTTTCCCCTCTTACCTCATTAGAGGGCTATCCTCCCCTGCCCAACCAACCCCCCAAAATGCATGCACTCTGCTGCCTCATGTAAGATGAGAGCAGTTCAGCAGTTAATCCAGACCTGCAACCCACTCTCCCCTCCCACCAATGTCCAGTTTAATATTCGGAGCAAGGCTCGCGGCTCTGGCCCGAGCCTAATGAGGTGCACTGGCTAAGGCCAGCTGGACATCAGAACTCCCTTGGCTCCCCTCCACCAACTCCCCCACCAATCCCCTGACCCACAGATCCTGCTCTGCATCGCACACATTATCATTCCTCTACCCTCCACCCTCCATCACTCAACCTGCGCTACTGTCTGTCTGTCCATCCATCAGTCAGGATATCTACAGGTTTAAGCAAATTAATTTTAGGAGTTAGAATCTTCTTTAACTCCACTTAACAGAATAAAAACCAACTATAAAAACATGCAAAACCCACAGAGACACAAATTGCAGAAATGTATTAACATATTCTATCATTTGCATATCAAAAAAGACTGTGAGAACATGTCTACAGAAAAGGCTTAAGTTTAGAAATGTGACCAGAACATCATGTGTGGTTGGGCATTTGCCTTTTCTGGGGGGGCAAAAGAAATCTATCCATTCATCCATCCCCTTTTTTATAGGGGGCTAAATAATAATAACAACTTAGTTTAATATAACTTATAAAAGCAAAAAAAAAATCAGTAAAATTATCAGAGGCGATGGAACTTTTATTTTTTTTTGTAAACAAACATAGAACATTTACAAGAAATATCAATAAAGTCAAATGTATACAACATACAAGAGCAAGAACAGAAACATGGCTCGTTGTAGTCATGAGGGAGGCAATAAGAGGTCAGTTTCCAGTGTTTAACCTGGATATTATCTACAGCACCAGTCTATGTTTACTCTTGACTAATTCATGTCTAGATTTTCTGTGATGTGCCCGAATGACTAAATTTCGCTTCCTTGAATACTCAGTCAGTCACTGATTGTTTTTTTAGAACCGAACTAATAATTGTTCACAGTATTGTTTGGCGAAGTGGAGTGAGAATGTGGTGTGCTGAGCTGCATGTTGGTAATAGTGAAGCTGGCTCAACTGTGGAGCCAGCAGCTTGCGGAGCAACAGAGGCTAAAGATGTCTGCTTTTTAATAAGCCACCTATACAGCTTTTGGTGTTACCAACCAGAAAATTAAAGAAGAATTGAACTTGTGCCCTGTTTTATTTAAAGAATCCGGTCAACAGGTTCAAAACTTGCGAGTGTGGCGAAGTGAACTGTGCGAGCAGAAGTACGGTGCCTGTCTAGTGGAGGAGGCACTGAGGGATATGTTCCCTACTCTTACGGACCAATTGAAAAACAGCACAATTTTGAAAACCAAGTTGTTGTTTTTTTTCCTCCAGAGTTTTCATTGGACAGGCATAACATTTCAAAGGGTGGGCACAGCTTGTCACTGAGGCAGTGCCCACCCTAGCCCCCTTGTGGTCACGCCTCCGCTAAAGTTGCTAGAAATAAAGCCCCATTAAAAAAGTTCAGTCTTAAGATGTCCGAGGGGATCTTTGACCCCAGAAAGCCTTAAATTCATTCAATCAATTTTTTTAGTAATTTTAAGAACTCTATGGTCTGTCTGACCACTCACATCTCTTGCTCTATAAAACTTGTTTCTTGGTCACCTCTTTTCTTTCACTTCTTTCCTTTCTCCCTCACATATAGTTCTCATCCCTATATTCATGATCTCCATCTTTCTTTCCCTCTCTTTTCTCCAAGCAGCAGAATTTACAGAGAGATAAGGCATTCTTCAGCACCTCTTACATCATGTCTGCCACCTTCTTTGAGTTTGTGAGTAATGAACATGGGATCAGTTCTGGCACAAGCACACATGGAGATCTGATGCTTGCCAACTACGTTCCAGCGCACATCAGCAGACAAATAGGATATTCCTGCAAACCAAGCAACTTAAGGTTTATTTCAAAAAGTGTATGAAAAAATAGCTGTAAACTAGAAATTAGGATCTCATCACACAAGTGGCTGCAGTGTTTTTAAGTTGACATATCAGGTACCTGTTCCATTTAGAAAGCCAGCTATTTCCTTTAAGTCTAATAACAATGACATAAATTTTTTTTGGGATGGAGGTGATGATGACACCATGACTCTGTGAAGAGTTATGCCTGTAATTGTATGAAAAAAAGAGAAATGCAAATTGGCCGCCAATTACGCGTTCCCAAAAACACAGATGGGGAGAAAATCAAATCTGCAGTTCGGACATGCCTGTGCCTCAGTAAAGCAAGGACTGAAATGTTCTCATGCATGTCTTATGAGTTTCCCAGAAGATTCTGCTTGACATGCAGCATTGTGTCAATCATGTCTTTTTTTTTACAAAATACATGAGCCAGTTTTTGATAAAAAGAGATCGGGCTGCTTTCATTTAATAAATGATTACATGCTGAGTTTGCATTTCTTTACATTTAATGAATATTTTAATGCCAACAAAGGGTCATTTTATTTTAAACCTGACTTTAAAATAATATTAAAGTATATATTAATATAAG
Organism: Clupeocharax schoutedeni; assembly: GCA_037974565.1. Taxonomy (NCBI): domain Eukaryota; kingdom Metazoa; phylum Chordata; class Actinopteri; order Characiformes; family Alestidae; genus Clupeocharax; species Clupeocharax schoutedeni. Next base: position 14,377,959 of record JBBPDH010000007.1, read on the forward strand.
TATATATATTAATATAAGTATATATTAAAGTAAACAGAAGGATAAATCAACCTAGCAGTGTCTGAAAACATTATGCAACATGTATGGCTGAGATTTCTGTAAGCCCTTATTGCACTTCTTGCAAAGTGTGTGTGTCTGTGTGAATGTGTGCACAGGATGATGTAAGGAATGCAATTTACTAGGTTACCTCAAATATCTATAGCACAACAATCATATTTGTGACCCGATCTGCTGTAATGAGTCGGAAGTCAGCATTCTATTTATTAAGATTATGGGCCGATTATGCTGAAAAACATCAAAAATATACATTTTCTTTTTCTTCAAAATTAGTCTATCAAAGGTTCATCATAGACATAATTGCTAAAATGTACTTACATGGCTATTTAATCTGAGTTGTCGCTCTCAAATCTTACAAAAGAATGTGCAAAATAAGTGCTGTTTTCGCCTGCCCTCTGAAACGTCACGATCTCAGCTATCCAAGTATGGTATTAAAACGTCAATCCCTGATATTTTTAAACCTAAACCAAAATGCTTAAATCATGTACACAAAACCTTTTCAGTTGCCAGTAGGAAGCCCTGTCCACAGCCTTGTGTCCACCCATCCCTCAACAGATTAGCAGTGTTCTGTGTAGCCTAATGCCAGCGTTTTTTTTTTCTTCCAGAATATATCTCCTCACAAAGATCGGGTTTAACATGTGTATTTTGGGTCAACATCATCGAAGTTGTTTAGAGTGAAGTGTGTCGTGTTGTGTGATTGCTGTTTGGTATAATGTCATTGTCAAAATAATGTAAAATAGCTTAAACTCAGTGCTCTGCTGCTGGCCAGCGAGACTGAATCAAGTTCGTCAGTGAGTTCTTTGGCTCTAGTGATGTGTCTTAATTCTGATTTAATGTATTTTTCTAAGTATCTAAATGCCTGTAGTAAAATTTTGTTGTTGAAAACTTGGTGCATCTCTTTGAATGCTATGGATTGTTAAAGATATCAACAAAAAATGGACAAAAACTTTAAATGTGATTTTTCAGTTTTTCAGTTGGAAAATGGTGCAGTGCTACCAAACTTTAACTTGACAACCGTTTAAGATATAGCTTTGACCAAGATATCATTTTATAGTTTATTTTCACTTCTTTTTAAATATCCCAAAACCTCAATTTTGAATTGTGGGTCACTGTGACTCATTTTGCCAGATCAGGTTACATTTAACAAAATTTTAAATTTAAAGATATAGCCACACATTCAATTCTTTCATTGCATTATCTCATTCACCAAGTGAATAAATCAGAAACACAGCAGTGCGCGGGGACGGTAGCTTACCTAAGAGCCCCTCCAGCGCTCGAATGGCCATCGGGTATACCAATGCCTGGTGGTCCAAGCAGGTAATTTTGGGCCAGTACAGAATCCTGTCACGCGGAAAACCCCAAACCCACCCCCCGACCCCCACTGTCGCGGAGCAACAGCAAGAGGGGCCCCACCCCAGGACCACAGCTCATAATGCCCGGCCGATTTTTTGTTCCAGTCCAGCCCTGGGCACCTCAGTGATGCCACTACCATTCCTGGGACAGCCTTCTGATTGCAGGGGTAACTCCTAAACCACTAGGCCATCAGCTGCCTGAGGGTTACTAGTGTCTACTACAGCTACTGTATCAAAGGGGAAAATGCCAGTGTTTTGCTGGGGCTTTCCTTGCTGTGTACTTCTGCCCATGCTCCTTCCTGCAGTTTATAAATAAGTCATCTTGCCAATGTGGAAGGAGCCATGGTATAATTAAAAGTGATGGTAAAACACCAAAACACTTTTATGTATTTGCTGTATAAAACCACTCGTGTCCATGGTTCATACTTATCAAAGATAAATACATTTTTCTGCATGCATGTGTGTAGCAGATGGCACCTTTTAGTAGTGCAGTTTTGCTTCTATCAGTGATCTTGACTGCCCTGCAGACTGCGAGGCTATTGTTCTGTGAAACAGGGATCTTCTTTAATGTAGCATCCAAAACACAAATCTATGTGAATTTATTGTAGAGACGACACACTTTGCCAAAACACTTTTTGTTTACTTTAGTCCAAAACAATCTATATATATTGTTTGTGGTGAAAGATGGATGTGCATTACCTAGTAAGGTTTGTGCATCCTACAACTACAATATGTTCTAAAACATAGTATTTGAACACCCTGGGATTTTGGCCCAGTCCTCCACACAGATCTCCTCTAGATCTGTCAGGTTCTGGGGCTGGCCCTGAGGAACACAGAGTTTCAGCTCCCTTCAAAGATTATTGATTGGATTTAGGTCTTGGGACTGGCTAATTCTCTCCAGAGCGTTGATATACTTCTTACATTATCCTGACTGTGTGCTTCAGTTCATTGTCATGTTGGAAGACCCAGACATGACCCATCTTCAGTGCTATGACTGAGGGAAGGAGGTTGTTGCTCAAAATCTCACAATACATGCCTTATTCATACTCTCCTTAATACAGTTGAAAACTTGGTTGAAAAATGCCATTTTGGTCTCATCTGACCACATGACTTTCACCCATGCCTCCTGTGGATTATCCAGATGGTCATTGGCAAACTTCAGACGGGCCTGGACATATGATGATTTGAGCAGAGTCCTCACATGTCTGTGCAATGCGTGATTTGAAACCATGACGGCGTAGTGTTCTACCAACAGTGACCTTTGAAAGTGTGGTCCCAGCTCTCTTCATGTCATTGACCAGCTCTTCCCATGTAGTTCTGGACTGATTCCTCACCTTTCTTATTATCAGTGATACCCCACGAGGTGAGATCTTGCATGGAGCCCCATTCCAAGGGTAGACTAACAGTCGTCTTTAGCCTGTTCCATTTTCTGACAATTGCTCCAACAGTTGATCTATTTTCACCAAGCTGCTTGGAAATTGCCCCGTAGCCCTTTCCAGCCTTGTGGATGTCCGCAATGTTGTCTCTGGTGTCTTTGGACAGCTCTTTGGTCTTGTCCATGGCAGTAGGTGGAGTCTGACTGACTGTGGGGTGAACAGGTGTCTTAAAGAGCTCAGACAGGTGCTACTAATTAGGATTTCTAAGTGGAGTAGAGGTGGACTTAAAGACAGAGTAACAGGCCTTTGAGAGACAGTACTCTCGCTGATAGCCAGCAGTGAAATACAAATAAATTCTTTACAACTCATACAGTGTGATTTTCTGATTCTTTTTTTTTTTAATTCTGTCTCTTGCACCTACAATGTGAATTTCAGAGCCCTCCATGATTTCTAATTGGGAGAACTCACATTTCAGTGTCTGAAAATAAAACATAATTCCTGAGTGATTTGCTAGTGAACACCACAGGCCAAATACTGGAAATAGCAGCAGTGAAAACAGCAGATCTGTACATGAAAAACAAAGACCTGCTACTTATTATAGGGTAAAAGGACTGACTACTCACTGTAGGTTACTGTACTCACAAACCCAAAGATGTGTCTTAGTCACGTTTGTCCTCATCCTCACTTTCCAAACCTTAAGCAATTCAACTTAATGAGAAATTGTAGCTCACTTTGTATATAAATTGTCTTTCGCATTTAGTTTCAAATGCTATGCTGCTACTGCTGCTCTAAACTGTGTTGTAATTGAATGAATTTTATCTCAATTACAGGACAAAAATAAAACCTAAATCCAATCCACTCTAACAGTCTGACCTTTCACATGCATACAAAATAAAGACCATTTAAAAATAACAATGCCTTTTATAATAATTACTACATCTCTGAACAGTAGCAAAGAAACAATTTGTTGGGAGTATCATGGATAGGTCAGTTGAACCAGTGGGAACCAGGGGTTCACTTATTTTACATAAGTGTAAATTGGAAAGAACATTCTTTAACCCAAAGCTGGTGTTGGTAACCATCTATGTCCCTGTAAAGTTTAGTTTCACCACAAATCTAACACACATCTTGTTATGAACATCTGAATACCATAGCTAAACCGACAATCATGTGAACCAATCAGTTTAGAAAATAAATCACGGAACAAAAGTTTAAACTGAGAAAATGTATCATTTTAAGGGAAAAATATGTTGATTCAAATTTTCATGGTGTCAACAAATCCCAAAAAAGTTGTGACAAGGCCATTTTCACCACTGTGTGGCATCTCCGCTTCTTCTTACAACACTCAACAGACGTCTGGGGACCGAGGAG
>JBBPDH010000007.1:14399816-14412062 GCA_037974565.1 Clupeocharax schoutedeni
CCACTTCATATTTGGATATTTAAAATGAGCAAGTGGAAAATCTAAATTTTTAGTTAATTTTTAGTTAATTTAGTTAAAGTTAATTACAGTAGCATACCTTTCCGCTCAAAGCTTTCCTCTCTGAGAATACAGACAAGGGCAAGGAACTTGGTGACTTCTTTCAGATAGAGGACGGTGGTGTTATTGAGTTTAATTATGGCCATTGACTCCTTATCATATGCACTCCCACTGCCATCTTCCTTCAATCTGGATAACCAATACACACTTCTGTTGGACAACATCATCTCAGATACCACTTGCCAAATAATATCCAAAACAAATGTATGAGAGACTATAAAGATCACATATAACTATAATAAACAGTAGGAAGAGGAATTATAAGCTAGATGAAAATATTTAGATTTATCTTACTTAGATACTTATCTTACATACTTAGATGAACTTATCATACAGGAGACACTCAAACATGCACAAATAAAAATGATCTAATTTAAACTCAGATATTACAGAAACACTGACATTTAAATATGGCCTTACCCATAGATACAAGACACATCAATGACCACATCGATCATGTCACAGCACAGTTCATAGGACTGCATATCCACTGGTGAACTGTCTGTGGCTATGTAGATCTTACTAACTACATCAAACAGAAAGGCCTTTTCAATCCCTGAATTCTGTCAACAAGGACACAGCAGTAGTGAAGGGGAAGAGAAAGAAATGATAAATGAATGTAAGTTTTAGAAAAAAATTAAACATTTAGAAACATCCCCTGCATACCAGTGCTTTTTAAACCTCACAATACTACAGAATTGCTTTAATAATTAATCATAACATTACATAAGTGATGTCAACATCTTTAAATACATACAGAAATAAAGATGTTCAGCAGGTTTTCCAGGGTGGGCAGCTGGGGGATGAGCTTCTGAACCACTTTACTGAAGGCCTCAAATATAGAGTGGTCATAGATACTCGTCAAATAGAAACTGCAAAACAGAAAAAGAACATTACAGTGGGAAGCACAGGCATGCACAATGTGGCACCTATTGCATTCACTTCCCAAACCTCTTTACAACAGAGAGCACTCTACTACTCAAACAAAAAATGAAATATAGAAATAAAGTTGCCCCCATACCTTTTAAAAATGCATACAGGCGACTACTTTAAAACGAAGTGAGAAGAATACAAAAGATGAACTGTGTCCATAAAAGTAATACGAACCTTTGGTAGCCAACTAAAACCAAGTGTCCTTCAAGCCATGAGGTCAGAGAATGAGGCAGCATAAAAGTTCACACCCTAACACACACCATTCTACTCAACTAATAGTCATAAACTATGTGAGACTAATGTCCATGTGAGAATAATGTCTATAAATTAACAGCTACATAATAAAATACATTTAAAATGTATGTAGGGGAGAAAATGGCACAGGAAACCAGTCTTTTGATTACAGTCTGAGCTGCCCCAATAAAACACCACTTTGGTCAGTTTATGTGTAAAGCTCAGCACACAATACTTGCTTCCTATTTCACGCACCTGAAAGAGATTTTTAAAAAATGTGCCTAGGTCCTATTGAGTGTGATTCCTGTTCATGCTTGGCAATGATTTTAAAGAGGATCTGATCAGAGCATGCAGAACATGTGGTATGCATGCATCTCTTCCCTGTTCTTTAGGCTGCCCTGAGCACACAATACTAAATCTGCGTCATTTACACTACTGAGCTCCTTTTACACAATGATGCTAAATTAAAACACATTTAGTTTTGTCCTGTATACGTTAAGGATGCAATAAATTATTTTACTGATGTGTGAAGTCTTCCTCGCAGGGCAGTGTAATCCACTGAATATATATATATTAGTCTCAAGTCCTTAGCAGAAATACAAATGATGAATTGGTCACATCTTGCTGTATGTCTCCAGAACTATGTAAATAACAGAAAACTTCAAAGGGAGTAAATCCAACCATGATATCATGATACAATATTGAAGTAATGGCTGCTCTGTTTAGCATATGTACATGTTTTATCCATTAATTAATATCTCAAATGTGTCAAGTATATACTGCTGAGCCTGTGATGTAAAGGAAACAGTAACTGCTTTTGCAGAAACGTTTGATTTGCTCAGCATTTCACAGGTGTTTATCTGCCAAAATTCATATGAACACAAATGCACAAAAAATGACTTGCAAATACACTTCTTAATCCAAGTTACACTGAAGAAATGGCTTTTGCACATTCCAGGCAAAAAGAGAGTTTACCTAAGATGCAGTTTCTCCAGACTGGCATCAGCTAGGTCATCATTAGCCCTCTGATGAATATCCCTCTGTGTCTCAATCTTGTGGTCATCAGATAGGCCATCCACTTTATGGATGAACACTTCAAAGTTGATTTCAGGGTTAACTCTATAGGCCCGCGATACAGTGAGGTGCAGTCTACCAAGAGCCTCCACATAGTCATCCTATAAGGAACAAAACAGATACAGAAGTGCAGTGCATTCAAGTTTATCAATTTTACTCTCTGGTTTATGCCAAAGATGTGATTTGTGAAAGTGCAAAATATAAACTCTGCAAGGGTAGTGCCATGAAGCAGAGCTTCTATTTATCCTAGAAGGTCAAAAGAAGCTACTTTTGATCCCAGGATATCTGTGCAATCGGTTTGACCAAATCTATGAGCTTCAAAAGCAACTCTACTGAACATTATCAGTTCTACCTACCACACAGGTGGATTTTATAGTTTAAAATTACAGACTGCAGTCCATCTCTCTTATTTGTCAGAACACTTTACACCATTCATCCATGGTTAGGACCATCCTGGGATTATTTGGGTGGTGGTTTAATTGCATCACAGTAGTGACACCGGATTGTTAATAAATATGTACTTCACACACAGCTGGACGGCTGGGCTGAGAATTGCCCACCAGCCAAAACTGACCTGTGATCAGAAAGTGATTACTGATGAAAGACCAGGAAATAACTAACAAACTGTGTCTGTTTGCGTTAACTACCATCAATAACTAACAAAATTTACAAAATGTACTAACAGGATAGCTGCACCTGCACACTGCTGTGTTATCCACTCTGCGTAGGATCCACATACACTAACAGGCTATCACTGCAGAATTGAGAATGATCCACCACCCAAATAATACACTGGTGTGGTCCCAACCTCTGATGAACAAGGTAAAGGAGCAAACAAATGATGCCAAGGCAAAAGTGCAAAACAAAAGAGTCTGTAGAAGTTGTCGTTGTATGGTCCAAGTGTGCCATCATCTGTACAGTTACATATTTTGAATGGTCTTGTTATAAGTTAGCTAAGAAGACAAGCAGCAGAACAGAGAAAAATAAAAAGACAGTAAAAGTTGGAAATATTTAGTACCACAGACAGAAGGTACAAAGCAAACTGTCCTTCCAAAAAATAATTTATAAAACCTTTCTAAAATCCCAGAAGAAATTCTTTGCATATTAGCTATTTTTTCTGAAAAGCTATAATTTGGCTCTAATGGCTTCTGTGATAGATTTGTGTAGCTGTGAATTAAGGAATTCAATATCCGCTGAGAAAATTCCAACTCAAATAAAGAAACCAGCACAGAAGCTGTGTCACATGTCTCAGCTTTGGAAAGACCTAGGCTTCTTTGTAGAAGCAAACAGGTACTTAGAAGTAGGAGCATGAATTACTTGCTTGAACTAATAGTATGGTGGAGGAAGGAGGGGGCTCACAATTATCCCTTTTCCCCAAATGTCGCAGATCAGCTAATCAGACATATTTAGTGCCCTAAAGTTACTTCATAAAATGTAAAACAAAAGATTAAAGTAATCCATCGTAACTCCAAGCTACAATATAAACCTATCCTGCATCTCTCCACAAATAATGGAAAACTCAGCATCCTTTTGGCACAGTTGTTGTCACTCCTTTTCCGTCAATTAAGACAACACTGGCATTTGGGAGCACTGGGAAAGTAGGACAGCGACCATTAGCTTGTGAATTTATTTTTAATTTTTTTTTATCATTAGGGCACTGCCTTAATGGTGGCAGAACTCAAAATACCAGAACAGTGAGTCAGCAGACCACAGCAACATCCTTAGTTTTCACTGTAAACCCCGACATATTTGCACAATATTTTTTTTACCTGTGCATCAATGACGAATATCAAAGCTCCAGTTCCTCTGAAGATCATCTCGTAATCAAAGGTGGGATCAAAGAAGTCCACCTGGCCTGGAAAGTCCCAGATCTGGAAGTTAACGAAGGAGCTGCTGGAGATATCGTCCTTGTAAATTTTATTTGTGCTCTCCAGAAACAGGGTCTCATTGGGGGACATCTTATGAAATACCACCTGGTGAGAGATAACATTAATTTAAATAACTGATTTTCAGAGCACAGAAGTCCAGTTCAAACATATACACAAAGATGCTTATCTAAGTTTGAGTAGTTCCAAATCTAAACGGTATATAGCATACTACGACTGACTGGTGGTTTACTGTTAAGCAAATGAGAGACTTTAGAAAAATATGTTGCCATAATATGCAAAATTCATCAAGGCTATGTATTAAATAAAGCAGCTAGCATCAGGTTCAACAACCTGTCTCCCCAGCAATCTGGCTAACTAAAACCCACAAAAAGCAGGTCCTGGAGTACACACGCTTTATTTCTAGTCTTTTTATGTGTAGAGTAGAGATGTTCCCGATACCATTTTTCCCCTCTCGATACTGATTCCGATACTTGGGCTCAAGGTATCGGCCGATACCGAGTACTGATCCGATACCTGGGTGTGTATCTGTATATACAGCTGTAGATACCACTAGCCCTGTATTAATTGACAATTATTTTATGCTGTGCTTTGCATTCTGAGCAGCGAAGAAGAATTGATTTCGATTTGCAGTGTTAAGCAAAGCTAGCGGGCATAACTAGGTTATGTTTAGGAAAATGGTATCGGATCGGTATGTGGACTCAAATACTCGCCGATACCAATGCCAGATTTTTTGGTGGTATCGGCAACATTTCCGATACCAGTATCGGTATTTGAACAACACTAGTGTAGAGTGGTAGGAACTCCTCAATTAGTAATTTTATTTTTTAATGTATGCCTGCCATGTATGTAAAATGTATAATGACTAAAAATGCAAACGCTATCTGTTATTTATACTTGGATATACTGTTTATACTAGTTATACTGACAGATTGGCACTTTTTATTTAAAGTTTGTGTGTGACTTTCAGTATATCTCTTGTATAAAGTGGCTGTGCATGAGTAGAAGTATAGTACAAACAGTTTGTGAAGGAGAAGGAGTTCATCACACTAATGTAACTTCTGTACGTTACTTGCCTGTATCAGCCATTGGGGGCACACCATTATTGGTTAAGGATAACATACCCTTTTTACATATTTTCTAAGAATATCGAGCTGTAAAATGTAAAAGCGACAAACCTAATAATTCACAGTATTTACAGTAGCCAGGGCGCGACAGAGAGAAAGATGGACCAAAACAACTGAAGAGGAAAGGTTTAATGTAGCCATCTAGCATTGATCAACGGTTAGCAATCTACAGCCTACATAAAGTGGCTTAGAGGGGGACCTTTTTGTTAACACATCTTTTACTGCATTTACAGTTTGCTTTTTACTACTTGAACACTAATTGAAGCAAGAAAAATTGAGAAATGATTAAAAAAAATACCATTATATACTGGGAGAGCCGCTTAGCTGCCTAGCTCGAGCTAAGCTTATGGAGTCTCCCTCTACACGGCTAATGCTAAACGAAGACCCTCGGGGTTCTCTTTCTTTTCCTTCCCACCTTCTGAATGGACGACTTGCCACTCCTCCGCAAGCCCATGAGCAGTATTCTGGGCTTGCTGTCCGATGGAGCAGCGCTGTCCTCGATGTCGGCCTCTTCTTCTCCATATCCGAAGTCTTTGGGGAATGAGTCTGCCACCCCGTAGCTATCAGCCAGCGGTGGCTCCTCGTACTGAATCGACATCTTGACCCGACGCGACGACGCTTATTTCTCCCCCCGAAAGACACTCTCTTTTCACTGTATCCCCACTCGATTTAACACACTTTAACCATACATCCAGCGTAGCGTGAATAAGCATAAAATGCCTGCCTGTCTATTAATAGGGGTGCAAAGTCGACCAGCACCACTCGCCTTCCGTCCCTCAGTGTTTCCCACTGATACGAAGTCACCGCTTTTGTCCCGCCCTTTCGGCGTTATTGGACGAGAAGACACAAATCTAAGCACTGATTGGATAAACCTATTGTCAATCTTTTCTGCGGTCGAGAAGGCGGGTAGATCCGCTAGAGTCATGTGCTTTGAAGTCACCTGACTGGACTGGTGAGCAAGAACTCACACATGGCATTCAAGGTTTTGGGGGGGGATGTATTTACAAGTTTACAAGCGAACTGTACTTATAAGTTTACAAGTGTACTGTAAACTCAGGATCAGAATTGGTACCTAAACTACAGACCAAAACAGGCACTCCTGTCTGACACAGCACAAAAAGAAATATGTTTAATTTAATGCAACACCCTCAACTCTACTATGGGGCAAAACTAGATTGTGGATCATGGCTCTGGGGCTAATTTCCATTCAACTACGAGAACATTATTAAGAGCAAGCCGGTAGCACCCCCCATGGAATGTTAAGACATTCTGAAACTTTTCCCCCATACATTTAAAACAGGATTTTTACTTTTGTGCCCAGATTGATAAAAACGGACTACTGAAGTTATGGAATTTATGAAGTATGTTACTTTTACTTTTATTGTATTTTTGTATTTATGGTCATAAATATGCCAAGGTTTGATACTCTTCACTAATTGTTTTGATCTCTATAAGAAAACTGATCTGGTTTAAAAAGATTATATTTCATTGTATTTACTTCAACTTACCCGACTTTGTTCCTCAACTGTATAACAACCAAGCCCTAACAGTTAGTCTCCTACAGTATTTTCAGGTCTCTTCCAGCTAAATTATTTACAAATGATGGGCTTCTGTAACAAATGTTAAATTTTTATTTAGTGTAGATGTAAGTTTTTTTGTATAAAATGATTAATTGCTCTCAAATATTTAGAAAATTATCTAACAAAAACAAGCTATTTTGTGCCATACTCTCTCCCACCCCTGGTTAAAATTGGTTGTGTACATTCTTGAGTTATTTTTGGTGTGGAATAAAAAGGGTTTGTGATTACCATTGCGCTCCACAGGATGGTGCTGTTGCCTTTTCAACTCGGTCATGAGTCTTTCATGTCTGGCTATCCCTACACCAGTGGTCCCCAACCCCCGGGCCGCGGCCTGGTACCGGGCCGTGGGCCATGTGGTACCGGTCCGCCGGCTGCACAGAAAAAAAAACGTAGATGTTATCCGTGTTATGTTGTTGGCTCGTTGTTATGAAAATGCTGTTAATAAATTTGCAAGTAGCTACACATTGGATTTACGCTTATTATTGGATTTTAAAGATGCCACATTATTATATTTTTAAAATATCCCCATTTTTATGCATATAATTTATTTGTATAATATACGTATATTTATCTGCCACTCCTTAAAGGCCGGGCCGTGAAAATAGTTTCTGATATTAAACTGGTCCGTGACCAAATAAAGGTTGGGGACCACTGCCCTACACTACATCTAGTACTACTTATACACACGTATGCTTTCATGTGCACAATGTAAACATGTTCATTGGCTGAGCTATTCAGATGCCTTACAAAATTTCATTTATTAAGCAGAGGTGTGACCAGAAGTTCATGTGTGGGTGTGCATTTAGCTTATCTGAGGCTTGATGCCCACCCACACCATCCCCTTTATCCATCCATCCACCCCCTGTTTTATTTAGTTTTTTATATATTTTTTTTTTTTTGGGTGGGGGTGGGGTTAAACAACAGGCAGCAGTCCCATTTGTAAAAAGTCTGTTAAACACACTGGAAACACAACAAATTTTAATAAAACATATGAAAAGTCATTAAGAACAAAACACTGAGCTTCAGAAAAGGAGAGAGGAGGAGAAAACACGCCCCCCCACTACCCCCCACCCTCAGCCCCGACAGACCCAGACCCACCCTCCAGAGGCAAAGGTCACTGGCAGAAGCCTTTCAATGTGGCAGAGAATATCCAGGTAGATAACTGTGGTGAAAGTAATATTTTAGTCATTTATAATTTATGCTACGACCTAGATACAGTACATTTATCCCACTGAAAGGTGTGATTTAAATGAATACATTTACTGGAATCGAAACAAATACATTGCATATAATATGGCTCAGATTTGATTGAATATAATTACCCTTTTTTGTTAACTGTGATGATTACTGTATTTCGGTAAATATTTCTTTATTTCTTTGGGGGTAGTTTTAATTGCACTTTATTTGTTGTATTTTCACTAATTGTTTATTTTAAAATTATTTTAAAAATATTTTTTAATTATTATTGTTTTATTTTTTGTTTATTTGTATTGTAGTTTGGTATGAGAATTTTGTGTCCTTTCTTAATTTAAGAAAAATTGTATTGTTCTATTGTTATTATTATTATGATAATAAAATATTTTTCTATTCATAAGATTGCTCAAATTCTGTCCTGGGTTTTAATTAAATAATAATTTAAAGGAATAATCACAAAAATACTTAAAGGACTGGCAAATTCATTAAGGTTTAGAAATTTGATGATGCATCCATCTTAATTATTAAATAGTAAAAAAGTATTGTATCGGTATCAGCTACTGGCTCTGTATTTACTTGGTATCGGATCGATACCAAATTTTGTGGTGTCTGTGTGTGCGTGCGTGTGTAAGAGGGTGTATGTGTGCGCACATGAGTGTGTGCATGTGTGTGCGTGCGTGTTAGAGAGAGTGTGTGTTTGTGCCTGTGTGCACGCGCGTGCATGCGTGTGAGTTTTTGTGTTAGTGCCTGCATGTGAGAGTGTGTGTGCCTGTGTGCATGCGTGTGTGAGAGAGTGTGTGTGTGCCTGTGTATATAATCGTGATTTCAATATACACACACACACTCTCACAAACGCACACACACACACACACACACATACATACTCACACGCCTCCTTTTTTAGGCAGGTTACTGAAGCCACAATCTCTCGTTCCCCCCTGGTGGTTGGCTGAGTTATTGGTTGAGACAGCGCTTGATCTCATGTGCAGCAGAGCTGCTATTCAAATCGCCAAAGATCATCTTAATTTAATCGTGGCAGCCAAAATCGTGCTTGTGATTAAAATTCGATTAATTGTGCTGCTACATGTCACATCCACACATTTTTGCTTATAAATGTAGATGTTATAATTAATAAATAATGAAATGCAGTGCAGTGCTCCTCTAGTGCCACAGAAGACTGCTTGGTAACATTTCAAACACATGTTAGTGTCACGTATCGTCCCCTTCTCCGGGCATGAAAGGCACACATACCATTTATAGTCGAAGTGCTCCTTGTCTTTATTTTTATTAAACAGAACAAAAACAAGCCTGAGAGCCTAACTCAAGAAATAACGTGGGGGTGGCCTCTAGCAGCCAACCACCGTCACAGACCCCAGACCTCAGACCTGACAGTACCCTCCCTCCTACATTGCATCACCAGTGCACCCACGGACCACCCAAACATCCCAAGAAGCGTCACATGAGACCCACCCTGTCTCTCATAGGACTACATCCTATAGGGAGCTCCTTACCAGGAGCCTCTTACTGTCCTAAGCGGTGGAGCCCCTTACCGAGAGCCCCTTATGGGGTTTTTCCATTGACTGGTTGCAGCTCGGTTCAGTTCAGCTCTACTCGCTTTTTTTTACTAAAATCTGGTAGAAATGAAAAAATGCATTTAAATCTTTAAACATACCTTAAAATCTTAGTTTCTTGAAAAATACTGTATTGATTAGCCCCCTTAAGTTTAACTAAGTAGGTCATGATTAAGAAAAATAAAGATGGAATCAAATGGGATGAGCATTTGCTGTCACTAATTTATCGCAAGTGTTTAAAGGTTGTAGAGAGGCAAGACACAACACTATTCAAGGATGCATATTTATTTATATATATACACACATTAACACAATGCAACAGCACAAAAATTACCCTCCTTTTTCATTAGTTGCTGCATATAAAGAATTGCTGAAGGCTTTAACTTCTGTGTTTGTGAGAGAGAGAGAGAGAGAGAGAGAGAGAGAGAGAGAGAGAGAGAGAGAGAGAACTACATAAGAAACATTTGCTTTAACATGTTCAACTATAATTTATATTTATGTTTTAACACTTATACGCTAGCCGCGTTTACATGGACACTTTTTTTTCAATCCGATCGAATTTAATCCGATTTAAAGAAACCAACCGAATTGTTTACATAAGCGTCAAATAAAGTGATCCACGATTGTTCCACGTTTACATGTTCCAGTCATTTAATCCGATCGTACGTTATTTTGACGAGCGCTGAAAACTCACTGAGTTTACCGACCATGAGAGGAAGGCAAACTTCCGTATGAGTTGGAGGTCATTCATGAAATTATGTACGGTAATGTCACCTTATATGGCCCCAGAAGCAACCACTGTCAGAGCGCAGATTTCGGTGATGTGAGTGGCTATTGTGCTGAATACCGTGTTGTGGCTAATCAATTTGGTGTCCACAAATAAATGTACAGTAAAAAAATTTGTGTACCAGTTTTGTATCAGCATGAAGGACCAATAAGACAACTCATTCTTGAACCAACTGATCGTGAAGCACTGGAAATTGGCAGAAGATAGACCTACATGGCCTTTTGCACATCTTTATTTTACTTCCAAGGCTGGAAAGTAAGATTAGATGTGACAACCACCACCATGCAGCTAACAGAATGCAATTTCACTACATGTCTTACACTTAAAAATACATGTACTGTATGTGACAACAAAAACTCCTTGAACCTATAACAGTAAATGGTGAAAATGTATCTCATCTCAAATGTTTACAATAGGCCTACCTATGTAGCCTAGACCTAGAAACAGACAAGGTAGTAGATTGATGGTGGTGAAAAAAAAAATGTAATTAAACAATTTTATTCTGCTCTATCAGATTTGAGGCAGCATATCATATCCCTCAAGTAATGGGTCTGATTGATGGAACCCATATCCCCATCCTTCCTCCTTCAGATGGTTATAGGGACTTTGTAAACCATAAAGGTTGGCCATCCTGTGCTGCAGGCTGTTGTTGACAACATATGCTGGTAAGACAAATAGTAAATGCCCTGTAATGTATTTGGATTAAGTTGCTCATTTTTGTGTAGCATGCCGTTGTATTTAATAAATTAAAATACCAATGATGCATGTCACCCAGTTTCTGGAGCATAAGCTGTAAAAATGCCCGGAAGTGCACATGACGCAAACCTTTACAAAAGAGCCCACCTGTTACCTCAAGTAAGGCCCACAAGAAATGCATGGGAAAGAAATGATACACAATACACATCTCCACCATTAACTTATTGTAAATTATTTCCCCTTTTTAGTGTGTGAAGTCAATTGAAGGACAGGACATCCCTCTCTTCCTTATTGGTGACCCTGCATATCCCCTACTCAACTGGCTAATTAAGGGGAACAAGAACTCCCCACATCTATCCCCAGAACAGGAGTCGGCCAATACCTCCATGAGCTCTGCCCAGGTGGTGGTTGAGAACACTTTTGGAATGCTGAAGGCTAGGTGGAGAGTACTCCTAAAACGTAGTGAATTCCACTTTAGTTTTCAACTAAGGTTATTGCTACCTGTTGTGCACTCCACAACTTTTGCAGGACAATTGCCAAGACAGTGTGGTAGCAGTGTAAGCGAAGCACTGACCAAATATATGGCCACTCACTTTGCACTTTGCACAGGGCACTTTGCACAGGGCATCTGCGTTAATATAGTGCAAATACATTGGAACATGGCAAGTAATAATATAAAGGCACTTTTATTGGACAATCAAAAATGTCCAACACCAAGTCAATAAATAAATACTTAAATAGCACACATATATAAATACTGTGACGAGCTGGTGGCAGAGACTGGCTCCAGTGAGCCTTTGGGGTTTTGAATGGGGGAACCATTGGGGCGGGAACCTGTTTTGGCGGGGAAAAGGGAGTGTTTGGGGAGGAGCTAAGGGGAAATTAGGTCAGTGGGAGTTTAGTAGGGGTGTGACGAGACACTTTTCCCACGAGACGAGACGAGACACAAGACTGGGTTCACGAGAACTGAGAGACAAGACTTTGACATTTTTTTAAAGAAATCCTCAATGTTTAAATATGTAGCAAAAATAGCCTTTTATTTAACTG
>JBBPDH010000007.1:14419299-14452869 GCA_037974565.1 Clupeocharax schoutedeni
TCTTCACTTGAGGGTTTCCATCATACTGTTATGTATCAAATTCACTGCAATTAAATCACTTCAATTAAGAGCACTTTACAGTTTTGTTTGAACGGTAGCAAAGTTTTTTTGTATAGCCAGTACTGGACTGGCCAGTGTTGTGGCAAAAAGTGATCATCTGCCAGAAATGGATTACGGCTTATAACTTGTGACTGAAATACTATTTCTACTTCAAACGTGCTTGATATTTATTTAATTTTTTTGATAAATAGGAGGACTGAGTGATCCAGACCGCCCGGAATATTTATCGCGGACACATTTCCTTACCGGCTCTTTCTGACGTAACACAGAAGCGTAGTGGAAGATGGCAGCCTTGGTGAAGAAGCCACATGTTGTTGTGACTGAAAGAGGTGACGATTAACTGCTTTATTATTGTGTTTTTTCGGGTCTCCCTGATCTGTTTACTTCAAAGAGTTATTATATTCGCAGAAACTGCTATTTTGTGCTTTTACCTGTGGCACGAGAGCGAGAAGTAAACAGATGTGGTCGATTAATTTTTTAATGTTTTGTTGGAAATTGGAATATATGTGGAACGTCATACTTCTCCATACCGAGATACGCTTAATTGTGTTGGCTTGATAGTGTCTAAGGTGAGACATAAGAAAGTTAGATTTTTGTCTGGCCAGACACTGACTAGAGCTTGAGATGGTGGAGGAGTTCAGAAAGCGGTGTAGTGTGAACAAGAGGTTCGGAATTAGAAAACTTTATTGATCCCTGGGGAAATCGCTTCTGTTATGACTGGAAAGACAGAGGCAAGAACAATGTAATAGACAGTCTAAATAGATCAAAAGAAAATATATTTAGAAAAACCTACATGCAATACACTAGCTAATATACATAAATACACTTTAAGGTGGTCAGTCTGTGGCTAAAGGTTCTTCTCAGTCTTGCCACCATGCTCTGGAGTGGATGATCAGCATTGACCATTGTAGACTGAAGTCTAGACGAGAGTGCAGGCACAGTGGATTGGATGGAGAAAAGTGGGTGTGTGGTGTGATAGATGGAGAAGAGTGGCAGGAATGACCAGCAATAATAAAAGGAAAGTTGTACAAGATGGTAGTGAGACCATGTTTGGAGACAGTGGCACTCATGAATAGACATGATGCGATAGAGTTGAAAATATTAACATTTGCATTGGGAGTGAAGAGAATGTACAGGATAATGAAAAAGGTTTATTAGAGGAGCAGCTTGAGTTGGACCTTTTGGAGGAATAGTCAGAGAGGTGAGATTGCATTGGTTTGGACATTTACTGAGGAGAGACTGTCTGTGTGTTGGAAGAAGAATGCTGAGGACGGACTGCCAGGGAAGAGGGAGGCTAGTAGAAGGTTTATGAATGTGGTGTGGGAGGACATGCAGACAGTTGGTGTGAGAAAGTATGATGCTGTGGATTTTTTAAAAAATGGAGACAGTTGATGCACTGTGGTGAATCCTAGTATAATTGCTTCTTTTTCAGAAAATGGCAGATTTCATGAACAATAAGTATAAATTCAAAATAGTGTATCTGTTTATTTCCTCTCGCACATGTAAGTTGCATTCAGTCTTGAGTTTGTGTTGATGTTTTTTTTTAATTTACCGCAAAGACTCTGAAGAAGATGATCTCAACACAACCGAGGGCAATGAAAAGGGAAGCGAAGATGAGGGCTCAGATGGTGAAGGAAGTGATGGAGAGGTGGAGGCTGATGGGGGAAGTGATGGTGAAGAGGCAGAAGACGAGGAAGATCAGAATGGAGATGTGGAAGAGAACCCCAATGCTGGATGGGCAGAAGCTATGGCCAAAATTCTGCGGAAGAAAACACCAGATGACAAGCCCTGCATCCTGCTGAAGAACAAACACCTGGATAAAATCAATGAGAAGGAGAGGAAAGAGAAGCTTGAGAAAAAGAAGCAGGTAATCCTGGTCTTTCAGGACTTAAGCCTCCAGTAGGATTTGGTTAGTAATATAGCTGTTGCTTTTAGTACTGCAGCAGATGTCCTGTGTAACTCTGGAATGTTTTGCTACACTATTCATGTGGAACTGGAAATGCCTTCTCGCACATTCTCTGTGTGGCTCATGAGATGTATGGGATTGTATTGTGTCTGGTCAAATCATAAGAGATACATGATCGTAAATGTGTGTTCATAATATCCACTGTTGTGGTGAAACTGTTTATTTTGGCCAACAGGCAGATAAGAAGAGAGCTTGGGAGATGATGTGTCGAGTCAAACCAGACGTAGTACAAGACAGAGAGAAGGAGAGAAATCTACAGAGAACTGCTACCAGGTAGGTTATTTTGCAGCTTGCCATATTTTTTCTGTTATGTCTAACGTTGTGTATTCTACTGGTTGTTCAGAAGTGGTTAAAGATAGAGATTATTAAGGTTTAAAGTAGTGTAGAGAAGAATAGACTGCTGGTTATGATGACATGCTATTAGTAATAAGGTTACTGCACACATCAGTCATTAATGTAATCGTTTACTGCCACACAAAGTCAGTAAAATATACTGTATGACCAAAACCAAAATGGACACCCCTTCTAATTAGTGAACAGAATAACAGAATAAGAACAGGATATAAGCAGTGCTCAATGCTTTCAGTGGGACAGTGTCCTAGGGTGACACCTTTCCAGAATGCAAATGTACCCAATTTCTTTCTGTCCCAGTCCATTGTAAGTACTGTCATTGTAATGTGCCAGCTGTGCTGCAGACTTGTAGGCGGTGTTGAAGCCCTGACCATGTAACAGTCATCTGTTCATCTGTACATTATTTTTTGAGTCAACCTAAAAATTGATGGAGGAGAAATGATACAGGACAGGAACTGTTTTTTGTTCTTAAGACCGGACCCATGTATAATAACAAAATTGGATCTCGAATTCAGCATAGCTTTTTGTATGTTTGAGCCAATATGGTAACGTAGCTAACAAGTAATATAAGTCTGTGTTATTCAGAATCATTTTGACTTCTATTGCAAAAGCCTAATGGAGACCAAACATGTATTTTCTAATGACCTACATTAAAGGTAATGGGGAAATGAATAAGGGAGGTGACATAAGGGTGGGGGAGTTTCAGGTGTCCTGCTTACTGGTGGGCCTGTAGTGTACTTAATGTACAAGAGACTCTTACAATGAAGCTTACAGAGTGGCAGCTGAATATAGCATGCTGTATGGAGAGTGCCATAACACTTTTGTATTCTTTCAGGATTTTATTTTTCTTCCGACCATGGTGTATTGGTGGTTCTAGATCTTCACTCTCCATTCATTCAAGTCTGTGTTTTATCTCCTATAATTACTGTGTTTATTTCTTCTCTGATCATCTCAGAGGTGTAGTGCAGTTGTTCAATGCAGTGCGGAAACACCAGCACAATTTGGATGAAAAGGTCAAGGAAGTTGGTGGTTCCGAAAGGAAGGCGGCGAAGGTCATCTCCTCTGTGTCAAAAAAAGACTTTATTGATATACTTCGAGGGACAGCTGGAGCCGTCATACCTACCACCAGGAAAGAAAAATCTATAGTGAGTGTGTTTGAGTTTCATTATTTGTGCCTTCATAGTGGTGCTTCTGAGTAGGTTATTTTAGTAGAGCTTTTTTGTTAAGGAGACAAGCAATACCCAGGTGTTTTTCAAAACTATGGTTAGACTCAATCATTCATCGTTTCTGTTGCCAAAACATAACTTCGGTGTGTTGCTCCAGGAATTTTAAATACCTTTATGATATTGTGTGAAGTGATGAATGCCTGAACTGAATGCACACTTTGAGGACCAAAAATGTCAGAGCAGCCTAATGAAGTTGCTTTCATATTAATTGTTCATTTTCACTGTCGTAATACGCAGGAAGTAAATGATCTATGGCTCTGACATGTCTGGTTTCACACAGAATAGCTGACATGCCTCCACAGGGAGCCGTCAAAACAAGATGCGTAATTCTTATTTGACTGTCCTCCAACTTCATTATTGCTCTATATGTGGTTTCTCAAGAGTTCTACTGTAGACTGTATAGATCACTTTTCAGAAAAGTGTTAATGTTGTCATTTCGTGTAAATGATGCTCTCATTTTAACAAGCACATCTAAATGTTTCAGAATAACTTAACTTTATTAATCCCAGAAGAAATTTTATGACTGCACAGAGGCAAGAACAATATATAAAACTAAGTCTAAATAAATCTGATAAAAACTCAATGTGAAAAAGTATGCTGTATACACAATGCTGGGTATAAATTCTCTAGATAAGTAACTTCAGTAAAGTTAAGTGTATTGCTAGTAACAGTGATGGTGGTTAGGCGTGTGTTAACAGAGGTAAGTAGCGTAGAAGTAATCTTGACATAAGTAATGTTTCAGATGGTAAGACTGATCCTGCACATTTCTATTCATTTGAACTTGTACATTCTATATGAAACAAAAAAAAATATGTGCCATGCGCTTTGCACTGGCTACGTGTATTGTTTTCCTAATATATTACATTTAGCAAATGAACAGTAATTGTGCATTAAAGTATAATGTGTTCTCTGTAGAGTTTTTGTCTTTAGTCTTGCTCAAAAAAATCTCACACGTTTTTTGACCAGGGGCACCAATTATTCACATGCAATGTTTAGCTCCAGTTCTAATAAAGACTAATGTGATTATTCAGTCTGAACAGTTCTGTCCCAGTTTTGTCCCTCTTTTGTCCACACGGTGGCACTGTGTGCCTTCTGTGTTGGACTTGTTTTCCCTTTGACATATGTAATGTGTCAGTGTTTTTCAACTTCATCTTTATCTGCCATGTCTGTAGAGTAGAATGGATTACCAGACAGTAACTTGATATTTCCCTGTACTTAGTGAAAGAACTAAATTTAGGACTTGAAGTACTTACTGCAAGTGCTGAAAAATCCTCTCATTGGCTGCATTTGTAACCGTTTTGATCCAACAGATTTTCACTGCTTGCTTTCCTTGGTATGTTTTAATGTTACATATGTGGTAGACGGAATTGAGTTTAAAAAATATAATGTTGTGTGTTGCTAACCTGTTGTGTTTTTGCCTGACAGCCTGAAACGGTTAAGGAGGAGAAGCCAGAGTGGAATGTCCTGAGGGATGATTTCATGATGGGTGCATCCATGAAGGACTGGGACAAGGCGAGTGATGCAGAGCAGGGAGGAGAGGAGCCAGGGGCTGCAGAGGATTTCAACAGTGACTCGGACTGATCTCAGCACAGTCTTGTCTGTGTGCCTGTGTGGGAATGTTTCTGTTTGATCTACCAGCACTCATCTTATAAGTGTGCTGTTTGTCACTTATAGAAGGTGAATGGAGCAGAGTCTATAGAGCAACTCTCCAGCAAAAGTCTGTTAAAGGATGATTGACCCTTGAGACTGGATTGGGTAGATGGTGGTGTCAGATGTTGTGTCTGGACACTAACTCTTTGATCTCTCTTTGCTCATTAATGGAATGTCACATCTTCTAAGGAATTCTGTAAAATATGCAGAGCATTTCTGTTCTTTGTACAGCATTTTTTTTTCTTCTTTTGTTAATATAAATTCATTTTATATGGGCTGTTGATTTTTGAAGTTTCTGTTAAACCATTGGAACAGTAATCATGAAGTTGTGGTACCTGTTTGGATATCAAGCCAGTGACTTAGCATACCTGTGGTTATTGCATCAAGTACAGTAGCTATACAAAAGTATTGGGACGCCTGACCAATACACTAACTTTAGTCACATTGAATTCACATACATAAACTTTAATATGGACTACGTCTCCTCTTTGCAGCTTTAACAGCTTCCACTCTTCCAGGAAGGCTTTCCACAAAATGTGTTCATCCCAAACTTATGAAAGTCTCTGTGTGGGCCAGTCAAGTTCTTCCACACTGAACTCATCCAACCATGTCTTTATGGACCTTGCTTTGTGCACTGAGGCACAGTCATGCTGGAATAGAAAAGGTTCTTCCCCAAACTGTGCCCACAAAGTTGGAAGCATGGAGTTCTCCAAAATGTCTTGGTATGCTGGAACATTAAGATTGCACTTCACTAGAAGTAATGGGCATAGCCCAAACCCTGAGAAACAACTTTATCCCAATACATTTATGTTTTCAGAACCTATTTACTTGGTATAGCTTGGTGTAGTCTTGGTTCTCGGTTGTTATTTAAAAGTATATAGTATTTGCTTTTGCTTCAATTAGTATGTTTTTTTGTGCTTACAAATCAGAGCACAAGATGGTGCCGTTGCCACACTCCAGTGCACTGGATAAGTGAGGTATGTATGTCAGTTTGGTCAGGTCACTCTGTGCCGATATGACCTGGGGGAAGTCCCATTTCTGTTACTATAATTGTTAATAACTGGAAGCTCTTCAGGAATCCAACTTTTAACTTTGATGCATCACAGGAGCTGCAGTTACTGCCAGAGATATAGATGTGAATAATTAAAAATGGATTATTTCTCCTACTTACAGGATGGGAACTTCTGTAATGTATGTGTGGCGATTCAAACTTAAGTGCATGTCTGCCTGCATGCTTTTAGTGCGAGGGTTGCCAGGAAATCTGTCTTGCTCAGTGTGTGTGTGTGTGTGCCCTTTCAGGGAGCAGTCATGCAGGAATGACAGTTTTGCTGACTGCTCTTTTTTTCCTCTCTTTCTCATCCTCTGTCTGGCTCTCTTCACACACTGAATGGAAATATTTGCCCAGCACCTTACCGCCCAGAGAGGGCAACAACAGCGGGTTTCAGCTGACCTGTCTCCCCACGTAAATCGACCATCCGTCACAATAACACTGCGCCTTTTCACTGAGGAATGCCAGCCTCCTCCTGGCCTTGTTGACACTTGGCCCTAGAATATGTCCTCTCTCTACTCTTCTGTATACTTTCTCTCTCCAGCTCATCTCCCCAGCCTTAGCGGGTCTCTAAATTACAGAAACTCACCTGTTTGGGCCTTGGAGTGTTCCTCTGAGAAAGAGCAGGTGCCGAAGCTGGATCACTGCTGGGCTTTTTTGACACCATATTTAATGTGGAAACACCTTCCCACCCCCCCACACACACGTGCGCACACACCCGATTAAAGGCCTCTTTCCGCTCCACATCTGTCTTGAGTGGGTACTGATTTAGTGGCCACATATGGTTCACACCAGTGAACTAGGCAGTCAGTCCACTTCTGCCAGCCTGTCATAGCTGATCGATTGTTGGGTTGTGGGCTAAGAGGTTTGAAGCGGGTGGTGGGCAAAGGGGGTTGAGTTGGCAAGTGATTAAAAAACCAGGACCATCTCTGGAGTATAAGTGTAAATCACTCTGGCGCTGTGGGTTAAAAGACTGTGAGAGCGGGGAAACATTCAGAGCTCCACTCTCCACAGGTAGAAATGGTGGGTGGGAGCGGAAATGCCTCAATGCTAAATAGGAATGCTTATCATGGTTTCTATATTGGGCATCTATATTGCAGTGGCCAAACAGGTCACTGTTTAAAAAATGGGCAAGCATAACAGGACTCTCCTTGTTACTCATAAGGCTAGGGTGTTGCCAGTAGTCAGTGATGTTCTCATCTGTATCATAAAGTTTGTTGT
This sequence comes from Clupeocharax schoutedeni, assembly GCA_037974565.1. Classification (NCBI taxonomy): domain Eukaryota; kingdom Metazoa; phylum Chordata; class Actinopteri; order Characiformes; family Alestidae; genus Clupeocharax; species Clupeocharax schoutedeni. The sequence goes on from JBBPDH010000007.1 coordinate 14,426,822, forward strand.
CCTTTGATTAATTAACCTAGCCTTTGTGTACCCTTTAGCACAGTGGTGTTAGAGATCGCTTGGTATTTCTTTTTAAAAATCAAATACAAACCCTACCCCTAGGTCAGCTAAGACCAACGAGGCCAGTCAGTATTTGATGGCTGATGTTTCCTATGAGAGTAATACAGCTAACAAGTAAAGAGGCCTCTTACAGTTACTCATGAACACACCATAGCACACGGTGTGAACAATATCCAATTCTCTGTATTTTACCAAGTGAAGCCGGGGTAAGCCAGGACCACAGCGCCTGGGGAGCAGTGTGTGGGGACGGTACATAGTCCTTGGATTTAAACTAACAACCTGTTGATTGCAGAGGTAACTCCCTAACCACCAGGCCTCCAGCTGCCCCAGTGATAGAAGCCTAACCCAACACCAATGATGCAGACTTACAAACATCATCACACTTGCCTTAAACTTGACAGTTAATCAAAGCCCTGAATGACCTAGTACTGCACATAAAAATGGACTGTAGATAGAATTCAGACTCCTACTTCTTTACCTTTGTTACATGCCTGTCCATTTTTATCATAAATTCTAAAAGAAGGATCATTTGAGATGACTGGTCATCCTGGCACGTTTGGAGTGAGGGAGAAACTGACGTTTCTTTCAGCTGTTACTTTAATGTTTCTTTTGTGACCCTGCCGGCGTTAGGACCCCGAGGTTGCAGTGCCGATCCCCCAGCTCATGTGTGTGTTGGTGCGCGCGCTCTGGAGTCTTTGAGTTTGTGTGTGTGTGTAAGACTGCAGTGAGTCTTTGAGTGTCTCTGTGTGTGACTGAAGGGGTGCTCCCCTCGGATCGGCATGACCACAACCACATACTGAAAAAGTGTGCGAGAGCACGTGGTGAGGCTCGTCCTGTATAAAACTCTCCTTCTCTGTCAGGGTGCATGTGAGTATACGCGTGCGTGAGTGTGAGTGTGCGCGCACTGCCGGCCTACAGGAGATGCGTGTGTACGCTGGTGAGCTGCGGGTCTCTCCTCTGACTGTTCGGCTTGCGGAGATGGAGAGGAGCGTTAACGGCCACGCGCGCTGAACGGACAACTTTTCGTCTCGCGCATCTTCTTTTTCTCTGCGTCTCCAGTCTCAGTCGTGCACTCATTTATCGCTCTTTTCGTATTCTCCTCGCGAGCGTCTCTGACAGACGCGCGATCATCTCTGCACGGGACCTACGTGTGTGTGAAAAAGAGTGTGTGTGTTATTGTGAGTGTATGTGCGTGTGCGTGCGCGCGCGCCTTTGTGTTTATGTATGAATGCGCGGCGGCGCGTGAGTTTGGGTTCATGGCCACAAGCGGGACGCTGGAGTGAACTGATGCGGATTTTTTCATCTTCATCACTGTCCTCGCCATTATCATCATCGCGGCAGGCTCGGCGCGCGGACTGTGTGTCCCGCTGAACGCTCCGGACGCGCTGAAGCCCTCGTCAATCGAAACCCACCAGACTCGGCCCGCGCGCGATGCGTTCCTCCTCTTTGCTGCGCGCGCCTCGCCTCTAACTGACCGCGACCCTCCCCGAGAGTCTTGTCTTTTTCTTTAGTTTGTTTCTGAAAAACTGTCTAGGCCGGTGCGAGTTGGCTACGGGGAACGGGGCAAGAGAGCGAGACAGAGAGCCGAGTTCGGACCCCCACCCCCATCATGAACGCGTTCGTGCTGACCCTCCTGCTCGCTCTGGGGCTGGAGCTGGCGCCCGCGGCGCGCGGCCTGTCCACGTGCAGCACGCTCGACATGGATCAGTTCATGAAGAAGCGCATCGAGGCCATTCGCGGCCAGATCCTCAGCAAGCTGAAGCTGACCAGCCCACCCGAGGAGTACCCGGAGCCCGAGGACGTGTCCCGGGACATCATCGCCATTTACAACAGCACGCGCGACCTGCTGCAGGAGAAGGCGAACGAGCGCGCGGCCACGTGCGAGCGCCAGCGCAGCGAGGAGGAGTACTACGCCAAGGAGGTGCACAAGATCGACATGCACCCCTTCTACTCTGCCGAGAGTAAGTGCCCGAGACGCGCATGCTTCTAAATATCTGTTTTTATTGCATGTTATTGCAGGCCGTGGCGCAGAATTACGCGCTGGCTGCGCGCACTTGTTCCAATGCGTTTTGGCCACAGTCGTGTCTAGTGTACAGTTTCTAGTGATCGAAATACTTGCTTGTGTACGAGCGCGTGCGAACTCAGTGGGAATCTTACGCGCCGCACACTCTTCTTTGAAAAAGTGAGACACTTTTACCTCCAGGCAGCCCTGCTGTATATAAGGATATTTTGAAAGTGCGCGTGCCTGTGAGCGCGCTGATCTGATGACTGAAGGCACGCGAGGAGCTTTAACTTACAGCTCTCGCCAAGCTTTGCGCCTCCAATTGCTCCAAACAGTGGCATTTATGTAAAAAACCCAAGCCAGAGAGAGCTACACAATAAGAGAGAGTTTAGTACTGGCCCCTGTAAGAGGCTACTTTCAAGTGCTGGATTAACTAAAACTTTTTACACAGGCCATTTCCACAACAATGTGTCAGTAAGCAAGAACTTGTTTCATTAGACCCCCATTTACCTCCCCCACCCCCACCCCCATCTCTTGAAATAATAAGCCACTGTGTACCTATACAGGCCTACTGTGCACATTTCATGTTTACAGAGTCAGGACTCTGTAAGCATATTAATAATATTGAATGCCCTTATTGTGCCGTTAATTCTGGAATTGTTTTCCTCTCACAGATCAAATGGGAGCGCATGGCATGAAGGAAAAATAAATTAAGAGATATTTTATATGCCCCGAGGTATATTTTGCATTAAATATTATCCTTGGCCCTGCCCGCTGTGCAAATACCCCTAATATGAATAGATCTGGCTTGGTGCCAGCCCCAGTCTGGAAGGCGTTTATGGGGTATAAATAATACTGTGTCAACACAGAGAAAAGAGCGGGATTATTTTGGGATTCGTTCTTATTCATCTGTAACTGTGAGTCTGCTGATTGCAGAACAGACAATTGTGAAGGCAAAAAGAGAGATTACGTTCATGAAGACGTGTGCTTTGTTTTCTTCAGTCATGAACAAGTGTGTGTCTGGTCTCCTGCGAGTAGATTAGGTGTTTGCTGTCTCACTTACTTGCTCTCTCACACAAGCACACACAAACACACACACACACACATAAATGCAGAGGGTATCAGCCTTATTTGGTTGGGCGCCAGGAAGTCCTCACAGGCAGCACTGCAGGGCACAACGGCACTGGAAGCTACACAAAAATGCAGGGTGAGAGAGAGAAGTGGGGGGGGGGTCTCAGCCAGAGACAGAGAGCTGGCAGGGCCCACATTATAACCCTATTTAAACTAGAGTGCAGCAGCGTGGATATATGCTTCACTGTGCTCCTCTATGCCACATGCTCCATGGAAAATTCCAGCCGGAGAGACACACTGCTGCTGGGGTGTGGAGCTCGAGTCACCGGAGAGGCTTTCCCTGCCCTGCACCCCTCTCCCCTTTCCACCCTTTCCTTCTGCCCAGCCCCACAACACTCAACCAGCCCCTCACTCAACACTCTATACAACCCCTTCTCCAAGCCCTGATACACTGTCCTATAGCACAGACTGTGAATTTAACAATTTCAGTACAGTATTGAGAAATTGGAAATAAAACAGCGTGAAAATGTGAAAGTCTATCACAGATATGCCACTCCGTCTCTTCCAAGGGTCTCATATCAACTTGGAAAACACCATCACTGGTCAAACCTGGTTATCCTATCTAACTGGACACTGTTTATAGCTGAGCGTCATACATTACATACATTAACTTGTTTTTCTGATACAAAATGTATTCAGTATATAATCAGAGCTTAGTAGAGTAAAGACATCTTTAACAAATAAAATTGAATCTAGACCTTCTAATAATGAACCTGAGAGTATATATCACTGCACACCTAACACTGTGCAAATGTGTGTGGGTGTGAGAGAGGGCCTTTTTTCCAACATTAATATTTTCAAAAGTAACCAGTTTCACCTTTTATTAAGAACATTCAGCATTTTAAATAATGTGCTGTGTTAGTAAGCACACTGTGCCGCTCCATCAGCGGTTCAGCATGTTCTTGGTTTGTCTTGGCTATACATATAGCCAAGGAATTATTCTAAGAAGAAAAGTTCACAGAAACAGTCATGACCCATAGGACCATCCATTATATCTCTATATATTCCATGTAATAAAAACTTTTTTCCCTCTGTATATTCTGCCTTATTATAAGGCCATGCATGCACAAATGCAAGCATGCTACGGTCCTGTCCACATGTTGGTAAATGTATGGGCCTTGCAGTCAAGTATAGAGCTCCCTTGTGGCTATGTGCAGATGAACACAAGGCATCCACTGTGTGCGTACATGAACACAGGGCTCGGAAATGTTTTAAGTTGCAGTCATTTTATGGGGGTTGTGTTTTTTGAGCTTGAATGATTTGTGATGATATGGTCTATTAGGGATCTGCTGAAGTGTTTGGGTTTTTTTTTTCAGAAAGATACCTTACACAGTCGGAAAGATAAAAATGGCATCATTTACTATTATAAATGTCTAGGCTGAGTGTGAAATGTGTTCATTTACTTTTACAATCTGTTTTAGTGGAGAGGCAGATTTAGGCCCTTGGCCGCATTGTGTTATCAAGTGGACTTCCATATAATTGCGAAAACCTACTTGAACCACTTAGTGAGCACAAAAGGCTGACATTCTTGTGGTTAAGCTAAGTAGTAGTCCAATTGTTCAATAACTCGAAGTTGAATCCTTATCAAAAAGCATTTTGATGGAGTTTTATAAGGTCACCAATTAGCATAATAAAAACTTTAACTTAAGGCTCTAATTATAAACTCAGGTAAACAGAAACCATATGGACTAATCAGATTTTATTCACTGCTATTTTGAATTGCACTTCTCAGCATATAAAATCCTGCTTCATTACATTATTTTCATTGTTTGCCATGTCCAGTGCAAAAGACAGCTTCAGATGTAATTAGGCGGAGGACTCTAGTGTTAGTTATAAAAATATAGGTGTTGGTACTCACTGGTTATGAACTTTTAAAAATTAATGACAAAGTGAAAAGCTTTTTTCTTCTGTTTATTCACGCGTTCCGTAAATCCTAATTTGGAAACATGCTGGTAATGTAACACTTCATGGAAAGAGAGTATAATGGACAGTTTATGCAACCACATCACTAACCCTTTCTTTAATCATGACATCCAGAGCAGTTTTCTAGCCACTAGAGAAACCAACCTTCCTCTTTACTGAGACTGGTATTGGGAAAAAGCCATGTTTTAGGCTTTTATGGTAAATCGATGAGACCGGGTAAAATGTGTCCAAATGGGATTGAGATCGGGTAAAGACCAAATCCAAATTTTAAAAATCTGTAACTAGTTTCCAAACATTTTGTTTTAAAACAGAAGTTGATAGGGTAGAGTCATCCAAGAGTGAGCTTGATGGATTTTCTCAGGACAACAGAATTCTTTTGATAATACTATATTACTATACAGTTTAAATTACTAATTGCTACACAGTTAAAAATAAATGATTTAATCCCAGAATTATATGGTTAAGCAACTGCATGTATTGTATTCTCTATCTACAGGTTTGAGTCTGCGACTCTTTTCTATAGGTTTGGATGTCAGGAAGTCCCTTTGTTGTTTTTTGTCCTTCTGTACCCACTCTGAACCCAATCAAAAAGGTATCTGGCTATTCTAATGCAATAGGTTGGATTTGTACTTTGGCTAAATCTGGCCTTTATAGGTAAGGGAGCCCTGTTTTATCCACAGATTAATAATGTGGGGAGGTATGGATTGTTTAGTGTCTACGGAATTGTATAGAGTTCTCATTTTTGGGCTTAGATAAGCGTTCTCCCTCACTCAGAACGGTCTAGTTCTGACTCAATGGCTTGGCTGTTTGTCAGTCTTGCATCAAGAACCCTTCCTGTACTTTTGAACTCCATGCTCAGAGCTCCCTCCTGGGTGTAAGAGATTGGTGGTACAGACTCCTATGCAATGCAGTGCTTACTTTTATGCAATGCTTTCGAGTTCAACAATTGAGTGCAAGATTTTGCCGAGCTCATTTCACTATGCGTTGCATCATACTAAATATTTGTGTGGATTTCACAAAGATTAAATACAAAACAAATTAAATTTCAAATCAAGTTACAGTAAAGGAGATCAGCTTTGTTTGCCTGTTAACACAAGTCAAAGATGTGAAGCTCTGCTCCAGCACTCCTTGGCCCAGTTTAAGCCCTGGTTTTGAGTCAGTACACATTGGTGACATCTGAAGGAAAGAATACAAAAAGAACACCGGAGGATTCATTTGCATATTGCACATGTTGTCAATATCACTTTTGGAAAGGCCAATATCATAATAGCGACTGGCAAAAATATGTCCTAACATAAAATATGCAGCCCTGCCCTCCATGAACATTGAGTGAAGGCTGGAGCTCAGCCTTTATAATTGCGAGGTTTAAACTGTATAGTATCAGAACTGTACCAGTATAGACACGAAACCTCTTGCAAAGCTTTGTGTGAAATGTTAATATCTATTTTTAAGAAATAACATGGTACAGTGACCTGCCATTTTTTTTAGGTTAGTGCTTTGTCACATGATATATTTTGCAAAACCTACTGCCAAACCTGCAAATACCCACCAGATGTGCTTTTATTTTACATTTTCTTTTGTAAGGAAAAACATTAGTCAATGATGTTATTTATATGTACAGTATTATGTGCATTCGGGAGTAATAATGAGCACATGCCAGCAAGTAAAAAGGAGTGTGCATATGCTGTTGGTGCCTGTGCGTGCGTATGTGAGGGAGAGCCAAAGAGCTCGAAGTGTGTCAGTGTTTGTGCAGCTTCACGAGAAGCTCAGTGCGTTTGCATGACAGATTATGTTTAGTGACTCCAAGAGAACACTCGAACCCCTCTTTGCCTCTCCCTCTGTAAATAAACACTGTGGTGTGGAGGGGCTCTCCCAAAAACAACCTGACGCAGCCAAGTGTGCGGGACACAGGGCCAGAGAGGGAGAGAGGGATGAGTCCGCGTCTGGGGAAGCCTCTACTAACGTGCAGCCCGCTAACTCCGGCGCATCTGTGTGATATCAGTGGAAACAAATAGAGTTTGATCTCCAGCAACCCACAAGGAGTCAATGCGCATGTGATAACATTATATTTACACAGGCCTGGGGAGCGTAATGGGGGAATATGCGGCCAACAACTCCATTTGATCTGTTGCTCCGTGCTCCGTGGTTCATGAACTGCTCCTCCTTGGGAGTAATGTGTTGCACGTTGCAATCCATTGGCTCTGGTGTGAATCTTGCAGTATCTGGTGTGAATCTGGTGTGAATCTTGCAGTGTGTGTGTGTGTGTGTGTGTGTGTGTGTGTGTGTCTGTGTGTGTGTGTGTAGGTACATGCATGTGTATAGGATGTACTAGTTGCTTTTGCATTTAGTCTTAAATGTTTCATTAGGACCTATATTTGTTTACTTTCTACAGTGACTTGTAACTTTTAATCAAATTTCAGCTCTTTTCCCTATTCTCTCTCTCTCTCTCTCTCTCTCTCTCTCTCTCTGTCTCCCTGTCTTTCTTTCTCTCTCTCCTTGGTTCTCACTGCCTGCCCCTTCTGTCTGTTCCCTCTCCCCTCTCTTTTTCTCTGTTCTCTTTTCTCTGTCATCCTCTTCTGTGTCTCTCTTTCTCGCCCTCTTGCTGTCTGTCTTTGTCTGTCTCCATCTTCACCCTTTTCCCTTTTTTGTGTCTCTTTTTCTTCCCTCTCTCCCTCCCTTTCTTTCCTCTTATTTCTCTTTTCTCTACTCCCCTTTCTCTCACTCTCACTCTCTCGCTCTCTCTCACTCTGACTCTGTCTCTCTTTCATTCCTTCTTTCTTTCTGTCTCTGAAGACTCAGTCCATAGGCTTCAGGGGGCTCTGCACGGTGGGGTTGTTGTTGAAAAGCGGGTCTCAGTAAACTTACGCAAGACCTGGATGTGCTGCCGCTTCTCCAGCGGCCAAGCTCTATTGCGTAACAGGGGGAGAGAGTAACGGGGGGAGCGGGTGGCGCGGGACGAAAGTGCAGAAGAATAACAACTGTTCCTCCAACGGTTTCGTAGTGTTTACAGCAAGAGCACAGGTCCCATGTAATACGATATTCTAACACAAGTAAAGCGCAGTGTGGGAAAGAGATCTGGAGCCCATCTATCTCTCCAGGCTATGGAGGAGTGAGAGTGTGCTGGAGGGATGCACTGAGGCTGGGAAGCTGTATGGAGCGCCACTAAAGATTAATGGAGTTGGGGAGGTTGCAGTGAGGAGGCTGCGTGAGAGAATATGCCAAGCCCAGCCAGCACTATTGTTTATCTCAATTATGATTTCACAGTTCAGCACACGACACCAGAGTACACAGTGGAACAGATAGGACAGAGAGAACAAAATAGAAGAGACAGGGACAGATAGAAGGCAGAGAGAGAGAAAGAGGGAGAGGGTGACACCGTGTGAATTTGGGCCTTTGTTTCTGGTCAGTGTTATTTCTTTGCAAATTAACAATGAACCATGGCAACAGTTGCCAATTTTAAAACTTGATAAAGGGCTAAACTTTTGTCTGTCTCCACTAACTTTAAAAGGGTCACTGAGACCTCTATTCATTGCAGTTGATTGTTTTCTGGTTGCCATACAACAGTCAAGAGGAGCCATGTACAAAATGCCAACAAGACAACAGTGCCTTCCACTTTGTCCATCTCTTAACTCCTTCTCCCATCCTTATTATGTGTGTGTGTGTTGTTGCTGGGAAGGACTCATGTGCAGACTGACAGGACTTCATGAACGGAGCCTTCAAAAGCGGCGGGTATTTTTAGTTCCCAAGGATTATGTGCAGAGTTGTTTTCAATTTGCTATTGGCAGGTGAGGGGATGGGTGGAGGCGTCTGCAGGGAATGAAACAGACGGGAGCGCTCTTCCATCTCTCTCTCTCTCTCTCTCTCTCTCCTCTCTCACTTTCTCTCTCCATTGCTCTCCATCTCTTCTGCAGTTCCTTCCTTTCTCTGGCCATTCCTTTCTTGCTCTCACTTTCCCTGCACTCCCACTCCTCCATCGGTTTCCTGCTGCTCTCTATGGTAAATCTGGATCCAGTTCCAGCAGCTACAGGCCTTGACTCAGCCAGAAGGCTTCTCAGCCTCTCCAGTCTTGCCACGTAAACGAATGGAGGAAAAGTCCAACCTACGAGAGCTCCTCTACCCCTCTGCCTGTTCACTCCTCTGTATAGTCAGCACCTTCACCTTCCCCTTTCTGTCTCTATCTCCTTCAGTCTCACTCTCTCTCTCTCCACACCTCTTTTCTTCTCTCCCTTTCACTCTCTCTCCCCCTCTTTCTCCTGACACAAGTGTGCGAAGCAGAGAACAGAGTGTCCTTCTACAGAGGAAGCAGGGGGAATCCAAGAGCATATCTTACGGAAGTGAGAAATGCACAAAAGTAGGTCAAATACTTTCCCTCCTACTCTCCGTCCTGGAGCGTTTAGTGCCGCACCGCCAATATTTGGTCTCAGTTTCCATTTTCGAGTGGTAAAAATGACTCCAAAGTAGCAAACAGTTGCTTCCGGTAATTTTTCGCATGTCGTAAGTCTCAGAGTAACGTCTTTTGAATTTGAACAAATGTTTGGATGTTTCTCCCTGTTTCACTGCTTGTAACAACCAAGGCAATATCTCCTCATAAATAAGATCCTTAATGTCAGGGTTTTATTGAAGCCACATGTCATGCCCCGTGTCTCCACAGCAACTAAAACCTAAAGCCATGACAATATTATACACAGCAGACTGAAAATGTGTGTGTGTGTGACACAGACGACACAGTAGAGAAGACGAATGTGCCTTTGGAAAAAAACTCTGCCTTTTGTTTTTAAAATAGTATAATGGTTATGTTTTGAAGGAGGTTTATTTTGGCAGTCTTGTGTATGTGTCTGACCGTCTCTTTGTCTCTGTCTGTGTCCGTGTGTGTACCTGTGTAAGCGTCTGCCTATGTGTGAGTAACACAAAACACCCATCTAAGTGTGCATTTCCACTGTAAAAGTTGAAGGCCTGCTTAGCAACAGAATTTATTTCTGCTAGCTCAAGGACAGACAGAAAGACAGTGCTGTCACTGAGAAGGCAGGCCAGCTTTCAAGCCCACACACTCCTGTTCAGCCGGACATTCTGGAGTGTATCCACCACATAGAAAACAAATCCAGGGTTAGCAGAGGAGCAAAGGACACTGAGAGTGCATTCTTGGTCTAGGTCTATTTAACATAAAGCCCCAAAGATGCACTTCAGATCCTGTTCAGGGTAAACAGTTCCTCTACTAGTATGTATGTAATCTGCAGGGAAACAAACATTACGTCCATGTCCTTGTGTCTGTTTATGTGTATGTGCATAGTTGAGGGAGTAAATGAGGCGAGGTCAGTAGCATGGAGATGTGTTGTCCTAAAGCTGGGTGAATGCAGTCTTAGTGGCAGTGGCTGATTATCAACAGGCCAAGCATGGATCTCCTGCTGCTGCATACAGGCCTCCAGGCCAAGCAGGAAGAGGAGGGAAAGGCATGTGTGTGAGCCTTCCCCTTCAGGAAGGAAGCTTGAGTTTGATGGCTATGAGTACAAGTTTCTTCCTGTTCATCACAAGTGCTGCTTGCTCAGGAAGCCATTCAGGATCTATTAGCCAAATGTTTGTAATAGCCTGGGATTGAGTGATTTATGAAGGGGAGCGTGAAGAGAGGGTATGTGCAAATGCTGGTATGTTCTACATGTGTAAACTCGACATAATTATTCACAGTGTCTTGGCAACCCCACAAATTTGCTTGATGACAATTGTGTAGTGCTATAAATAGTTTAGGTGTATCCTATTTCATGAGAACCATCTGACAGATCTTAGGCCTGAATTCCGTGCAGGCTGGTGGAACTGAGTGGAGTGCATTTCAGAAAGATGAGAGACATTTTCCCAAATTTTGAAATGCTAACCCAATATACCTATTAAAAATAAAAGGTGCTTAAAAGGACTGATGCTTCAGAGGAGCTGAATTTGTTTCCCCAAAGAACCATTTTTCCATGGGAGGCACTACCAAAACGGGTCTGGCAAAAAGTTACTGTTAGAAATGACATCTAGTGGAACAGCAGCTGACTTACTGATAGCTACTGACTGACTGACTGACTAAAACTAACTTTCATCGTCATATAGAACACCATGCTATAATATAATAATCAGTATAAATATAGTGTGTTATGTCCATTCCTGCTTCACTGGGCCAAGTTTGCTATCTAACTCTGAAGAGCATCGTATTCCTGCTCAGGAAGGCAGCAGTACACATTTTACACACAGTCAGAGTGTGATAACATGTGTGCATGAACAGCGTGCATAAACCACAGTTTGTGCTCTAAAATGAAAGCATTTGGATTAGCAAGCTTAGCTGACCTCTCACTAAACATGCATGTTTCACTGTTTGGACAGTGTCCCACCCTTCTATCTGAAATGCCATGTCAGCAGTCCATGCAGAGAAGTGTGTGCTGAAAGGCCCTCCACACACTGTAAAGGCTCTGTATCAATTCAAGCTTTTTCCTAGAACCAACAACCATTTAGTGTCACTGAAAAGGAAATCTAGATTTTTCATAGCAATAATAGACACTTCTCACAAAAGAAGTTCACAAAAGAAGTTACAATTGTTTATCCTCTGGAACTACCATGGGTTCAGCGTCATTATCTCATACCTCATCAGAACAGTAAGTGAATTGTTGCTCTCCACCAGCACCTTAAAAGGAAGTAATAAGCCTCACAATATTTCAAATTAGACCAGTCACTCGATCATAAAGGCAGTTCTCTGAACGCCTAGTGTTAGTTTCTTCTCTTAGAAATGTGGTTGTAGGATTAAATGGCAAGTTTTCTGAAAGATATGTGCTTTCCCCTTTTTCGTCATGACATATTTGTTTTTTATTCCATATGACGGTTCGAGCCCCCCCGTTGCATGAGCTCACTGCTTGATGTGACATCACTGCAGTGGGTCCTAATTGTGCTCTGAGCGAGAGTGCGCATGCATTCGGCCCACAGCGGCGCCAGTTGTGGTGGATCATTTTCATGTCACGTTCATATAAATCAGTGGTAGCGTGGTTTGACTCTCCTCCTTGCTACTTGAACCTCAGTCAATCGGTGGTTTGCTTACTGAGTCAGCCTAAATTCCCCAGTGGATTGCTGTGTGACAGGAAAACCGTGGTATATTAGGATTAGAGGTCTCATCATCTGTGTGTGTATGTGGGCGTGACGTAATTTGTGTGTAAACACACAATAGTGTGTGTTCACCACAGCAGCAGGGCTTTGCTGAGGCTGCTCTCAGCTCAAAGCCTCCAGTGTAGAGCTGAGCACAGCAGAGTCATTCATAGAGGCAGGATGCTCGGGAGAAGTTTATGTAAACTGTGCTCCTTAAGCTGGCCCGCTGGAAGTTTGAAGTGTGATTTTTTTCTATTGATGGATGGAAAGGAAGCTAGCAAGAGCTTCGTTAGTCTTGGCCCATCTGTCCTCCGGGTCACACAGTGAAAAGTTAGTATTGGCTCTCTGTCACTGATCAACCATGACAGAGAGAGAGAGAGAGAGAGAGAGAGAGAGAGAGAGAGAGAAAATAAGTTAAAGGCCTGAGATTGGGAGATGAATAGAAGAATCTGTATTTCAGCATGACTAATTTAGACATTTTATGACGGATGTTACAAATTATATCAAAAACAGGTTTTGGTAAATTTAGTTGAGCGCTGCTTTTTTGACTAATTTGAAAATATTTATTACTGTGAACTGTCATATATGAGTCCGTCAGTACTGACTATCAGCTAATTGAAAATATATTAAAATATTATTAAAAATATTTTTTCTTTGACCACTGCTTTAATGACAGTTTTAACTGACAGTTCTCAACTGTTGCATTTCATAAACTCAAACAACAGAAACATGGGAAGGGACCAAGTCTACTGATTTACTACACAGTATTGTGTGAATGGAGATTCTCTAATGAAGGTCAAATGTAGTATAAGGATAGGCCTAATCCCTAATGGCAAAACAATCCGTAAACTTTTCGGTGTTATATAAATATTGTGGCAGACAGTCTGAAAAAGTTAGCCAGGATGTGTTATTTGACTGAAGAACCTCTTAGTGGATCATGTTTGTAAATAAAATTTGTAAATCCTTTCCATTTTATAGAACCTCTGTATAATTCAAATGTTGTAGGAAGAACCATTTCATTTGGTAAAGCTCTTGTACTTTAAGCACAGGTTTATTCCACCTTTAAAAGGGCCAGCGCGCTCATACCATTTGCAAAAACGCTTGCTTGTGCAGGGTGTGTAGCATTTTGCTGGTTTCTATCTATCACCTTTTGCTTCACCATAGAATGACATTGTGTGGTCAGTGCTGTCGTCATGCTACAGGTTTTTATAGAACATTTTATGTGTTTTTGTTATTTTTACCATAAAGGGTGTGTGTGTGTGTGTGTGTGTGTGTTTAAATTGCAAGCTGTATTGCTGCAATGCAAATAAGCAGGCTTTGGAGTCTCTGTAAATACTGGCATCCTAGAATGAAACCATTAAAACCTCAGAAGGGGGTTATTTTCTTCATTCCGTTGTGTTTTTTGGACATAATATAAAACAAGGTCTTATTAATTGGTAGTTTACTGGCAGCAGTTTGTTGATACTGGCAACTTCACAGGGCATCACAATGAGCTGATATTATCAGCCAACTGATATATCTGTTGGACCTTAAAAACAGGTTGTTGGACTCCATTTGATCTTCAGCACTTCATAACACAGTGTTTATGTGACTCCTATGGAAAAGACATGGTGACAAAACATCACAAAACCAGAGTGTAAAAGCAAACCATGTATTACCCCTGGAAATGCTGTCCTGGGCAATCTCTGACAGTTTAGTCTCTACACTCATGCTGATTGCTGATTAGCATTTCTGGCATGGCTAATGCATGGACAAATCTACCCCAGTCTACCTCAATCCATACCCACTTCTTTGCTTTGAAATAGAAGTAGGTAAGTGGGTTTTTTTTTCCTCTTGAAGACCCTGATTGTCCTCTTAGCTATGCTGACTGTAGGAGCAGCTGCTAAGCATTTTTTTCACCCTGTGTCTTCTCTGGATGGACGTACTGCTTGTGTAGGCTTTTTAAACAAACCACCGCAGCTCCTTAATCCCTGGCTTCTGCGCTCCCTAACAGCCATCAATTTAGGGCTTCAGGCCTTGTCCGACACCAGTGAGCAGGCTCCGAATAAGCCCACACAATCATACAAGTGGTTTCTCCTAGCATGCTATGCACATGGCTCACACATGGTTAGGGACACACATCTGCTGTGGTGTGAGTAGAGTCATGCACCACTTTGTTCACTTCTAGTAAACTACAGTGTGATCGATTTGACTCAGATTGTTACAGCTTTTGTCCATTTATTCCAATTAAAATGTTGACGTTAAGAATGTTGCAAGCATACTGGCCAGCCTCTGATGTTCCAAATGAGTTTCTGTGGGGGTTTGCATAATTTGAGGTGTTCACATGATCCACCCAATGTAAATTATTTTGGTCAAAAACTTGCAGCCCAGGTTTACCATTGTGTTTTAGAGCTGAAACTATTCGACAAGTAGCGCCCAACCTAGAGCCAGACCTATCCTGAGGAGGGCAGCAGTTCACAGATAGGGTCACTGATATGTGAGCATGTAACAGAATGAAAAACTACTGATGGAAGCTCAAAGTTATGTAAAGCCTGGAAGCAGTTTCTTAAAGTAAAGATACACACACACAACATGGAAGCGTGGCATCGCTTTCCATGAAAAGGCAAAGCTCGTCATGAAGTTCAGTAAATGTTCAGAAAATGGCAGAATGTTCAGTAGCTTTCTGACAAACCAAACTAAAGCCGCACTGAGGACACAGTTCGCAAAAAACGCTAAAGCTTGTCATGTCATATGGCTAACACAGCTTTATCAGAAAGAGACATTTATCAGGCTATTTAAAAATAATGAACTAGCTTGTCCTATCATCATTTTTTTGGCTTTGAGTTACTTGGCTTAGCTCATTCTATAAATGAGAAAACCATCAGCTCATCCTGAAAGCCTGTTCACACACAGCTCACCTGGAGAAGTTAAAATAATCAGACAGAAATGTTAAAATTTTAAACCAGTTAAAAGATGCTACAGCCCAAGAACATATAACGTTAATGTACACATTTATTTAGTCACTTATTTGAACTTAACCCTTGTCGTCTGGATGCACTTTGAATCTGAAATAACTCCCCATTTCTTCTGGAGTGTACAATGAGTCCATTACAGCATACATGGCTGAATTACCAGTGGCTCTGGCCGGTATCAGTCCAACACCGAAGCTTACTATTACTTCTACTTAGCTCTTCATGAAAACAACTAATTTTATTTCATAAAATGCAGCTGTTGTAATATATTGCAATATAATATATTGTAATATTTACTCCATGTACAAACTCCTTACCTAGCTAAGGCTTTACCTTTAAAAGATCACACTAGTTCAGAATGGCAGTATTATGGGTATATCAAAGATCAAATGGCAATTCATTTGGTAGTGACCATTCATTTGCAGAATGATCACATAATTGAAGTGTATGCATTGGAACCATATTGCTACATGATGTCCAGGGCCTGTGAAAGCACACGGCAGCCACACATGGTTTAGAGTATTACGTGAGTGTTGCTGTACTACTGGGCTCATACACACACCATATGGAGCGGGGCCTTATCCCAGCTGCCTCTGATTTGTTTACTAAAACATCCCATTGTGAGGAATTTATTTATGGTACACAGGATATCATGACCTGTTCATTAGCCTCTGTCAAAAAAGTCTTATCCTATCCCTAATATGTCACGTCAAAATATCTGTGTAACATGACATCGTAGTTTTAACTTTCCAATTCATTCTGATGTAAACTCAGTTGTTATGAAATAGGAAATCCAACATCAATTTCAACATCCTCCAAATAATCCCCTGCTTGAATAAGTGATGAGGGCTGGCTGCAGGTGTAATCCAGAGGTCTTCTGGAACGCTCTGAACTGTCCAGCATGTGGCTCTTCCTGTAACCCCAGCCATTTGGCAGCAACTTCTCATCACTATTGAAAGAGCCCTGCTGAATGCTGAAAAGTGTGCTAATATTGTTTGACATTTTTGCCCCCCACACATCCCAGGACAATGGCTTTGATTTTGAATAACAAAGCTTCTTTCTTTCTATGTTACAGATGTTATCCCTCCAAACCACTACAACCCTTACTTCAGACGGCTCAGGTTTGACGTGAGTTCCATGGAGAAGAATGCCTCCAACCTGGTGAAGGCAGAGCTGAGGATCTTCAGGCTGCAGAACCCAAAGGCCCGTGTGTCTGAGCAGCGCATTGAGCTATATCAGGTGACCCATCCACTTTAGTCCATAGGTTGTCTCATCCTGTCACTAAACTCCTTGTCTCTCAGGGAGCATTGAGTTCTTACTGTCATGCTACCCCCAGCCTGACTTTCCTGCCCAGCCTCTCACTCTCACCATAGTTCCACCTCCCTCTAATCATAATCTGCACCTGTAGCTTATCTGTGTTTATCCATATCTTTTTTTATCATTGTCTTGCCTTTGTCCTTTGTGTAACATTGAACATTTACTCCATTTCATTTGGCCCTTCTTATATTTTATCCATGTTGGGATTTTGCACACCCTTTGCTTGCTCAATGGTGTGCAGTTGTGGTAGTGTGATTTTTAAAAACTAATTTAAATGCAGCAGCATTAATTTGAATTACATTGACAGGATGAATTAACCAGTAGAAAAGCTTTAAAAATGCTTTCACTTAACATTATATTTAAAGAATGTCTTCTTGTCATCAGAGAGTAATAGAGTTGTTCTTTATAGTAATGGTCAGGCACAGAATTATGCACACATAGACTTGTCTGCCATATACCTTCATATACACACCGCTACACTAATGCGCTTGCTTATCAACTGACACTATTTAAATAAAAGCAACTCACAATATAGGACGTAACAATCACTTTAAAATAGTTCTGCTCTCTCTCCCTCTCTCTTTCTATCGGACTCTCTCACTTGCTCTCTCTCTCTCTCTCTCTCTCTCTCTCTCTCTCTCTTTCTCTTTCTCTCTGACTCTCTCTCTCTCTCTGTCTCTCAGTTGGGCCGGCCCATCAGTCAGCTCCGTCTTTAAGTGTGTGTGCGGAGAGAATTGTGTATGGAATGTTGTGTTGTGATTTAGAGTGCGGAAGGTCTCGGGGGCTGAGTGAAAAACCCACCACTGTTAGGCCCCCATTTGCCTCCTGCACCTCTCTGGCCCACTCCCCATAGCGCTGTTTATGCCCAGAGGCAACCATGACAGGTGCAGTAAACACTGGCTAAGCTGGGATTCACTTTTGCTAACACAGAGATGATGATGATGTATGTAGTACAGAAGTGCAAAGAGAGAGCATTTATTTCAGGCTCAAATTCCCTCACTGATGCTAGCCTCCTGCGTGATGCTTATTCGTCCCAAAGGTTTTTCTCCTGTCAGTGTAGAACATACCAGAGACTTTCTTCCTGTAGTTGCTTGAAAAGCAAACCAAAATAAACTGTCTATTTGAGATTAAACCAGAAGAAATATTTGTCCATGTTTCTTCTTTGCTAGTAGTATATGATCCTTTCTCATCACAATTTGTTAAAAAAAAGTATTGCTCATCTTTGGTTTTCGTGGTTGGTTCCTGTTAACTGTTTCTAATCCCAGGTTGCACACGAGTTGTTGCTCAGTTGTTGCTTGGGTTTATGAGTAGGAGGCCCTAGTTTCTCCTTCAGAAGCCAGTAACTGTAGCTGTGGGCTCCACAGTCTCCAGTGTGCTCTCTTTCTGCCTCTGAGGCCTAGAATAAGCCTCATGTCTCACGTTTGCCATGGAGGCGAGGTGAGGCAGGCTCAGCTTCACTGAATGTTGCAGACTGAGTAGTGTTTTACACATTAAGGACTGCGTGGTCCAACGTAAACACGCAGCCACGAAGGACAGAGCAATAACAGCGTGCTCCGGCCAGCATCTGTTTCCGCCAGCGCAGCTCCTCGGAGCTTTTTTCCCAGACCTGGCTAATCGATCAGGGAGCCTGAGACGGGGGGGAGGAGGAGGTGTGGGGGTGGTGGAGGTGGGGGCAGAGGATGTGTAGGGGGCCAGGGTGGGCCTTTCACCAGACCTGTGCTCCAGTACTGTGTATAACCGGAGCTTAACCGCTCGGCAGGGGGCCAGCCTGAATTGTCAATGCACTGGGACCCTTCAGGAATGGGAAGAGAAAGTGGGGTTGGAGAGGGCTGTGAGCTGTGAGTGCATTACTATTCCTGTTCCTCCCCCTAGATTCTGGGCCATAAAGACCTCACATCGCCCACACAGCGCTACATTGACAGCAAGGTTGTGCGCACCAATGCAGAGGGAGAGTGGCTGTCCTTTGACGTGACCGAGGCAGTCAGCGAGTGGCTGCTACACAGAGGTAAAGAGAGGGTTTGTGATGGCCAAACAACCCTTGTAAATGTATGTAATGTAAAGGTAAAATAATGTTCAACTAATGACAACAGTTTAACTGTGGGAGCTTGTTTAATTTTTGTTGTCTGAAATTGATATTATTGATTCTCAGAAAACATAAGGATACAATGTGTTGTGTTCAAGTGAAAAGAGGACATTGTCAGAGCAATTTTTCCCACAAAGTATACTGTTGAAATAAAAGCAACCTGTACAAACTGTCTGCATGGCCAAACAATATCCCATGCATGCACACCTCGTTGCCTTTAAAACAAATGGAGACCAACTGAAGTCTAATGTCAGGGAGAAAGGGCAGTAAGTGCACAGAGACTTAGTCAGCATTGTTTGCATGGATGTAATGAATGCAGGATTATGGAGACTGGTGACTGTGGTCGTGCCTCCCCTGGGTTTAAGAGAATGAAGGAATGGGATTCTTACTCACCCTGTATCCTGCACCCGTGCCAGGATTAGCTCATCTATCTGTCTTTCCTCCCCCAGACAGAAACAATGGGTTCAAGATTAGCCTGCACTGTCCCTGCTGCACGTTTGTGCCGTCAAATAATTACATCATCCCAAACAAGAGCGAGGAGTTGGAGGCTCGCTTTGCAGGTGGGTTGGGGTGTGGGGATTTGTGCATGTGTGAAAAGGAGGAGTAAATGAGGAAAATTGGACATTTCTTTTCTTCCGAGTTCAATGGATTTTTGTAGACTTTTTATCAGCTACGGCAGATGTTTCCAACTGTGTAATAAGAGACCATCAAATGCTCTGCCTATTCTGCAAGTTCATATTTCACACCAGCAAACCTAATTTTCTACGTCCACCTAGCTAATCAAAACACTTCTGATAAAGTGCGTGACTGTTAAGTATACAAAGCGATGGCTTGACACTGAATACAAAAAAACAGTGTTCGGTTCCTGATTTTTCTAATCAGCATTTTTGGGTGGACTCGACAGGGATTGATGATAGCTTCATCCACAGCGGGGATCTGAAGAATAAAAAACGCCGCCACAGCGGCCAGTCTCCACACTTGCTGCTCATGTTGCTTCCCTCCTATCGCCTGGAGTCCCAGCACAAGAGCCACAGACAGAAACGAGCCCTAGATGCTGCTTTCTGCTCAAGGTCAGCCTCCTTTTAGCCTCTGTTTTTTTTCTGAGAAAGTAAAACTTTCCTATTTTGCCATCACCCAGACTTGCTTCTGGACCATCATAAATCAGCTGTTGCATTCCACAGGAACGTCCAGGACAACTGCTGCCTGCGCTCGCTCTACATTGATTTCAAGAGGGACCTTGGATGGAGGTGGATCCATGAGCCAAAAGGTTACAATGCCAACTTCTGTGCTGGAGCATGTCCTTATCTCTGGAGTGCGGACACTCAACATACCAAGGTGAAAAAAAATGTGATGCATGTGATGATCCTAAGTACATACATCGATTGATCACACTTTATTTACATTTTTATTTATGGCATTTAGCATACGCTTTCATCCAAAGCGACTTCCATTCCCTAACTACAGGGGACAGTCTCCCTGGAGCAACTAGTTACAAAAGCTATTTTATCACATACTAATAGTTGTTAGCTCACTGGTCAGTTTCCAACAACAGGTTCACAGTAATGAAGGTATGTAAACTATTCCAGATCCACTACAGATCTACTATCATGCTACACTCAGCATAGCATTTTGGCAATGCGCTGAGAATAGTGTTCCATCCAAATAAAGTCTAGTGGTCCAATAAATGCATTAATGCATTCTGTTATGGCAACTATTTAGAGGCTGACAGTGTTGTGCAAAACACAATGGACAAATTCTGTTTAGCCTAATAATTACTGTACTACAGTTTGTTAAAGTTATTGCATGAAAGCTGCTGTACTGAAGTGGACAATGTTACTTTATCTAACTAAAACAGGCAGGCTGGACATGACAAGAAAAAAATGCCACTGTGCTTAGGTCCACTCAGTAACACAATATCTGCTCTGTCCCCGTTTGACCTTTCACAAGCATGCAACATAAATATTTGAAAATAGCACATTGATATTTTAACAAAAACATTTTATGTTGAATGGCCTTTTTATAAACACTCTTAAGTAGTTTCATATTTTTAAAAAATCTAAACGTAGCAGTCACAATGCACAAGTGTTTTGCATTCACAAGTCATTTTTATCAAGTCCAAGTCAAGTGTCAAGTCTTTAAGTGGAAATTTAGTTCCAAGTCCAAGTCTATGGGGTGCCGTTTGTAAAAACAGCTTAACAAATTTAGAGGTGTCATTTTTTTAATTGTTTAGCACAATTTTCACACAAAAAACAGTGTTAGGTTTTGGTACAATTTCTTGCTGTGTAAATGCTCAATGTTAAATTTAAATGTTTAATCTTAAACCTAAATGTTAAATATATATCTAAATGTTAAATCTTAAATGTAAATGTTAAAGCTAAATCTAAATGTTAATTGTATATATGTGTTAAATATATCGTTAAGTCTTAATTAAATCTAAATGTTGCGCTCTAAATGTGTAGCACTTTTACAAAATGCGGCTCTAGAGTTATTAGCCAAAAACCGTTCACCTTGTTTAAACCTTCATAAGTCTTCCACACTTTCCTGGACCTAGAGTGGCTCTTCACTCAAATAATCCTTTCCAGAACTTGTGCTTGTTTTTTTGTGTTTTGTTTATGTAAGAGTGTTAACAGACAACCCATTACAGTTCTTCTGTTGTTCTTTCAGGTCCTTGGTCTATATAACACCATAAATCCAGAAGCGTCAGCCTCTCCATGTTGTGTGTCCCAAGACTTGGAGCCTCTTACCATCCTTTACTTCATTGGCAAGACCCCTAAAATCGAGCAGCTTTCCAACATGATCGTCAAGTCCTGCAAATGCAGCTAGGAACTGGCCATACATACACATACATGCACACTCACAGTTGCACACACACACACACACACACACACACACACACACACACACACACACACGCACACACACACATTCACACACGTACATAATTTATATGCAACCACAAACAGGTATAGAAAGTGCTGTGCAGACAGGGTATTGTGGAATGGAAATGTATTTCCAATAACCAGCAAATGCATTCAAACTAAATACCATGCAGAGTCATTGCCTTGCACTTGGGCGTGTGTGTGTACATGCGTGTGTGTGTATGTGTGTGTGCACTCGTATGTGCTGGGAAAATTGATCCTGTCTGCACGTCTCATCTCACACACTTATCACACCAGGACGTGAGAATGGCAAACACTGGAAGTACATGATGTGTCTACATGTGAAGTAGAGAGAGAATCCCTCATTTCAGCCAGCAATTACAGCAAATACTTCTACCTTTCTGTCCTGTCTTTACCTGTGCGTCCCTCCAAACTGTAGTAGCGTTCATTTTTTGTTGTTATTATTGTTTTGAAGCTGGATTTAGTTGCTGGAGGTTGTTGATGGCCTCAGAGAGGTAAAATGGGACTGAAAAGAGCTCAATGACTGTGGCTAACAACTACTTTCACAATGCAAGCTTGTCCAGCATTGTGTAGAGTCACTGACTGTGAGTTTAGAATGCAGTGGATGGGGAGAGTGCCTTGTATTGTGTACAGTGTTTGGGATTTTCATACAAAACACAAATAAACAATAAAAAAATATCAACAAAGTTGCTTGTTAAAGATAGCTCTGGAAGTGGTGAAATGAACAGCTCTGGAAAGTGGGGAAGGTGTGACCATGGAGACACAGGGAACGATGGGTAAATACAGTGGAATGCAACAGTTTATACATTTCTCACACAGATCAGTCATAAATACGCACCATAGAACATACTGTATACACACCTGTCACAATTAGAAAACACTGACATACACACACACACACACACACACACTAGAGGGCAGAATTATTTTTAGGAAGGACACAAAGCACCACCGGGAACAGTTTCCTTCAGGCCTTTTTTGGGAAATTGTTGTGAAGGAAAGCAAGAGATTTATGAAGCCAGTTATCACCTCAGACCGTCAGGTACAGTCATGTCAGCCTTCTACTAAATGATGAAACATAATCATGTCTTTAGTGAGGTACAGAGAGCAGGGTCATGGCAGGTGACGAGGTGTCTTAGAGACGAAAGGGAAGGGTATTGTGTCAGAGGAAGGGCAGGTGGACAGCAGAGGGAGTTTGGCTAAGTGATCGGAGACTTGTAGAGCAGACGTCTGGCACGGTGTCTGTGTCTGACTGTAGTAACGGGAGTCAGTAAGAGACAAGCACATCCAGCTGAGCCTGTTTCAATATGTGACATGAATGGGTCCAGAAGGCCACTTTTTACATATGTACTGGAGTAGCCGTGGATGCAAAACATATCATAAAGAAACTTGGTGCCACACTCAAATCAAAAAGAAAAGCCCATGTTTTTTTTGTGATTTCCCCTTTTTGTGGAACAGAGGTCCTTTGATACAATGAATTGCACTGACTGTATTTCTACCTTTTTATTTGTAACTTTGTTAATTTGTTTTTTTATTTTGTAGTTATTGCTTCCCCTGTGAGACACAAGTGTTAAGTGATGTTAGTGGCAGGACAGGATGTTGCTTCTTGGTAGAAATAATTGCCCTCTGGGTCAGGACTGTAAGATCAATGTAGATACTTCATCTCCACCAACCCCTTGTGAAGCATAGAAGACACTATACCCCCAAACCCACCCCTTTAGAGCAATAGTGCCAGTGGACTTCCTTAACACACAGGAAATGGAAGGAAGCACCAGCACTATCACGTTAGAACAGGGGTTTTTAGTCCTGTCCTCTAAAACCCTCAGCCAGTCAACTTTTTTCATTTAGTTCCAGTTCCTAGTACTCTTGAGCTAGCTATGGAAGGGCTGTTGAACGCTAGCCTGGTTCAGATATAGAGAGATGTGGAAAAGAGCATGGCCTGGCTGGGGGTCCTCAAGGACCAGATCAGTGACCTCTGTGTTAGAGTTGTTTATTGTTATTTTTGTTTTTGATGATGATGATGTTGATGTTGTTGACCCACTATGATGTATTGTAACACATTATTGTTGTGGTGCTCTAGTGGTAAATAAATTATTTAAGTTACAAGGAAATGTGCATCCACGTGTCTTTTTCATATATAGCTTATATATACACTACACTACATTCTATACTCTGTTTTCAGTATTATTAGTTATAATAATAATAATAATTATTATTTTTATTATTATTATTATATTATAGTATTATTACTGGGCTGTAAAGCCTAGTTAATCACAAATCTGGAAAAAAATAATTGCGATTAATCACAATTCTATGTCAATCCAATATATAATATATAATGAACACACTAAGTCATCAATTTTACAAAATAGGCTTTGTTTATTAGTTTTTTCCCAACTCTGACACACTTTTAAAAGATGAGATAAAAACAAAACTTACTTTTGAATAGAAAATGCATAACATCTTCAAACCTGAAAGAATCTCTGTGTTAAGACAAAAACGTAGCTTTAAAAAACTTGAATTAAAGGACAAAGCCTTACTAAAATCCCGCTTCACTCCAAACTCCTGCAATTGTCGGAGACCCCCTCCCTCCGCTGTCTCTGCCACACCGGGGTGCTTCCCCTTGAGGTTATATGATAGTGATGTAGTGCTTCGGTGGTAATTGAATTCACTTTTGCAAAGCACACATTATTACCCTTGTCTGGTCCAAATCCTCATCTGGTAGGAACTTAAAGTGAAATTGTTAATTTAACAGTGTGTGTTTATCTACGAAGACCTAAATTTCACAATGGGACCTAAATTTAACCTAAAAATGCTTCAGAATTTTCAACTAGTCTTCTTTTTATGATCAGAACTGTTCTTCTTTCACATTTCTTAAACTTTATTTCCAAGTTTATTAATGTGGTCTCAGGCCTTTGTCCCCAGTGTATGTATAGCTTAAATATGGTCCGTAACATAAATCAATCATGTGCTGTTATTCTTGAGCTCTGAAAAGATGAGAGCAGTGAGTGAGAGAAAGAATAATTGAGACTGAGTAAGAGGAATGCACAGGGAGAGAGGAAGAGGTGCACATTTATCAGTTTGTGTTCTGGAATGATGCTTCCCTTCCTCCTCAGGAAGACAGAGAGTGGCCTGTGAAAGTATTATGTGGTGCGTTTCTGGGCAAGCGTTAGCATAAATAAAGACGGTGTGGTCCGTGCTCTGTGGCAGGCAGGAGGGACTGCAGAACCTAATATAGACTCTGGCTCTGCAACAGACAAACAG
Organism: Clupeocharax schoutedeni; assembly: GCA_037974565.1. Classification (NCBI taxonomy): domain Eukaryota; kingdom Metazoa; phylum Chordata; class Actinopteri; order Characiformes; family Alestidae; genus Clupeocharax; species Clupeocharax schoutedeni. Next base: position 14,451,554 of record JBBPDH010000007.1, read on the forward strand.
CCTGGCCAAAACAAATTCTACACATTGCAAATTGATTCATTATTGCGACTGGGGAAAGAAAAACGACTCTGCTAATATATAAACGCGGAGTTATAATATCACAAAAGTAAACTAGGAAAGGTCACTTGGTGGAGCACCCAGCAATCCACTTCCGTTTACTTTTTCTTCTTCTGTTTCACATACACAAATGAGTCTATATACACACACACACACACACAACTGCTATATATGCCCCTAAGCTTATTTTGAAGATCCTTTGATACAGTATATCCTCCAGTGGCCTCTCAGTTCTGGACCCCTGCCAGCCTCATTAGCTCAAAGTTTGTGGTTCTTTATTTAGGAGAGAGGTTGAGGGCTGGAGTATGCTCTGGAGACTGTCAATCTGTAAGGGCATGTGCTTTGATTAAGCCTGAACTCCACATTCTAGAGATAAATGCACTGCAAGCGGATGAGGTCACAAGGATAGGCTGTGTGAGACTTGCTGGTTTTTGCTAAGTTGCTGGAAGCCTGGCCTCCTCCTGTCATCCTCAGCTAATGGCATGTCATATGAGTTCTCCGAACGATTCTCAGATTAGTACTTAAAATGCAAGGGACCTCATATGTCTTTTCCATGCTCTTATTACTACATAGCTACTATGAGTTACTGAATATAATGAATAATAATAATAATCAAAACCAGATAATTAACCCTAGAATTTAAGATAAACGCTGTATGTGGGGATGCACTTTCATTTTTCACTCTCTTAATCCTAGACATTTTGTAACCTTCTGAGTACCAATGTGATCAAAAATGACCTCTTCGTTTTCTTATAGGTATTGCTAAAAGTATTCCCTCGCTTGCTTTTACACTCATATGAACTTAAGTGACATCCCTTTCTTAATCCATAGGGTTTAATCTGACGTTGGCGTGTTATTTATGGGGATTTTTGATCATTCTTCCAGAAGCACATTTGTGAGGTCATACACTGATTTTGGGCGAGAAGGCCTGGCTCACATTCTAATTCATCCCAAAGGTGTTCTATTGGGTTGAGTTCAATGAATACTAGTGGTGGGCCGATATCAGCATTAACATGCCGCGTTAGCCAAATTGCACTGTAGGGGGCGAGAACTAGTCTTTGAACCTGTGTGTATGCCTACTGTGAAACAGGTATGTCACTAGGATGGAAAGACAAGGGGGGCTTAGTCCCCAGGGTTGGAGGAATGAATTAGCATGTATAGAGAGCTGAAAACTTTTCACCTAACCTTTCCTTTCACTTAAGGAAACAAGTAAAGTTAAGCAGTGAACAGTTATGGACACTCATAGTATTGTTCTGTTG
>JBBPDH010000007.1:14483676-14495214 GCA_037974565.1 Clupeocharax schoutedeni
AGAGCTAGCACTAGTGCTAACTCTGTTATCCGGGACAGGAGAGTTTAGAAAACCACGCCTACTTTTGCGGTAAGCCCAGCGGGCGGTTCTCGCTGTCCTGAGCGCCCGGGAGGTTGATTCGTTTGTGTTTAAAGAAGTGCAAATCGGTGCATTTGCATTTAATTTGCATTTAGCTGTTAGCCATCTGGTAGCCTATTCGCTTCCGTCCGCCCTGCAGGAATGTTCCCCCCGCGAGTGTTCCGGTAGCCTACTCGCACGCATCCCCACCCCAAAACACATTAAAATATAGTGAAGACCACACCGAATTTCTTCAAGCACATCTGTGTGAACACACATTAACCCATGTTATGTTTTATCTTGCATGCAGCATTTCTACAGAGACTACATCAGTCTAGTGTCCTTACTCCGTAATTATGTTGGTGATAAGAAAAGGCTGAAACAAATGAGAGAGAGCACTTGGCTGTATCTAGATACCACCGTCAAAAATAATTTGATTGAATAATTGTACTTGGACATTTTAAGATATTACCACTATTGTTTTCAACCAAAATATAATAATAAAGTAAAAGCAGTCCTGCACTACTTGTCAAGTTTAACTTCAAAGCTGATTCTATTAAATAGAAATGTCTTTAAAACTTTTAGGAAGAACTAGAAGATCCTTAGGTTAATTTGATTAATTTACATTACTACACAACATTTCCAGTTTAAAATGTTACACTACATTGTTGTTGCTAATGATCTGAACAAAAAACAAACACATTTGTTACTATGCTAATATTAGTTTTATTAGTAATTTCACTTTGTAAATGTTATTTTCTGTCAGGCTTCACCGACCACATTTGTTGTAATGACTGAGCCATTTGTGGGCAGGTCATAAGTGGAGGTCATGAAGATAAATCAGGCTGTTGCAGTAAAAAACACTCACAGCTTCGGTAAACCGACCTGAACTGATAAGAGAATATATCTTTCAGCTTTTAGGGAAGGAGGCTTCACTGGGCCTCCACGCACTGCTAGATGCTGCTGTGGACCAAGTCTAGGAAAAATTGGAAGAGTATATGAAAGCCAGAAAGCAGCAGCCTGAATGCTAAGTAACTCCACACTGTTATCATGAATCACTCAAGTATTTAAGGTCTGCACACATATGTTGATCCAGGATTGTCCTACTGTAGTGCTACAGTTGTCATGGAGAAACAGCATATTCAAATTATGGGTTGCATGAGTAAATGCAGCCATGCAGTCTTCCACAACCTGATTCCTTTCAGTGAAATTCATATCACTGTATCCTGAGTATGCATGGGATCTACACAACCACCATCATCACACACACACACACACACACACATACACAAACACACTGAAATATTGTATAAACATATTTTGGAGAAAAATCAAAACGCAATTATGTCTACATACATATTCGATCAGCCATGTTTAGATTATTGCTGGGGCTTGGAAGATAATATTATTAACAAACAATTGCCAATGGTCACCCAAATTGTTTATTTCAAATGACATGTTCAAACCACATCTAGATTGTCATGGAAGATACACAGACATGTCCTGTGTGATTTAAAACTCAGTCGTATAATTTATGCCTCCCGTGTGAATACCCGCTCTGGAGTTGTCTGAAATGGCTGCCTGTAGAAGTAAAGGTTTGCTCATTTTTATAGCTCACAATACGTCTCACTGTGGTTTAAGCTGATTTAGAGTTAAAGTTTTGTTAATGTATTCTTATAGAAATACTTAGAGTTATTCAGGTGACTGTTAAGTTCTAGTGTTTCTTAGCAACATTAGCCTCGTAGTTCTGGTTCTGAACTGACCAGAGTTCTGGGGTAAATGTGTGTATTTGCCTTTTTGTGAACTATTGCTTTTTTAGCTGTTACTATAATTGATAGTAAATAGAGTGTCAAAAATGTTTCCATATACAAAAGATTTGTTTGCTTGTTTTTTCCCCAGAAACATTTCAGGAACTACATCCAAAGAAAATGTGTAAATGATTCTTGTAAATTAATCATGGCTTGCTGTAAACAACTGTTTCACTTGGACTGCCTGCTGTCCACTTGGCCCGGTACATTTCTTGCTACTAAATGGCTACAAAAGAGCTTTCTATAGCCAAGATGAGGGAGATTGGTTGGGGCTGAATATACTTGACCAGCAACTGCAATTTTAACTTATTCCTCTGCAGATGTCTGTGATAAATGTCTAGATTTATGCTCAGCGATTCTGTGTGCAGATATTACTTGAGGAGTAGACCAGGTGGGTAGGGTAGATTACAGAATAGGATTAAAACTGTATGGGAAAAAAAAGGTGGCTGCAGTGAGATAAAAAAAATTGAAAACATGATACCTTATGTGTCCTGGTAAATGAAAAGGGAGAAGCGACACAGATTTTATTTGTGGGTGTTCGAAATATGATTTGTAACCATGCTGTATTGCATTAACATGAAATCCCTGGTTCAACATTCAGTATTATAGCATATGGAAACACCAGCTCCTATCCTACACACATGGGTGGCCATTCTGAAAGACCATCTGCTCACCTGTGGACCTTTACAGTCCATTTCTGTTAGTCCACTGTGACCGCAGGGATCACTGGGAAGACCTTGGATTTTGGGTTTTCTTTACAATAACAGCATTTCAAAGCACCTGGCTGTGCAGGTGAGGCGTATTAAATGCAGGTCTATCATGAGAGCCCAGTAGGGCCACTGGTTCCCACAGATGTAGATCTAGCTGCAGTCAGCAAATCCTCATGGCTGCTGGAAGTCAAGGTAGATATACACAGAGCTATACATACATACCCACACATACACTTACACACTACATAAACCCACATACACAAATGCCCACATAAATGTGTACATGCGCAAACGCCCACGGTCCAAACCCCCCCCCAATTCCCTTCATCCAGGATCATGTTCTATATGACTCTGGAACAGTACCAACGTCTGTTTCTTCACTTAACACACACATTTTCCACACCAGCTGAATGACTTTTACACATTTACTGATTCCTCAAAAGATGGATAATAATGGAGCTGAAATTCAAGTCAGCGTCTTGTTCACACAGGAATATTCAAAAACCTTTTCCTGCCTTTGCCAAATCATGTTTCTCTTGTATGTAAGTAAAAGCATATGCTGTTTGTTGGTCAGGAGGTTGCATCATTCATCATGCTCTAATACCTATCACTTCCTTCTGTTTCCATCCAGGCCTGGACTGAGACAGTTGAGATTTGCATTCTCTTGTGTGCGTTTGATCTCGTCATACAGTGCGTTTACATCATGACATGAAGAGAATCATCGATTGCAACAGTTCTCTTAAATAAGTTCTCTTATTCACAGGGCAAGGAACGTACTACACACATTCCCATAAGAGGACACGCAATAACCAAGGACACTCACCTGGATTTAATATTCACAACTTTACTGACACCATTACTGAAGACACTGACTAATGCACTGACCCTGAAGCCGTGGAGTTTTCCTGATGTATTTATTCCCCCAGAACACATTTCCTTCTTTTATAACACTTCCTCAGCTTGCTGTAAATACTGCTGTAGGTGCATAACTCATCAAACACTTTACACTCCCTCTGGGCTGCGAAAGTACAGAAGTATTCACAGGCCCAACACATCTTTATTTGTTGTTTTTGTAAAATATTGCCAGGCCCACTTCCATGATGACATAATATGAATAAAACTGGAAATGTGCTTTTCCTTGTACATTATTTCATTCATTTTCAAATAATGCAATGCCTTTTCTGACTGTACTTGGCTTTCTGAATTGCATTTTAATGTTTCAGTACACAGCTGTGTGAGATACTAGGGGTATGACCATGTGATAATGCATTGTTCAGAGTAATCATTCTTTTAATTATAATATTTGTTGTATCTGCATTGTTCAATCCAGCATCCATCACCTCCTGCCATCCATTTCTAGTCATTTTAGCAAATTGTGCCACAACTGAACACGGTCATTGGTTTTTCATTATAAATATTAAATGACAATACTGAACTGTTTTCATGTCTTCCTTGGTTGAATATATCGCAAGTTTATGGAACTGAGAACTGGAATCGTGTACTGAACCAAATCGTAAGGTAACTGTATCATAATGTCTATTTGTGTGTGTCATATGAGTGACCTGAATAAACACGCATGCGGTATGTTTAAAATCACACTAATCTAACGGCCTAGTACATACAAAGCAACTACTGCACTATACTATCTGTATCTGCATTCTTATGAAGATTTCTTGGCCTTACATGACAACAGTAGATTTGAAAACACATGGTTGTGATGTTTAGTTGGTATAAACAGATGCTGTTGGCACATTCTGAGCTGGCTCACTGTCATGGATTTGATGTATATGGTGTAAATTCAAAGGGATGGTGTCTGAAAGAATTTGAAGTATTTGAATTATGAAATAAGGATAGTATAAAATGTTGAAGCCAATGCCATTTCTTTATTTTTTTATCTATATCCCACTGATAATCCTTTCTCGAAGGCGCAGTGTTAATATAAGACATGAAACTGGATAATCAGAATATCATAACCCAGCACACCTGCACTTTGTATTACTATTTGTTAAGTGCTTTTCACTCTCTTTCCAGTGATCCCTCTGACCTATGGCCCCTGCTCACTGCCCTGTGATAAAACACAGTTAACTTGAGTGTGCACAGCTGAGTAGAAGGCTCTCCAGGGACTTCATATGTCTTTGACACCTCGATAACAGAGATTTATCACCCCTCCTGCCATCATATGTAGAAGGTGGAGATTTATGACCTGGCCTGGCCTAAACTCTTTACACATATGCACTGTGTGTAAGACTCTTACCCCAGAGTGTGTCTAAGGCTGAAATGTTCTATTCTAAACCTCCAGCACAATCACCATTCTGTCTTCCTGGGCTTCCTGGGCTTCACAGTCACTTTGGGATTTTGTTTCTGTCGCCTGTCAGATAAGTCTCTGAGCTTCACAAAGAATCTGATCTCTGTGATAGTACCTTAATCCACTCTACTGCCACAGAGAGGTGCTTCTTTTCAGAAAAGCTGGCCATGCAGTTCTGAACACATTGCTCATACGTGCTCAATCATTTGTTTAAATTAAATTAAATTAAATAATTAATTCAAAAGTAGTGTATGGCATATTGTTTTATTTTTAAAGAACAGTACTGGTATATGATTAAAAGTGCACATTTTATGTAGTGTGTTACAGAAAAACAAGTGACCAAAGAGGGACCAACTCCAAATGAAAGCCTTTATATCTGAATCCAGTGTCATTAAAGCCCCTTTTGTTGTAATAGTGAGGCGTCCAATTGCATTAAAGCACTACATGTGCCAGCTGGTTTTCACGGGGGTATGTAAATGCGTGCATGTCAAACGTTCACAATAAATGAGCCAATAGAAATGTTCCGAAATGAATTTTTTCAGTAAACTTTTAAATAAGCAAACAATGTTTTTTTCTTGTTGTGTAAAGTTGCACAACAAGAAAAGCAAAATATTGAAGAATTTGTGACGTATTTTCAGTTCATTTAATGAATGTGATTTACTTTTTACTCAGTTACACACTCTAAAATATTGACTTGGGCTTACCTCATTGTGTAACTGAGCCACCACTATCATAGCAACAAGTCCTGTGTAATTGTTGTCATCTGCTTATTTTCACTTAGCTACAGAACCACTGTATAACTTTATGATACAGCTCTAACAGAACTCTGAATAATTTACATATTTTGACTGTTACAGTACGCTAACTTGAATTGGGGTTTTGCGGATGTTCTGTAGAGCTTGTCCAACCTGGCAACAGTAGATATGAAAGAAATCATTTGTAGATGGAGCATGGATAGGTCTTTTTCTCTCTGGCAGGTTTTCAGGCACGCAGCTTATAAGAGACCTGTCCTTTTCATATTGTGTCAGATTCCCGGACTCACTTAGTGTCTGTATCCGCTCCTGGATGACAACGAGAATAGCAGCTCTGAGCTGTCGGCAGATCCTGGTATGCCATTCTGGAAATCTCCACCAGCAGCTGCTCTGCTGACACTGATGGAAAGTGATAGTCAAAGTCACCCAGCTGGGACCATTGTGCCCTAGCGCCAAATTTGATGCTTGAAAGACCAAAGCACACCAAGAATACCATGTAATGAAAACAACAAAGGAGGAATTCATCTGGCACTGAAATCGTGGACACAATGGCTTATCTCTACTATACCGGAAAAGGCTCTTCTCATCATTTTGGTCTTGGCTGACACAGAAAAACTTGTGATGTCTCTTTGACTCTTTCATCAAGAGCTTACACAAAAGAGACATTGCTTCTTTTTGTACAGCAATAATGGACTCTCACTGGACAGCTTAACATGCTAAGTGTAGACAAACACTCATGTGAGCTAGCATCCGATAGGGTAGCATATGATCAAGTTTCATGCTAAGTCTTGACAGTAAAGTCCATTTTGTGGAAATAACAGGCTCTCTTTCTTTTTAGGATGCCTTTAATTTGCATAAATGATAAAATAAGCTTTGGACCACTGTGTGTTCAGTAGCACAGAGCTTGGATAGATGTTACAAAGGAGAAATATTATATTGAGAGAGACTTTCAGTAACCTTAATAACTCTTTCTAACAAAACTCTCTTTTCTTCTCACTCCCTCTCCCTATCTCCTTTCCTTCCAAGGAGAATGAGTGGGGAGGGGAGAGAATAATAAATATCTTCATCATTGCAGTGTCTGATTTCAAAGCGAGGTGAGCGCGAGGACTGGGATGTGACGAAGGAGGGAGCACTGGACTCCTGGGAAGAGCCATCACAGTTTAATGATCTGGGAACAGAATGTGAGGGTGGAGTGGAAAAGGCCTTGCAAATTAGATCAGGAACCACCCAGCCTCTTCTCTCCTGGAGACTATTGCGTTTCACCTAGCACAGATCCCTCTGTATATATCTCCATATCAGCAGCACTTTCTATGACCTCTAGAAGAGGAGGGAAGATAATTTATCTCCATTTTTTAACTTGCACAGCAACTCAAAGCAACTTTATTGAATGAATTTGGGTCAGTAGGTCTTGACTACACCACATCACTCTTTTCATTTCTCATTTGAAAGTGAGCCTCATCAGGAGGTCGCTTATGGGACTTATATTGAATACTGTGCTTGAAATTTGAGATTGATTCTAAAGGTTGGAGATTTTTTATCTCTGTTGGTTGGTTCTGGATCTTTATATTGTATTATATTTACATATCTATATAGTAAATATATTGAATTTCATTGCTTTCAATATAAAATATTGTTGTTGTCTTGGAAATGCAAACCTTAGAATTCTATAAAGTCCTATAATGCTCTACTCCAAGTCTTCTTTTTTTTTTTTGCTATTTCGACAATGTATAATGTCCATGGTTTTCAAATGACATACAAAAAAACAGACCTGAAAAGAATTGTTTAGAGGTTACAAGATGTTTAATATGACATTTACAATATATATCTATAGCATAATTATTCTGGTTCCACAAGGTTATTCTTTATTCTTTTTTTTTTTTGTTCTCTCTTTGTTCTTGCGTTCTTGCTTCTTTTCTTGCTTTTCTTCCATTCCGCATGGCAGGTCCATCAAAACAATGTGTGAAGATCAGTTCCAGAGGGCTGCAGTGCTCCAAAGTCAACCCCAGAGTCCAGGTCTGTCGTGCAAACGTCCCGGCAACGGTTTTCTTTTGGCCCTCCGTTTTCCAAAAATAGTGAAATTGGCAGAGGTGAGGGAGTAGAGGCTTAGAGGACAGGAAACATTGGTTCCCCCTTTCAGTGTAATGGAAACCTATTCCAAGCAGAAAGAGAAAGGGAGAGAAGTGGGAGAGAGAGTGAGTGAGAGAGAGAGAGAGAGAGAGAGAGAGAGAAACTGTGCTATTCTTAATAAGCAGCCTGGTGAAAGCAGGTGCTTCCCCAACTGCAACGTCTCTATCAGGAAAGCTGGTAAGAGCAGAGAATGGATAGAGAGAGTGGGGGATCACTCTCAGCAAGATCGACGGATGAGGTCATAGAGGTGATGTAGCGACTGGGTTGATGAAGGCAAGCATGCACTCACTGCCAGTGTTTACTTTAATTATCACAACGTTAGCCAGGAGGGGTCATATAAACATGGAGTCACGCGAATATGACACAGAGCAGGCCTTCATGCATTAAAGATGTTAAGGACAGTTACAGTGTTGCATGACGCAAAAGTTCTACCCAACTAGTGTTAATCAGTGGGTAGGAAAGAATGTATCTGGCAGTAGCCACAATATATACAGTATTCATTAAAGCATATAATATGTAATTGCATTTAATTGCCATTCCCTTTCATTTAGCATAATACCTTAAGGTTCTCACAAGCTGAACTTTTTCATTTTCTTAGCTTAAGATCAGTGTAATTTCTTATGATGTTGAATTTCACACAGTGCTTTTAGCACGGATTATTGTTTACTGAATTGTCAGGCACAGTGAGCTCAAAAGAGAGTTGATTATAGAGGTCTGCACTAACTTTGCTCCCTTAATCATCCAATAACTGTTACTGCTTTTAGTAAAACATTCCCATTAAACTCTAACTTCATCGTAACAGTTGGTTCTGCCCTTGACCTTTGTGCTGACATGTAGGCTTCTTATTTTCCACAGCGCAAGAAAGAACAGAGAATATGTTGATCCACATCAAAGTCTACCCAGAAAATAAAATCGCATCGCCAAAAAATTCCTTGGCCCCACGACGCACATTCCTAAAAACCTAATACCTCTGCAGTGCTGTAGGTGTATGAAATTACAGGACTGGTTTTGTACGGAAAATACACTTAAACGTATTAAGCCAAAACAAAGCAGCTGACTCTGTGCTCCAGATGAGCATGGGTACGAAGTCATGGCATTGTTCCTTACTTATTAAGCTTGTTATGCTCCAGTATATTTGTTTTAGGTTTTCGCGAAATTTACGATGGGCCATACTTTCATGTTGCCTGAGTTATGTGGTGCTCTCTGGCAGAGCTACAGTAGGGGGCTTTGAAGTGGAGCCATAAACGGTGTGAGCGAGGAGCCAAGAGCGCACGCTCCTGCGGAGGTGGAGGCAGGACACGGCTCTCAGCAGAGTCCGCTCTGATACAGGCGTCCAGTTCCAAGCTGGTGCAGACCACATGAGAGATGAAAGCATAGCCTGCATTTTACAGCAGCCAGCATGCTGGTCAAGGGGTGCAAGTGTATTATGCCATGCAAGATGTAACAGGGCAGAACAAAAGGCAGGTGATGGAATCAAAACTTAACTTGTAGCATGATGTGGTGCATGATCAGTGTCTGCTCACGAATGCATGAATGCTGCCTGTAAATGGTTTTGCACTACTGATGTTAATGTGCCTCCACCTTAAGGCAATGGAGCAGGATGTAGTATTACTCCCAACGATTCAGTTTCATCCATAAGGAATCCTATAATGATGTCCGGATAAGGGTTAATTTTCTATTTTTGAAAATAAAGGTGCCAGAAAGGGATCTTTGAGTGATATCACAGAATTACCTTTTTTGTTTTTTTCAGGTTTAAAGAACCTCCACATTATAAAAAACTCTTGTAAGAACCTTTAAATTGGTTAAAAAAAATAAATAAATAAATAACTACTTTATGTTCTTTGAAGGTTCTTTATACCTTTCAGGAATTCTTCTCACTCATATGATTTACAAAAATGGTTTTTGGGGGAACTAAAATGGTTCTATGGCATAACACTAAGAACCATTTATGGCACCTTTAATTGGAAGAGAGTAATCCACTTGAGATAATTCACTGCATTGTCTGTTGAGATGAAGAGAGTAGAACTCATAGGACTACATCCGGCCTCACTGGAGCATATTTCTCAGTAAAGATAATAATTTAAGCTCAGAGTGAGAACTTTAACATGCTTAGTTCTTCTCCTATAGACCAAGCTTGATTTTTGTCAAAGTCTGCTTTATGAACCCCAGATGTCACTCAGATGTCACAAGTTTCTCAAATCTATTTGAAATATGCTCTCCACTCCCCCAAATCCCTACACAGTCTATTAAGTATTATATCCTATGACATACATGGAGAGCAAATGTAAGGAGAGTCTCCTCTGATTTGAACAAGCAGAGTTTGACCGCTGATTACCCTCTTAGCACCAAGTGAACCGTGAGAATCCATCAAGAGGCTAGTTCACCTCTAAAAACAGCAAATTTAAATTACCAAGAAATGGCCTGACTCAGAATGGTTCGTTGTTTTAGTCATTGCTATTCTCAGTGCGAACGTGGCGAGTCTTTCATCAGTACTGATTGATGAGCGTTAAGTGGTGTGCCATGAGAGTTTCCTCGGGACTAACCGGTGAGATCATTTTTTTAAGGGCAACATAAAAAGAAAGTTAAAGAAAACAGTGTGCTGAAAAATCACACCCGTCATAGTGGTCTTCCTCCCCTCTCAGACTTTCCAGTATGATAAAACCAGAAGCAGGTATTAACAGAAGCAATCGTTGTCCTCTCTGACTCAGTATGTGTCGTTTTTCTTCCCCTGCTGAAGCCAAATGAAAATGGAGGTTGTGAGTGTGGCTTCAGGTCATTGGGGAATTGTGACCCCTAAATGGAGACAGATTGGGTCCTTGGTTCCCTCATGAAAAGTCTGTGTATATAACTCATCAGTTTGGCCCAAGGTAGAGGTTACGATGGCAAACCTGAGTGCGTGTAAACTCACAGATGCTGCTGAGAAGTGGTGGGTTAAAAAGGGACCTGCTGTAGGTTTGCATTGGCGTACTGTCCACGTTCCAATATTGGCTGTTATAAAAGGAACCTGTGGCAGCACTGGAGACATAAAGGCTTGTAGACAGCAGTTGTGGCAAACACAAATCAACCTGCAACTCCATCAGCCGACAAGAATGAAGCACATTAAGAGTGACTATATACACTGCATAACCTCACATGCACACACTCCCACACTCCAGAGATAAACTGTAATAGGCTCTAGTACTGTCTGCTCAGTATTCTTAATTCATTTGTATCTCAGTTTTTATGCTACTCATATGTGTGTATAATTCCCCAGCCTATAAATACCTCAACACTTTATTCAAATCCGCCATTTTACCACATATCAATAAAGGCCCAACAATACTATGAGAGTGTAATGGACTTGCATTGACTTATTCTGGCACTCTAGGCTACTTTTCTCATTTTAATAGATTTAGGTTTCTTTTGTTTTCTTGTGGTGTTATAATAGAATAGAATAGAATAGGATAGAATCCCAGCTGGCATTTTAACGTGGAGTCAGCGTTGAATCAACGTTAGGTGTCAGTGTTGGATAACCGTTGGATTTTGTTTAATTTTGCAAATCTAATCAACGTTGAAATAGCAACGTCATTCCAACGTCACGTTTCTCAACATAGGTGAATTTGCTAACATTGAATCAATATTGATTTTAGTTTAGATTTTGCAAATCGAATCAACGTTGAAATTTCAATCTCACTAAAGGTATGTTCAAGTCTAGGACGACAGAGAGTGTGGATGATACACTGCTTTTAGGTATTGCCTTAAAGTGAAAGTGACCATTTGTCATACGTGAACACACCACA
>JBBPDH010000007.1:14509326-14535895 GCA_037974565.1 Clupeocharax schoutedeni
ACTAAGAATGTGTCGTTATATAATAACCTGAATGATTACCTGCATTTCTCTAAGTCTTGTAGGACACAGTCTGAAATTATGTCTTGTTTGCCTGGTTCTTACAACTCTCAGGAGAATCCTGAGTCTACATGTCATTTTAGCTGTTATCATATCATTATAAGTGTGCTGAAGTTTCTTTGTTCTTGCCTGATACTTTATTAACTACTGGCTCACCTCTCCCTTAAAAGCACATCTTTCATGTATACCCCGCCCCTTCCTTTACAAGTCCTCCTTCACTCGAGATGCTGACAAAGCAGTCCAGAAGAGAATATTTGGCCACCCCTGAGTTCAAAGAGGATTATGGTTTTCATTTCCAACTTCTGTTTGTTAATGTCCTCGCCAGGGCTCCTCGCTGTTGTATACGATGAGGTGCAGTAGTGTCTGTTATGGTGTATGTAGTCCTGACGAAAACATATTAAGCCCTGGTGCCTCAGAGGCGGTTGGGAACCACCATCGTCGGACCGCCATGCTGGCTGGTTTCCATAGATACAGCCCCCCTACACTCCCTCTCCCCAAGGGCCAGTTATGCTGGGAGAGACTGTTAAGAGGAAACTTTAGCTTAGCTCATCAGAATTGTCCTAATTCAATTTATCTTTTCCTGTTTCTTATGGACGGGCTTTATGACTGTTAACACAACATTAACAAGCCCTTAAAAACCAAGCTTGCTACATTATGCATTTAGCAGTAACCACATAAACAAGCTAGCATTACTGCTTGCCAGTGGGCGCCTTACTGAAACAACAGCAAAACAGTTCCGAACATTCAGTTGGGGGACAAAGGAGAGAGAAAACTGGAAGGGTCATCTTTTGTTCACCATGGGCCGATCAGTGAAGTGTCTTCATTTTTCAGAGATTTAATGAAGAGGATGATCGAGCTGCTCGAGTCCCACGTTAAGATAAATGCAGACTTGCTTTTACATGATGATCTCACTCTCAAATTTACTCATGTCTCTTTTCAGACAGTGCTTTCTTGCTAGTCATGCTGCATATATTTCATATGTGGTAATGTCATTGCACTATGACTCATTTTGTGTCTGCCTGTCGTTCTTTGCTCACTCACTTTCCTTTTTTTGTGTGTGTTTATGTGAATTTTATCTGGAAAGCATAGCTGCTTGCCAGGAGAACACTCATCCCTCTTTGAGACAGTCAACACATGGTATAAAATTTAGGAATTAAGACATTGAATACCTCGCAACGATCAGACTCTTGTCTCATGATGATGATGTCACTGTGGCACGAGCGTCTAGAAAGTTTAGTCATACTGTCTTTTCTGACCCAATGATATCATCACTGTTTTGTGAATCACTGGCTGCATCTGCATTTTCTGATTTCAGTCAGAAAGCAGAAGTAAATGTATTTTGTTTCATGAATAAGTTCATTAATGAGTATCTGTTGTTGTATTATTAGTTAGAGCTTGCTCAGAAAAGCGGTGGGATAGTGCAGCAGTGTGTAATTGTAAGGTCTTGCTGGTTCACCTACACACACCCACTCAGCCACACAGAGCTCCTGATAGGTTTTCCTGTGATTAGAAAAGCAGTTGCAGGCGTCCGCCAGCGGAAGGAGGTGGTGTTGACTCAGGGTCCCGCAGGGACACTTGTGTGTTTTTGTGCGGTGTTCAGGGGCCGGGCAGCTGGAGTGACAGAAACTCACTCAGCCTTTTTTTTCACGGTCTACCGCTTTATTTGGGCTGTGCGGGGTCATCCTTGCCAGATTAAACCTCTGAGGGCAGCGAGCAAGGTTTAGCTCAAGGATAAACAGTCCCTTCTCCAATCACAATATGCACTGCCTGGCGCTGCTTATTTTGAAGTGGGATCCTGTTCAAATTTCACCCTATTAATATTTCAAAGCATGATCAAATCATCGAATACATTAATTTCTCCCTTCCTCCGGCTTTGAAACGGCCTCTCTTTCACTTCTTAAAACCCAATAGGATGAGGAAATCTAATTTGCCGTAACTTTTCATTAACAACCTCCCTCTTGTCCATTTCAGTGATTTGATTACAGTTTTAAAAGCTCTTTGACATCAGAGTAAGACAGTAACAGTCCCCAAAAGTTTACACAAGTTCTTTGAGTGGGTTCCATCTTTAATAGTGGGCCCACATCCAACACACATATTATTCCAACGTCCATGCTGCCACGAGACAGTGCCTGCACTGTGTTCAGGGATGCCATCCACGACTCTCCCCATTTAAGGCCAGTGCTACACTACAAAGCTTGAGGAGTCACACACACCATATGAGTAACTGGCACTGCTTCATGGACAAAGCCTCTTAGTGACACTTTTGTTGTCGCATGAACCTATATACCTCTCCTCTTCTTTGCTTCCTTTTACTTTTTCTGGTTTCTGTTATTTGCTTTGATTTCTTTGCAGTATCCAATGCTGTGAGAAATGTCGAATCAAATTCTGATTTGATGTCTGGGCTAGAACAGTCAGGTCAGATGGCTGTGCTTATAGAAACTGGCTGGGAATTACAGATTAAAACCTATAAAAATGTGCCCTAGCAGTTTAACTACTTTTAAGTTTCCTCATAATGTTGTTAATTTCCTGTGAAATGTTTGCATTGATTCATGAAAAAAAAATGCAGCCATTCCATACAAACAGCTAGACACACTAAAACATTTCCTTAAGTGTTGCTATGAGCAATATTGTGGAATGACTTTTCTATCTGGAATGATACTCCTATTGAGAAGTGTCTGGCAGGGAAAAAATGGTATAATGTCTCAAGCCAATCATATAATGTCTGACTAATAGTATGAGGGACCTGGCCAATAGTAGTAGACATTCTGGAGCACGTTCCAGCAGTCAGAATCCATCCAGTGGTTGATACACAGCATTGCATTACAGACAGACTGTTCTTGTATTTGTCATGCATTTTGATGGTCAGCAGTTGCCAGGTTCTCTGAGCTGTGACACTCTGTGCCAGATTCACAGGGCGTTCAAGGGTGTGTTGTTTATGAGACCACTGATTGTTTTACCAGAAAATGTTCTTTTTTATTTTGCTTTATTTATAGAACCGCTGTAAAAATCTGACCTCTTATGTAATACATTCTTAAAAGAGAGCAGTTGTTTAAGCCATTTGAACTCTAAAGAAGTGAAAAGCCATTTAATGCATTTCATATGTTGAGAGATGATTACTGACATCTTTAATAATGTAATGTAGGATGGGAGAGACCAACCGTACATGCGTGTAAACTCCCCTCTTAATTGCAAACCACCTCCAAGTTTGCTCTGATCGTTCCTTGCTGTGCACTAGAGCTTACAGTGATATTTTTTTTCTTTTTTAGTGGCTTAAATGGTGCATGTCTGAAACTTTAAATGTAATCCCTTGAGGTTCTTAAATATATGAAACCATGGTTCCTAACACATCTTAAACCAGGATTGGTGGAGTCTAAAATGGCCAGCGGGGTTATATGGTACTTTATGCCATCACATGAAAAACCTTTCTGCCTTCAGAATAGAGCAGACCCTATACAAAGCATCTACTTAATATATGTCAATGTATCAATGTATCATTTATATCTGCTTAATGTGTAAATGTGCATTTTGACTAATGCTTCACTAAATATGCCATAAATTAACTGCTTCAGCTACCCTTAAAGTGATTCTTCATAACTTCTTCAGTAAAGACACTGTTTCATATAGAAACTTGTTGATGAAACTGAGTGTTTAAATGGTTATTTGCATGGTTCATTTTTTTCTTCTCTTTGACGGAAAATAATCTTTTAAAACTTCTGTATAGTACACTTTTTGTTAAGAATGTAAATATATCAGTAGCAAATCTGTTTTAATGTCCTTTAATGTCAATTTCTCAGATAATAATAATTAAACACATTGTTTCATTCATTATATGTGGGATGTTTAAATGGTACACATTGGTTTTGACAGTGACAATATAATGATTTACTATAACATGAGTAAATAGTATTAAAGTTGGTATTTGCTTGTATATAACTTGCATGTATTGTGTGTGTGTGTGTGTGTGTGTGTGTGTGTGTTCATAAATGAAACACAGACACTTAAAACAGTGGTAGGGTAAATATAATACCCAAAGCATCAGGTTGGTGAGATCTTTTCTCCTGAAGTTCTTCTTGAGGTTGTTTCAATCTGCCTCCATGCCAGCCCGGCCATTTAAAACAGGTAAAATGAGCCTTTTGCTTTGAGTCCATGCGCACTTTCTGCTCAGTAGGGAAACAAGCCCACAAGTGTGGGCCACAGCTGTGAAGTTCATCATGAGCTGCAGATTGGTAATGTTTTACTGTAATTCACCTCATGATAATGAAGCTGCCCATATGTGAGTGAGAGAGCAACGGCCACCATCTGGGAGTGTGTTGCACAAGGATGGAGTGAAGAACAGCTGGACAGGGCCCCCGATTTATTTCACCTCATTCCACTCAAAATGGCCTCTGTCCGTGTTTTCTCAAGCAACCATTCAGCGGAACTAAGGCCAAAGTGTTCGCCTCCCCCTCCAAAGCACACAATCGTCCGACACACCATCACAGTTTTGTCACACATTAGCCATTCTCACTTACATATATAGCACATGCACATTAAAATCTCCTGGAGGGGCCAAGCACCATGCCACACTGAATCACACAGTGTTTGCTCTGAGGGGCAGACGTATAATTTTATTGAGGCATTTGCGTGCATGTATGCGCCTGAGTGGTCTGTGGAGAGAATGATGCTGTCAGGAAGAGAGGAGCCCCTCGACACAGAGACTGCAGCCCAGTGTGTGATGCCCCCCACAACACACACCCCTCACCACTGGGAGCATTAAGGAGCAGACTGAATGTCGCTGGGTGTTTCTTAGACTGTTACTATCTCACCCATAATCTTACCATACACACCCTGCATTTAATCCCTGCAATAATCACTCTTTCTTGAGTCACAGGCTTTTTTAGTTATCTTTGTTGCTCAGAACACCCAGTTTTAGAGGAAGTAAAGATACAGTTCTCACAATAAGCATACCTATTAGTTTAAGGGTGTATATTATAGAAACATCTTACTGATGTTTTAAAAGTTTGCTATGGTTTTAAAGTTTGAAAACTTGAAAATAATACAAAATCGTGAACACTGTCAAGAAGCCAAAATACTGCATTGCGTGACGCTTGTGGTAGACCAGATTGCCCCTTTAAGAGGACACCCCTTGATTAAAAAGGCTGTTGAGATTTACCTTATCATATACAGTACTATATTGAATACAATATAGACTGACTGAAGGTTAATATAGATACTTTAACGTAAAAACTGTGAAATGCACTTGTTAGGCAAAAGTGTTAAAAGCAACAGGTTTGTTCTGCATTTTGTTTTACTTGTAACTCTGTCAGTGTGTCCTAATTAACACAGACAGTATGTTCACAACTAGGCCAAAAAGAGATACACTGTTCTTTTATGGACCCCCCAAAAAGACTGTATTTAAAACTGTGTGAACACACAAGAATCTCTTTTTAATCTTAAATGATTTGTTTATCTTAACATATTCTACAAGAACATCTGTATAAATAAAACCTGATAAGACTCTGTTACTAAAATAGACCAATAAGAGTGTATTTTCTTACTCATGTGAATTTTGATGTGACATGTTGATCCTGTTATCCCACAAAATCAATTTTCCAACTGTCTGGCCTCAACCAAGATCTCCTGCCTTTCCAGCATTTTTTGAGGGGAGACATGGAGTGGGTGAGAGAAAAAGAGAATATGAGAGAGAAGGGAGAGAGAGAAAAAAGAAAGAAAAGGAGAAAGAGAGGAGTGAGCGAGTGAATCAGACAGACAGATGAAGACACACTTGTTCCAGTCACCCCTGTCATTTTCTTTGTCTCTTTGCCCTTTTGTCAGAAACCCAAAAGGGTCATTTGCAAAAAAAACGGATGTTTTCTTTTCCATTTTTGTCCTCATAGAGGTTTTTATTCGTCAAAATGCTGTCTGGACATTTGTGGATGAATGTGTGTGTGTGTGTGTGTGTGTGTGAGCTCCTTCAGCCTCATCACCGTGTAATCTAGTCCCTCATACTCTCACATACACACATACACAGGCCATCAGAGTGACGTTTCACTTTTTTTTTCTTAAATGAGGGGATTTTTGTGAATCTGACTCACTGGCAGAAATAGAAGTCAACGGAGACAAATTGAGGGTCTGAGGCCGCAGCGCCCCCTCTGCCTGTAGGCAGAACGCTGGTGGGGAGACGCAGGGGCGGCCCGCAGCTGAGCAGCCAGACAGCCCTGGAGAGCGAACGTAGACCAGTGTCTCGGTCAGAGCCTCTGGGCACTGCTCACCACTTTATTGTGGCCAGACCACTTCTGTCGTCATGGACCAGATCGGAAACAATATCATGTCAGCAAACACAATTACATGTAGACAACTTTTAGCTACCGCCTATGAAGACGCCACATCTGTCACTGCACGCATCTCATCTCTCTACAGTAAAAAACAAATAAGGTCTTCAGTCTGTGCTGATAGATGAGACTGGGGACTGTACGTCTGATTTAGACTAATTTTGTTTGTTGTAAAAAAGTTTAACACACTACTTTGTTCTGTTTTCATCTTGTTTATTTGACGTTGGAAGAGTGTGTTGTTTATTTGAGCTTGGGTCAGATAATGATATCTGTGACAGAATAAAGAGCCTGACAATATTTTACATTTTTACTGCATTAACAGAATTAAAAAAAAAAAAACATCTCATGAAGCGTTATTAACACAACGGTATTATGTTAAAAAGGCAACTGTGACCTCTTGTATGAATGCACCCTATTATGTAATTATTGTTCTATTTTATTATTTTACATATTGTTATTGTGATTCTTGTCCTGTTCTTGTACGGCATCATTGAGTGCCTTGAAATGTGCCTAAAAAATACATTATTAATATTATTATTATTATTATTATTATTATTATTATTATTATTATTATTATTATTATTATTATCTAAGAGAAGGCCCACATTCATCAATATTGTCAAAGCTCAGATGTAGCTCTTTTCATTTTGTCCTCTCCATCACTCTACATTATACCTGTCAGCTTCATCACCTATTCACACACATTAAGTGTAGCTGCTCTTATCCAGAGCAATATACAGTCTTTATTTCTTTTATAGGGGCTTGTTGTGAAGTTTTTCCTCAGTTAATATAGATTATGAATGCATAGTTGTTTTTGTAAGTGCTCAATGAAGAGGTAGCTAGAAGACAACAATGGTCTCACCAGTCCTGATGTTCAGAGGATGTTCCTTTCACCACTTACTGTAGATGCTGAAAAAAATGAATATAGTCTTGATGCATGTTTTTGATTTTTTAGAAACGGTGGGTCAATTCCGACTATGCTTGGTGCTATGAGAGCACAAGCTGTAACCTGTGGTTTGATCATTGCTGGTTTTAAATCTAATGTGTGCAGCCAAAGGAAGCCAATAAAGGGTTTGCAGCAGTGGAGATGTGTGAGAGAATTGTGGTGTAGTGAAGACTAGACGTTCTGTTCTATTCTGAATCAGTTATGAATTGAAAGAGGACGGCCAGACAGGAGTGAAATGCTGTGGTCCATTCTTGAGTTGAAAAGTGACTGGCTAAGTATCTGAGTAGGTGAGAAATGGGTCATACATTATTCCCAAACTACAAATCTTTATACTGTATTCTTAAGAAGAATCCCTAAAGGTGTCTGAGTACTCCATGTGTAATTCAGTGCTCTTATTTTTGTTTTGTGAGTTTCAAGAGAACAGTTCTGAAACTGTGTTTCTCTGAATCATCACTCGTGCCTTCTCTGAGCCATTAGTGATTGGAGTCCTCTGACCTCTCAAGCCAGGCCATATGGCTAACATCCTCTCTTGTCAACTTGGAGAATATTTAAAGTCAGATTCTCTGTCTAGACAGAGGCAAGACATAGAGACACTTTGAGCTTTGTCCTATGATTGTGCATATAACCTGCTGTTTCTTGATTGAACACCAAGACTGAGTCTCCTGGTCTGTGGTAAAAAAAATGACCCTCACTACTTAATGTTGCCCTTTTTATTTGAAGTGTCAATTTGCCATATATGAACACACCACAGCACACAGTTTGAACAGCACAAAACAGTTTTCTGCATTTTAACCCATTCACCAAGTGAAGCAGCGGGAAGACAGGAATGCAGCACCTGGGGAGTGATGTGGGGACAGTACCTTGTTCAAGGGTACCTCAGAGGCGCCACTGGCAGTCCTGGGATTCAAATCCACAACCTTCTGATTGCAGGGGCAGATACTTAACCACTAGGCAACCAGCTGCCCTGTCTTGTGTGTTTTGACTGCTTACAAAGATATTTTTCTTTTAAACTATTTGAAACACTTTGAGTGACCAAATAAATCTTTAAGTGTACATTAGTATAATAAGATTCTGTTTTGGAGCAATACGCCATCATGAAATTTTGACAGACGATAAAGCAGAATACTTTGAAAATTGACTGAAATCAGATCAATGACCGTAAATCATAGTTGGCATTTAACAAACATCAATATTACAAAAGTTTACTTTACAAACCTGGTTAACACAGTTTATTATACTGAGGGTTATGGCTATTTAAAGCGGCAAATGGTGTTTGTTTATGGAACATGAGGCCTTACCAACATAATTTGTATCAGTTTTTAAGAGCATGTTATTTTGTATACGTTACTAACACAGTTAGTGTGTTGATTACTATAATTGCTTAACAAGGCAGCCCTGAGTTCACAGAGAAGTGAATGAAACTTGAGCCTGTTTTTTTTTTCTTTTTTTGTTGTTGTTGTTGTAATTTGGTAAGCCTGTATTTTTCAGGTTTGGTGTGCTTGGTGTGTTTACTTGCTGCTTTTAGCTGCATGTGACGGCTTTCCGCGGCGACCCACAGGCTGACGTCAGGGTGGAGGAGCCCCACAGACGCTTGTGGTGGGAGCAGAACGGGGGTTTTCTCTCTGGAACACCCAGCTTACTCACTCGCTCTATTCTGCCTTGAATCCCAAACACTGCTCCAGCCCTTACAGAAGCTCCAGAGCGGCCAGGTACATCTCCGGCGATAGTGGTCAGGACAGCCTGGAGCGAATCAGCAACGTGCCGAATCAGAGCAATCAGAGCTCCGACGAAGGCAGAGACGAGCCTCTAGTCCAGACTGTCTGAGTCACTGTCTGCCTCACAGACGTGGGCTTGAATCATTTCAGATTAGGGGCCCTGCAATTAAAGTTCCTGACTTATTTTCTTCCAACCCATCCCCACAGCCCTCCGTCAAAAACAAACTCTTCTCATTTCCCTCTCTCTCTCTCTCTCTCTCCTTCTCTCCCTCATCAGGCTTTTGCCCACTACTAAATTAAGCTTGCAGATCACGTTTAACTGTAGATACGACCACCAACAATCTAGTTAGCTGTATTTTTCTGTTTACCTTGAGTTTCCATGCTTACGGCAGGGCCATGAACGCTCAGGCGAACGCATACACGAACACACGTAGACCCAAAGGCGCACATAGACACACAAATTATAGCACAAAATGAAAATAAATGTCGAGTTTTTTTATCTACGGAATTTAAACCTAACCCCTAACTCTTCCAATGCAAAGTGCTTGCGATAGGAGTTGGTGGGAGTGAAAAAATATGTGGGTTCAAACATGCTGAAGCAATAATACACTCTAATGTGTTCCATCTCCCATGAAGTGCTGTACCTGGTGCCACTCTGGCTACCCCTCCACCTCATACAATCGCACAACCACCCCCTGCACCTAGCCACCCACCCACCCACACACAAACACACACACACACACACACACACACACACACACACACACACACACACACACACACACACTCCCTCAAATCCCCAAAACATATACACACGTGTATATGATTTGATATACGTTTACCCATTCGAGCATATACAGTTGCTTAAAACTTCCAAACACATAAAGATTGGAGATGAAATCAATCGGAATATGATAGTATATCCTAAATAAAATATTTTAAATGTATTTTAGAAACCCCTGCCTTGCATAATGACACACAGACAGTATGCAAGATGAGCAAATCTCTGCCAGAACAAAAGGCAAATATATGGCTTTTGGGGGGCAGGAGGGAGTGTCAGCATATGTGCTCTTTGTTGGCTTGGGAGAGGCTTTTTGAGAGGTGATCTATCCTTCATATATAACCCTTATTTCGGTAGAGAAAAAGCTCTACAGCACATTAATGAGAAATGCACCACACTTTGTTCTGGAGATGAGCAGCAAATGACGCAGCAAAGACGCCGACAGGAGGTTTCAGTCTGCTGCAGCTGTCACATGTGTGTGGGTTTGGGTAGTGTAAGAGAAAGGTGCCGAGGCTGGCAGCTTTGCCTTTTTCAACATGGAGCACACCATTTTCCACACATACACCCACACATACACCATGATCCTATATATGATCCTAATGTTTCTCACACAGCATTTGGACAATTTGCTAATGATCAAGAAACCTTCCAGTCCTTACTCTTAAATACACACAAAAAGTCATAATAAAAAAAAAAAGTTTATTTCTGCGTTTTCAGTTATTTTCTCTTTTTTGTATATTTGGATCACTGAATTGTTTCAGACCCCAATGTGAAATGTAATTCAAACCAAGGAGAACATACGTGACAATAATTAGCTGACAAAGGCATCCTTCTGTAGGATTTCCTGGTAGAGAGCAGAATTCATGGTTCCATTAATTATTGGAAGTTACCCAGATCTGGAAGCAAATAAGCATTCCCACACCATCACACTATCACCACCATGTTTGACCTTTAGTATGATATTCTTATTATGGAATGATGTGTTAGTTTTATGGCAATGAACACTCCACAGCACACTTCTCTCTCTGCATTCAACCAAGAGAAGGAGTGGGCTGCCACTATTGAGGGGCACCCGGGGTGCAGTTTGGGGACGGTACCTTGTCACTAGGTGTCCAGAGATTCAAACCTTCAACCTACTAATATAACTATGCCTCCAGATGTTCTTCTGTGACTTCCCAAAATTGTCAGTGTACTGTAGGAAAAATGTTGGTGGGCCAGTTTTTATCACTTGGAGATGATGGCTTTCACTGTTGTTTGCTGGATTCCCAGAGCCTTAGTGATGTCTTTCGAGCCCTTTCCAGACTGACGTATTTCAACAACTTTCTTCTCAGCAGGAAACTGCTGCTTGTTGAGAATTTTTTGCCTATTTCCTATTTCCAGAAAGGTTAAATTAAAGCGATGCTTAGACTCAACAGGGCTGGAAGTAATCAAAGCCGGGGGTGTCCTGTCTAGGTAATCGAAATGATCAAATAAATTATAATATCATTAATAGGTTGATTGAGAAATTACTTCTTCAGTTAGTGGCCAGTTGGTGTCAAATATTGCTTTTCTTTTTCAATAAAAAAGGTGTTAGTTAACTCATTTTACACTTAAGAGGCTTATTCTTAATACTGATTTTCTCTAAATTATTTTTGTGTGTGTATGGAGTTAGTAAATAAAGCCTCATTTGCATACAAACAGACTTACTTTTTAAATACAACTTCCGATCTAAAAATATTTGTAAAGATTCAGTTTGATGTTATTTTAACCCACTTTATTCACATGTAGACTCACCTTAAAGGGGTCATTTTAAAAGATTCTCCACATTCATTCACCTACAGTATTGACTCTTTGTCCATTGAAAGATGCTTTTTGGAACCTAGTGTGGTTCATCTGTGCCTTTGTTGTGTATCGTATCCACTTTGCACTTTTTCCATTTGTAACAACGTTAGCAAGGTTATGAGCAGTGACAGAGAGGAGCACAGTGTTTAGAAGAAGTATGGTGGTGGGTGGGGTGGGGTGGGGTGTGGTAGTTATTGTGCCAGCTGTTTGTGGTGCTGACACCAGCAGAACCAGGGGATGCTCATAGTGCCTTGCCTGTTTTACATTACCTTTCATGGTTACTTGACTGCTCTACATTTAAGAGGAGATTTTATGTGAAACTGACCCCAGGAAACCTTTTTCATCCGGCAAAATAGTTTTTTTTTCCTTCCCTAATTTGAAAAGCTTGATCTTGTGCTGCACGTGAGGCAGCAACATGAGAGCCTTGTATTTATAGTGGAAACATGCATGTTTTATGAACTTTATCTCACACTTTTGAAATCCAGTCAAAAAGCACTTCTCACTTAAGCCATAACTCTATCAGACCTAGAGAATTTATGAAGCTGTTTTGTTAAGAGAGTGGGCACTGACCAGTGGCCCCTTTTTTATTAAACACGTCAGGAGGTAAAAACACTCTGCCATTGCTGAGAGACCTGTAGCTCTGTCTCAAAACAAAAGGTACCATTATCAGTTTATCTAGAAATATTCTAGTATATTTCAGCTTAATCTCTATCTGTCACATCTGTATTATAACATTGATTTCAGCACATTTTTCTGTACTTAGAACACTCACTGACTCAAAATAGGCTTACAGTATAAGACGTATGAGCATGTGCTGAATATTGTGAATAAATTATTCAAATATGTGAGTTTTTAGTGTAAGTTTGAAGCTTCAACCATTACACTTTACCAATACAAGTCATATCATTGCACAAAATAAGAGAATGTCTTATCTCAGCTATTCGTATGAATTTTTCCACAAACCTTTGAGAAACATTAGTTTCTGGTTATTTTGCGATGGGAGGGGTCAGGTGACAACTTTGCTCTCACTGCTGTTGAATAATTACTGTAAAATTGACCCTGCTTCCAAACGAATGAATGTTCTTAAGGCTTAATTAACGAATACTTTTCTGTGAAAACCTCATAAAAGTGCTCTTTAAAAAGTTTAAAATATGTAGTGTGTTTATGTAGTGATGTCTGGATGTGTTGGTATATTGGGCATTCTAAGGGATTACTATAGCATATCTGTTCATGCTCTGCAAGCACACATCTCCCACATTTATGAACACGTTGATGAGACATTTCAAGTAATACAGACAAGGACTGATGTTCATTTGTTTTAAGTGGTCAGTGTATCTGCTTTTCCTTTTTAAATTGTGTTTCAAAGCAGTGGGTTTACTACAAATGCAGAAGACAAAAATCAGGTTCCTTTCAATGAATCCTCAAAACTGAAGTTTGTATGTTTGATAATCACATGACCAGTTTAATCTTCACATAAAATGAAATAATTCCTCTTTCAAGCCCAGTGTTTTCCACCTCATCTCCGTCATTTAAAGTTTTCTATTGTAAGTGTGTTTTGAGGGTTTTCCATTTTATTTTTGTCTTTGGTAAGTGACCATAATACATGTTATTCTCTGATGAAACATTCCTGTTTTCAAACCCACACTGCATTACTGTAAAATAAATATGAGTGTCTAATATGAGCTTAAAACCATTACACTCTAACAATGTGTCATTTAATAACACAAACGGAGAGAATCTCTTATCACAGCTATCCTTGTGATTCTTTTTTCCAAATATTTGAGAAACAACCAATTCTGGTTACTGCCCTTAACACTTCAGAATAATTAAAACTAGTTCTGTGTTCAGACTTAAGACTTAAATTAATTTATTAAATTTATTAATAAATACTGTTTTGTTAAAAAATCATGAAAATCCCCCTAAAAATGGAAACGTTTATCATATGTAGTGTGTATGTAGTTGTGTCTAAGTGAGTATATTGTGCCTGCTAAGGGATTCTTACACTTACACATGTGTGTCCCTGCACTGCAAGCACACATCTCCCCAATTCATGAACACATGAGACAGTTTTCAAATCTATACTGCGTTATTACTGAAAGTAATTACTCCATAACATTTCATTTAGAATGATAATCTAATAATATAACACAGACATGGATGGATCTTTTGCTAAGTTTAAGTGGATATATCACTGTATTTAGAAGTGAGTGTATACCTATTAAAACAATTTTCATTTGAAATAAGTTTGTATGTTTGGTACTCCAATGTAATCTTCAATGTGACATAGCATGAGCCACACATAGAATGAAACAATTCCTTCCCCAGTGTTTTTCAACCTCATCTCTGTCTGACGTTTTTATGTCGTGTCAATAACCATAGACAGTCTTTTAAAATCTTCTACTGTAAGTGTGTTTTGAGGGTTTTCCATTTTTTCCCATTTGTCTTTGGTTACTGACCATAAAACACAGATTCCGCAGGAAAATGCTAAGAGTATTCTTTTACAGACAAAATGTCTAGAGCTGCCCAGTATGGCCAAGTCTTTAAACAAACTGAAATCCCCTTTGCCTGCTAGACTAGGCTGTAGGCCTTAAGGGTATGTGAGAGGCTGAGAAAGAAAGAAAGGGACAGTATTTATTCCTTGTGGAGTCTAAGACACTGCTCTGTCTGGGGTGTTCATTTCCTGTTGGGCTCCAGTGTAGGTGAGAGGTGGGTGTTGTGTTTCCTGCCCACTGTTGAAGGCCTGGTGGAGTGGAGAGGGTGGGGGTGTTTAGAAACCATGTGAATCTCCTTCAGAGTTTGACGAAAAGAAAGATGTTACAAAACTTCTTTGTAGCTTTGGGGGCCTCTTGACTTTTTTAATATGGTGATGACTGATCCTCCCTTTCTTACATGATAATTCAGAGTTTTCAAGGAGAGCAGACAGAATGCGGTTGCTGCACAGTGAAACCCTGCATTAGTGAGGTGACTTTAGACGTCACATCAGAAACCATGGACCTCCAGTCTGAAGGGAACTTTCCCCTGTCTGTGCTAAAGTCTGTGCGTGTGGGAAGGTTGTGCTTCTATAAGTAAATGTAGGTTAGGTCAACAATACAGCAGCTTCCACCAGCTCACAGCCTTTGGCCTGATCCACAGTGCCATCTGTCGGCTCTGCGTGTTTTTCCCTTTGTGTGTCAGAGTTAAATCAGCGTTCCATTCTCTGCTTTCACCCTCTGTTCTATACCACTGAATATGTACAAAAAAAGGATGTGAATTATGTGATTATTGGCCAGTGTATCCCTACTAAAAGAACATAACCAGAATTCAGAGATTTTAAACATTTTTTAACATAATCTCTGCCACAAATAGTTGTGGTATGCCGAAGCATTAAGCATGTCCTTTACTGAAATCAAGGCCTAGCCTAAACACTGAAAAACAAGTGCGTCCCAATATTTTTGTCCATATGGTGAATTTAAAAGATGCCAGGCACCTTTTATATCAGGACTTCTTGATAAAGCTTTCATTACAGGTATGTTGTGTCATTGCATAGTTATAATATTTGACTAAGATGGTGTTCAGTATGATTAATTAGAAA
Source organism: Clupeocharax schoutedeni (assembly GCA_037974565.1). Classification (NCBI taxonomy): domain Eukaryota; kingdom Metazoa; phylum Chordata; class Actinopteri; order Characiformes; family Alestidae; genus Clupeocharax; species Clupeocharax schoutedeni. The sequence goes on from JBBPDH010000007.1 coordinate 14,524,529, forward strand.
GAGCCCAGCTGAATAGTTATAATGCATGACCACAGATTACTAAGGCATACGAAATGGATGCAAAATGTGGCAACAACTTCGTGTGAAAGACTTACCTGTTAATTATCACTGAATGAATTCATTTCCATATCAAAGTTGTGACAAGAACTCCATCATCTTGTTCCTGTGCCTTATTAAGTTGTAGCCATGACTTGGCCAACTTGGTTGTGGCTGTGACCTAACTATCAACTTAATCATTTAATTCTCATGCAAGCTAAGTTGTGGCCATGATTTAATGATCTTGTTCTTACCAAGCCATAGCCACTGTCACAACTTACCTCAATCTGCTGAAAAACTAATGTGATAGTCTTCCCACTTAAGTATCTTGTTACCACGTCTTAGTAGGTTTATCCGTGCAATAGTGAGTTAATTTTATGACGAAGCCATGTCACCAGTGGGGCTATGTAGAAAATAATGTTCTAAAAGCCTCTGTCTCAAATGGCCAGTTACCACAGACAATAATTTTTGTGTTTCATTGCAGTAACTCCATCGGCACAAATCATGACTAGAAGCCAACAGGCAGTTACTTCAGCAACTGTCCACTGAAGTATTTTTAAGATTTCCTTTCATTTTCTAGGCACAGGGAAACTTGTGTTATTATGATAGTCGCTGACATTCGACTGTATGCTACAAATGCAGTAGACAGATAACAGTTCAACAAATCCTAGAATATTATTTATATGACAGAAGACTGGTGGTGTGTAAGGGGTCAGGTGGAGGTTTCTGGAGTGTTTCATTCTTCATTGTGTACAGGCTTGCTGACCACCCAGGTCTTCATCAAAGCACTGTACTGCAATTCCTTCCTTGCTGTTTTTCCTTCATACACCACTACTCCCGAACAAAGCAACTACAGTGAAAGTGCCTGCTTGGTCCACAATCTTCCAGAATTCCCTCATGTGATTCTGCTGAATCCTAGTAGTAGCCTCAGAACTGTATACTCCTCGATACACCCAGTCCACAGTCCAGATTAACAGTAGTGTATACTAACTTAGCAATTCCATCACCCTGGGCATTTCAGTTCAATAGTTGTACGAGCACAAAGTGCACTTAAATAACACTCTAAAGTGATCTTCAGGCAGCACTCTGAGCACTTTATGCACTTTTTGGCAGTTGGCTTAAGCATTTGCTTTTTATCATACAAGAAATGTCCTCTTGTCCTTTTCAACGGCTCATTAAATTATCTTAGAATTTAATCTGGTCCTGCTCCTATCACAGATTGATTGTGTCCACTAAGGTCGTCAAGATTTGCTAAATTAAAACTTCTTTATACATCCATATGTTTGACAGCCAACAATGGTATAAACAATGCATATGAACTCTCAAAGGTATAACATGGTCCACAAAATCCAATTACGTATCTTAAAAGATTTTCCCACAGAGCACATTTGTAAATTTTTAAATGAGAAACATAAACATATTGCAGGTAACAACAATAACAATTCTCACTGCATAATCATTACATAATTGTTACACTTCACTCTCTTCAATAAAGAGAAGGTTCATTAAAAAGCCTTTCAAATGATGATTCTAAAAAGAATCGCTTTTGTTAGTACGATTATTCTTGAAAGAATCTTTACATTACGTTACAGGTTCTCCACACTCACGTCATTTAGTTTTTCTGCAATATCTAGTAACAAAAATCACCCTTTGTGGAACCTATTTTCTAGGAGTGTCAGTATTCTCAGATAGTTAACAGTAAGATAGTTAATATGCAGCTAGTGCAATTAGAACACCCTGAACAGAACATTGAGGTCCATCAGACATACTTCAACTCAGAAGGCACTTTAAACCTCAATCATGGAGAATCCTTTTATTATTAGAAATTCAAAATAAGCTTCACATCTACATGGCGAAGTAGGATTTGAATCACTCTGCCTTTCCAAATGTTAATCGCACACTGTCTTGTGGTTTCTTAGCAACCTCAGCAAAACAATATGACTCTCTGTAGAGGGTCTGAACTGCGGGGACAGGGTGACAGAACACGAAGAGGAACTGCAGGTGACAAAAATACACAACCGGTTACTTGGAAGAACGTCAAGTTTAAACAAAGCGAAAGAGTCTGAGGAAAAATAACTTTTAACCTTTCACTTCAAGGCCATTAAGCCCCAATAAAAGTGAAGGCAAAGTGCTTGACTGGATGGAACAAATGAAGATTGGTGAAGAAGAAGGTGTTGAACTTGACACTGTAAAATGACATCAGCTCGCTTATACTGCACTGTGAGTCTCAGTGCCAGCTTGTAAATGGTGGTTTATTCAGCTGAAGATTTGGAAACAGCGCTGAATTAGTTTTGCTCCATATAGTCCAGTGCTTTTACAAAGAAGGCAATGACTACTTAACTAGCTCTTTGGTCCCTCTCTTTACCATTGGAAAGAATGTGCTCATTTATCGACTGCCAAAGATACCAAGGATAAGCCCTAATAGAATTTTGTAAGCTGGGGGGGGGCTGACGTTTTGTGTTCCAGTGGGACACTGTGAACAGCACACAATCATTTTAGGGACATTCAAATAACATAAGTAGAACTAACTGGGCAAATAATTTTCTCTTCATCTGCCCTCTGTGAACACACAGCTGCTGTGAGTGCTCTTCACTCATGTGGGTAGACGTTATCAGTGTGATTTCCTGCAGGGGCAGAAGTCTGTGGATTTTGGCCAGCAGCCCTCTGTCCTTCACTGAGACTTTTCATTAATATTCATTGGTTCTGCAGGCCTGACAAATCAAACTGGACACAGTGAAACGAGACATAAACATGATTAACGTTGCAGTGTAGCAACGAGAGTGTAGCGCAGGTCTGGAGAGCCACAGCACTGATTTAACTCCTCTGATCATTATTAACTTCATTTCTGGATGCTGTATAATTATTTTAAATGACCAGTATCATGAACAAATTCATTTTCCTTGCTTATATGAAATAAAGCAAGGACAATAAAGCAAGGAAATATATTCCTCAGTATACATAATCCACATCTGGAAACTATTCTAAAAAAAAAGGAAGAGAAAGTGCATGCATAAAAGGATAAAGCAATGAATAGTGGTACATAAATGCACAAAGTGGACCTCATTTAAAAAAATACAAAATAACAATTACTCAAAGAAAACGGCATGTCCTGAACATTATATTTGAATCATTGTAATAACCAGATCAATGATAAAACCTATTTCTTAATTTAATTTTTAATTCTGTTCACATTATTTTGGAAATGAAAGTGAACAAGAACAAAATACACATTTATTTAGTTGTATCCCATTTTGAGTGGTTGATCAGCTTCGATTGCTTGGCCTATGAAGTTTCACTGCCCTCTAGTGGAGAAACAGGTGTACTTCTTTCAATGTAAACGTTGAAGCATGCCTTATTACTGTTATTCAGTGAAAAGTGCAAACAGGAATATTTAGAAACTAACAGTCACTTTCCATTATTTCAGCTTAGTTCCGGTTGTTACAAATAATAATAATTTATATATTAATAATTATTATTATATATTATAATAATTTATATATTATGCTAAATGACTGCTTAAATACATCTTGCTATTAAAGTGGAGAACACGAGGTGACTTACATCAAGAGTTTTAATACATTATGTTATTAATATAAAATAAGTTGCATTTATAGTGAATTTTTTTGATCAGTTACAATCCTTATTTGGCTTTGAGACAGTAGTCGCGTTCTCTTCCCTACAAACATCAACCACTGATTCACATAATGCAGTAATGAAGCATGTACTACACCACAAAGACTTTTTAGAGGTATATTTATATTTTGTATTTACTTAAATATCTAAAAAAAATGATGTCTCTCTGTGTGCATTACACAGACTTTACATTAAAGGCATTACACAGCGTCTGTTGGACAAACAGATGACATCCATGAGAGTATCTTAAAAAGCAAAAAAGCAACAAAAGTTCTTGTTCAGTCTGTCGAACATAAAGCATCAAAATGATTGGGAAGGTGAAGTTCAGCATGAGGCTAAATCTCCGGGTTAAACCACAGTTCTTCATCTATAAATTAAGAGCATAAAAGTCTGCTCCGGAGATGATTCTTCAGTTTTAGTGATTTAACACTGTTATTCCAATCTCCTACCGAATTGTCATTAGTAGAAATATTCCAGCAGCTTGTGCTCTAGCCGTTTTGGTACAGAGAAAGCTTCGTAGCTGCTGAACACTGGCTTGTTGGTGAGACTGGACTGTTTTCCATCTCCTCCCTGACAGAGATCACCGTTAAATGAACCCTGGAAATAGATGCTGCAGGAGCAGAACGACACCCACCAGCAGCAGACCACAAAGGAAAAGCACCAGCCATACTGGAAGAGATCCTGGACAAAACAAAGACAAAAACCCATCTGCCGTTACATTTTGGTCATCACAAGAGTGCTCTGAAAAATGAAAACATGGAACATGCTAACTAGTCAAATAAACGGATGGATGAATGCATCAAAAATCAACAGCAACATTATATGGACAAAAGTATTGGGACACCTGACCATTACACTTCCAGGGACTTTAATGACATTGCATTCAAATACATAGACTTTTTTGGAGCTACCATATTCTTCTTGGAAGGCTTTTCTGCAGGAATTTGTGCCCCATTCATTCTGCACAGCATTAATGAGGTCAGGCATTGGTGTTGGACGAGAAGTCCTGGCTCACAATCTCCATTCCAGTTCATCCTAAAGGTGTTGTGTGGGGCTGAGGTCAGGGCTCTGTGTGCAGGGCAGTCAAGTTTTTTTGACAGTTCTTCTTTATGGAGCTTGCTTTTTGCACTGGGACACAGTCATGCTTGAATAGAAAAGGCTCTTTCTGAAACTCTATCTGCAAAATTAGTAGCATAACCTTGCCCTAAATGTCTTGTTATGCTAAAGTACTAAGAATGCCCTTCACTGGGGCCTTGGTCAAACCTTGAAAAACAGGTGTATGCCAATACTTTTGTCCATATAGAGTAAGAGGTTTTATTAGTGATTTGAGATTTGCTTTTGTGATCTGTGCAGTCCGCATTGCTAAATATTGGCCAAATACATCCAAATACCTCTTATCCGAACCTTGTCAAAGCCACTTACTTCTGTTGTGCACTCCATGCAGTTGACAGCGACTGTCTACTGCCACGCTCAACATGGCCACTTCATTGTCTCCCTTTAGAGGTTTGCTTTTGGGGGCATCAGGCAGGAAAGCCAGGTCTGTCACCACAATGCCATGAGATTCCTTTACATAGTACAACTTCTGCAGGATTCAGAAGAAAAGATAGGAAGACATTAAAGGAATGTGCTACTCACTTCAATAACATGTCAACGGCGTGTAAGTGAGTTACCTGCAGAGAGAAGGCTATATAGATGGCTACTGATCCTGTGATCGTGCCAAGGCCGAGAAACGTTCCAGAGTCACTTTAGAGCACACAACAGAACAAAAGGTCACAATAAACAAATGAGAACGCATCGCAATGACTAACAAACAGAAAGAAGAAAGACACACCTCACACCCAAACAAGAAATGACTTCATTGCCACATGGTTTAGTGAGCAACTGCAGAAAATTCTTTCCATCCCATTTGGTGAGGTAGCATGGCAGCGGTTTGCGTTCTCGCTTATAGGGAATTTGAACAGTATAAAGTCTTAATGCGTCTTTTTGGTCCTCGACCTTAGCAAACCTAAAAGTAAACACCAAAAACAAAGACATTTTGAGTGACAACGTCATTCTTCAATTGATTTAATCTCTACATGCAGCAACAGTAATATACGAACGATAACTCGTACACTCACAAAACCTCCTGACACACATACAACAGAAATTCAATTACCAACTGCCATCTATTAAGCATGCTGTTCCTGAACTTCTTTCATTAAGTACAGCAATAATGATGAAACTGTCATCTGTGGTAATCAACGATACAATACAGATGTGACAGACGGGGTCCCCTTGCCATTCACATTTTAGTGCTTTCCATTCTCCCAACACAACGAATGCCACTAATCAGCTAATTAACAAGTCTTCTTTGGGCTGCAGCGTGTGTGCATCAGAGCATGGAAAGATGGAAAACAAAACATAATCAGAGCAAAGGGGCCTTCAAGACCAGGGCTAGAAAACACTAGTATTTCTTGAACACCTTGTATATGACTACATAATTTGTTGAGCAGCTTACCGGCACGACTGATAGCGATACATCTTCTCTGTGATGTTCGGCATGTTTACATGCCAGCATAAACCCAGCGCCAGCTGATCACCACGCCAAACGCTGCACGCAAAATCTCGCCCTACTGTCACAATGTGCTGAGAACCACAGAGAAACACTTGTTATTTACCTGTCTGTGTTGCACAATGTTATTGTAAAGCATAAAAGGTGTTCTCATTAATGAAAAACACAGAGTCTGTGAACATGACATCATTACCATATCAATACCTTTTTATCAGGGCTGATGTCTAAATCCTCTATTTCATCTTTGTGAGCTTTGAAGTTCAACTTCTCCCTCAAGGAGGGATACTGAAAAAGGAGTAAAGGACTGGTGTTAATATGCAGCTGTGAGAGCAGGCAATCAGCTGAAGTGACTCAGGGCTTGTCTGAACATGCTCACCTCCCACGCTCGGAGAAAACCGTCAGCTCCTCCCGTCAGCAGCAGCTTCAGGTCAGAGCTGAAGCGCACACACTTCTGAACTGGGTCCTGAGGGCTGAGGTCCGACTGAACCACTCTGATATCCTCCACAAGGATCTGAAGCGACTCGTCCTTCATCTGGGACACATCCCCACCTCCATTCTGGCCTTTCTCCCCTCGCCTTCTAGCACCTCCCTTCTCACCAGCTCCTGCCGTGTCAATATCGAGAGCCAATTCAATATCTGAGAGGCATACTCCTTTAATCAGCCATTAGTAAGCTCATAATAGCGCATCCTAATAACGTAATATTCAGAATAATCTGCTAACAATATTCAAGCTGTCAGGTAAACACCATGTTTAGGAGATTTCAGCCCTTTTTATGTGCTGAATAACCCGAACATAATATTACTAATTTAAACTAATACTAAGGCAACATATTCAAAGATGTCCACACTCACGTTATGCAGCGCAACTAAATCACTTAATCTGACACATTCAGTCCTTCCAAAGCAACATTTGTAGACTGCAACAATAGTTTGTGAAACTGAATGCAGGATATGAAATGAACATGCTTCTAAATAGTTCAAATTCAAGTTCATGTTTACCTTGCAATCACGGGTTTTCTCTATTAAAATTCACAGTATCTCCTTTAAGGTGAAGTGACAATATATATAAATAAAGACGTGATGTGCACAGGTTTAGTTTTCCAGCTTGCTTCTACTAACCATCTTTTGCAGAGGCTGCTCGTCCCTCTTTAGGTGCACGCTGTCTGAAGCGCATCAAACTACAGTTGCCATCTTGTCCTGCAGCAATCACATCTCCCCCAAGTGCCATGTTCATGGTGGCGCATGTCCCTGTGTCGTGAGAGTGCAGCAGAGTGGCACTGTGCTGACTGCCAACCAGCTCTAAACTCAGGAAATGCTGAGGCCAAAATTCAAGAGTACATCATTATTAGCATGTTTGATTATGACTGAGCTTAAAAAAAACATTGCTCCAAAGCCACGCTGAATCATCATCATCATCATCCACGAGTAACAGTTACACAACCATGCATGATACATTTGAAAACATACCAAATGTGTGTAACAAAAATAATCAGATACTTGCCACTCCATTTTTAATTCCTGTCTTGGATGCTCCACCACCCCCAGCAGTAAGGATGAGTCCAGTTTTGGGGTCAATTTTAACAGTGTAGAGAGGGAAGGGGGCACGATACAAGTCTGGTACTTTTCGCTTGCCCATGTTTCCCTGTAGTGGACTATCACGGTAAATTTCTACCCCCCAAAAAAACAAAATGTGAAATAGGTTAACATAAAACCAGACTGAGTAATAATTGCATTATAGCCTATTGGAGATCATGGCCAACTGTCTTTGGTCACAGTCAGCTAATGTTTCTATTTTCCTTAAAAACACTGAGCTGCAATGAATCAGATTTGACTATGAACATAAACTGTTCTATTGAGCTACACATCAGTTGACTTCTTTTAAATGGCATCTAATCACAACAACAGAACAGTTCATAACTTGTTAATGTGCTTGAATCAGTTTGTGTGCAGAAAACAGATTTAGCACTCGCAAGTTTTGTCTATGCAGCCTGGACTGTAGAAGATATTCAGCAGTGTAGTACTGATCACTGTGGATTGCCCCTTTGCACCTCAATTAGCCTATGTTGCACAGTCAAGCCCAACACCAATAACAACCAGGATATGTACTCCTAACTACCATCTGTGTCATTAATTCACTTAACTTTAAGTTCCTTATCTATGGCACTGACAGAATGTGTCAGATTAAATGATTTACACGTGGACAGTTTGTCGAAAAGACAAAGACACTTGGACTTTAACCCAGGAAATCGTGATATTTAGCACAAGTTAATCTGGCACCTTTACATAACAACATTAGAAAAGCTCAGCTGCATTTGCTAACTGTTACAATAGCTTGTAGATAAATTAAAGATAAGTTGCTTATCTATAGTATTTATACCCCAGTATTACTTTATTTCATACGGTATTTCGTTGCATTTTTTCTCCTACAGATTTTATACTTTATATTATACATTGTAAAGTATGCGTGCCTTTAAAGTCATAACATAAGCAATCAATACATTTTCTGATTCTGATATTGAAGTAGTCTGATTGCTAGCTGGCTAAAATCAGCTAAGAGAGCTTAAAAAATAAAATTTTCACGATTCACTTTAAGATTTGCAGATCTGCTGACCTTATCTGTCAAAGCTGCAGCTACTGATTAGAGTAAGAGAAAAGCTGCTAGCTAACCTACAGTAGATTAAATCCTGGCAGAATGACTGCAACAAATAGCCTGGCTTTCTGCCTCTAGCTGCTTTTGTGAATTGACTTCATAGCCTTTGCTACAAGCAGGCGCTGTAAAAGAAGTTAAACACTCGACATCCGTCTAATGCTACAAATTAAACCATCAAAACGTGCTAACTTCCTTACCTACACGTCAGCAGCTCATCCTTTACGCATGCTCGTCTGAACTCGGCTACTACCGGCTTATACCGTATTATGTGTAATAAACCCGCAGCAGAATGGCTGTCAAAATAGGCTACCCAGTGGCGCCTCTAGACAAAAATTCTAGAGGTGGCCACGGGGGGCCACAACAAATCTTAAGGTGGTATACCAAACAACAATCCATAATCAAATTTAATACTAATATTGATTCTGATAAATCTATATCCATTCAATCCTCTGCAGATTGACAGAGCATAATCAGTATTAGTTGTTAAACCTTCCTGCTTAGCAATGCTAGTTTGAATACAACAATAAAAGCTTAATGAAAAACTGAATATATGCATGTATTTCTATTGAAAATTCATGATTGTGTGATATACATACCAGCTGTAAGTTTTGAAAACGCAGATATGTCTTCCAAGCCTCATTCAAGTCTTTAGCTGCGTCAAAGGGTGGGGGAGTGGGGTGGATGCTACCGCTGGCCATGACATCGTGGCACCCCTGCAAATAACCTATAATAGCTGGGCCATATTTTAAATCTGTCAGCCAAAGCATTACAGTACTAAAATTTCATCACAGAAGTGTCCGGTGTGTCTAATTCATATTTCAACTGTAGCTTATATTTTTTTTAGTAAACGCATATTATGGTGGACTAGTGGTTAGGGAACTGCCCTCATCCGAAGGCTGTGTGTTTGAATCCCAGGCCTGCTACTGGTGCCACTGAGGTACTCATAAGCAAGGTAATGTCCCCACACACTGCTCCCCAGACGCTGCATTGCTGGCAGCCCACAGCTTCACTTGGTAAATGGGTTAAACGCAGAAAGAATTTCTCATTGTTCACACTGTGTGCTGGCTGTGGTGTGTTTACACGTGAGGGGCTACTTTACTTCAATATAGGACACAGTCCAGTTTCAGAGTGACATTTAGTGCATTTTACCAACTTTTTTACAAGCCCCTCTCTGAATAATGTCATATATAACCATGATTTATGATGTAGTTTTACGTTGCCTGTTGTTTTCTGTGAGATTCTAGGAACACTTTTGTCCTGTTTGCAGTTTGCCCTGTTTTGTGTTTTGATTTATGTTTTTCTTAGTGACATGAAGCTACTAGTCAATATCAGTGTTGTCAAAAGTCTATATGCCACTCTCTCCATGTCCTAATCTAAAATCCACTGAAGCAAAATCAATAGCAAGCATATCAATAAACAGGAGTGAATGACAGATCAGCAGACAGATTTATCAGCGCTAAGAGCAGCTTGGGGTGAGGTCATGATGTCACTGTCATGACTGAGTATGGGCTGATGTGCTTCCAGAACTGCAGGGGGAGGATGATGTGATGTCGATGTGTTTGTTGCTTTATAAAGGCCAGCACTACAGTCATTGATTACTGGGTCATTACAGGGTTTCAGTGGAATAATCAATAAGCGCCAGGGGTAGTGACAGTGGAAGCATCCGGTCTCAGACGCCGTGTGTTTGTTTGTGTGCGTGTGTTTTAATCAGTAATCACACATATGACGTATGAACTGAGCACAAAAACTGACATTCCTAGTAGTGTTTCATCTGACTCAAGCGTGCACAACAACAGTTTGCAATGAAGTACAAAATTACAGCACTTACAGGAGTTATACAATTTGGGGCAATCCTCTTGCTGGGCTGTCAAAATGTTCCACTGCAGGTGAAGAGTATAAATAAAAACTAGGTGCTCATATATAAATACACATAGAGTAATGTGTAAAGGTCCCAGGCTGTTAGGTGGCCAGTAGTGTTTTTTTTACGTCCTTCTAAAATTCCAGTTCTAGAATTCCTTTGTTAACTAAAACAAAGTCCCTGATAATACTAATATACGCATAATTATGAGGGACCAGCCAGAGCTCATCGCATACACTATATGGACAAAGTCTCTGCCTTTACACCAACAGGGACTTTACTGATATTCCATTCAAATACATAGACCTTAATATCGAGGTTTTCCCCCTTTGTAGCTATAACAGCTTTCGCTCTTCTTAGAAGGCTTTCCACAAGATTTTGGAGTTTTAGTGTGAATTTGTGCCTATTCATTCTGTAGAGCATTTATGAGGTCAAACATTGATATTAGCTGGAGGCCCAGGTCTAGTTCACCCTAAAGTTGTTGGTTTTTTTTAGATTAGATTCAACTTTTTTCAAGTACAAGTACAAGGCAACGAAATACAGTTTAGGTCTAACCAGAAGGGCAATAAGCAGCAATTACAGGATAAAGGTATAAGTTATAAGTGCACGTAAGGTTATATGTACAAGAAGAAACTGGAT
>JBBPDH010000007.1:14559367-14582655 GCA_037974565.1 Clupeocharax schoutedeni
ATAATAAATAATCGTGATTAATAATCGTGATTTCAATATTGATCAAAATAATCGTGATTATCATTTTGGCCATAATCATGCAGCCCTACTGTGTATATTATAATGACAATTAACACTTACATGTCTTGACTTGATTTGACACACACCTCCCCAAACTGTTGAGGGATATCAGACATATGATTTAAGTTTGTCACACATAACACATTGTCACTTCTCACTGCTTAGTTACAGTTGCTAAGCTACCATTGGGCAGGGGGTAGGGGCAGCCTAATGACACATTCCTTATCCAGTCTGTGACAGAATAATTTGGCACTGTTTGCACAAGTGTGTATTTACAGTATTTCGATCAGTCCAAGGAACACTGATCACATCCCCTTCTCCTTTTTTCAGTGTCCCTTTAATCTCCCTTCTCTTCCTGACAGGTTGATAGCTAACTACGTGACTCTAGCTATGGGGGAAGTCCTGCTGCTTATTCTCACCATCTGCTCCCTGGCGGCCATTTTCCCACGGGTGAGTGACCCTTCTAGGACCTTCCTGAACTGAGTACACACAAGACATGCATGAGCTCATGGGAACTGGAAACTATTTTAAAGCTTGACATAATGCAGGTTTTTTATGGTAATGTGTTATTTTTATGTGAACCCACCATGAAGCACATTTTCCACTGTACATTTTTTATCAACACACTTTGCATCAAGACATTGATTTGTGCAATCAATTTACTTTTTCCATCTGATATGCATGTTCTGTTCTTATATAATATTAGTGCAGGAGCCAACTTTGAAAATCAACCTCATGTCCTTGCAGCTTGTTTTGTTGTTGTTTTTTTTTAACAAGCACCAGTGCATCTGCTCCAACCCCACTAGTTAGGTCTTTCCACTTTCAATTGACTTATACAGTTATATAGCAATATTGACTGGTAGAGTCACGAAATTTGCCTAAAGGGATCACAATCACCGATGGAAACTGTGGTTGGGGAGGGTTTAGGGTGAGAATGGGACATGAAAGAGACAGAAAGATTATTAATGAAATGTCATACACATTCCAGTGAGGGATTGGTGTTGTAGGCTTTTAGGACTTCATAACATTGGTTTCAGAATGTCGGATTTGCCTTTGCCTGTTTCGGCTTTACAAAACAAAACTTTTTAAAAATATTTTTTTAACTGTGATATTTTTTTTATTGCGCGATAAGAATCTCGCACCGTTAACGGCCCAGCACTACAAAATACCATTGGATATCGTTCATCAGTGACCAATTCAAAATATAGTAATATATAGAAAGTTGCATATATTCCCATATTTTATTGTGATGGATTTCTGTCAGAACATGGCATTAAAATGTTTTTACATTCAGTGTCTGAAAACATGTAAACACAGGTTCAAAGCACATTAGTGATTTGAGGGCCGTATCAATATATTTGACCATAATCGACTGTTCCAAGTTCTTTCCTTCTGCATCAGGTAGAATGATAGAGTTTAAGGAAAAGCTGCTACGTGCACTAAGCGACTGCAGTAAACATTGTCTTGTCCTGTTGTTTTGTTGCTCTTGTGTTTTTCTTACACTCTTTCATACACTTTTCTTACCTTTACCTTTCTATTCCATCCTGCCTTGTGTGTTCCTGTGGTTCGGAAAGCGTGTTGTTTCTTTTCACTGTATACTCTTTAAGTGATTGACTCTGACTGCAGTATCTTGGCTAAATTGTTGACTCAGATTTTTGCTGTTTTTCAGGTAAGAAATAGTCGTGGAATTCTTAAGCACTGATGTACGTCGCTCTGGATAAGAGCGTCAGCTAAATGCCATAAATGTAAATGTAAATGATTGAAATGACAACAAACCTATTTGATTGAATTCATTTTACACCATGCATCTAGTAAAACACCATATATTGTTGTGCATTTGCCATATTTAGATGAATTCAGAATGAATAAAACATTTCCCTTCTGGGTACATGCAGTATCATGTAGAAAGTATATAGACCAGTGTCCCCTCAGTTAAAACTAAGTCACCACCTTTTTTACTTTACAGTGATAGAGAACCTGTTACATCCTATTTGTCTAATAAATCATGTGTGTGTCTTAAAGGATTTGATGCACGGAATAAAAAAATAAAAGTATTTTGATTTTATTGTAGGTATTTCCCAAGAGACTGGTGTCATTCTCCACATGGATTGATCACACACGCTGGGCTCGCAACACATGGGCCATGGCTGCCATAGTCATCCTCACACTGGCAGATATAATAGACATGGTGAGACACTGAGTATATACACATTGCTTCCACTAATAGGGTTTAGAAAGCGCATATTGTGAAGCTGGATCTCAAACACGACATGCAGACGGTATTATGTTAGTAATCTAGTAGAGTTTTACAACTAATGAAGTGGTCAGACTGAAACCATGCATAGTGGTTGAAAATGTAAAGAGATAATAAACACTTGTTAGACAGCATAGCAGAAAATGTACCATTAATGTGCCATTCATGGACATCAGGTACTGTTAGTGTCTATAATTTAACTCTTGTACCACGTTTCTCATTTCTGATGTCTGCCTTTGTAGTTAAGCTGCCGGCCACCACTGCCCCCCGCCACAAACACAGTCATTGAAGGTTCTCCAGCACCGGCTGGACAGAGAGGCTGTTTGGAGAACCCAAAATACTACAGCTATGTTGCCGTGCTAGCACTGATTGCCACTACCATGCTGGTGCAGGTTAGCCACATGGTCAAGCTCACTCTCATGCTGCTGATCACAGTGGCCACAGGTGTGGTCAACATCTACAACTGGAGAGACATCTTTGACCAGTATGATCTGCTGCGCTACGAGGAGTACAGGTGGGCACAAAAGGAGGATTGCTGTATTGCAAACCTAAATGCTTTAATATTAATGACACTTTGTGCAATATTTTATGAAACTATGCCTCACTAAATTTGGTTTGTAATGTTTTTGTTTCTGTGCAGAGTGTACCTCGTACCCTCAAAATACACAATGACAGTGATGATCTTCATCATGATGGTCAGCTTCTACTACTTTGCCCGACATGTACGTGATGTCACCTGTGCTATCTGACCTTCATTTCACACTTTAAAAAAATAAGACAGCAAAAAGGGCTCTTTCAGTGATGCCATAGATGCCACCACTTTTTTGCTCTCTGGAGAACGTTTCAGCTGATAGATCTTTTAAAAAACGCTTTGTTAAGTGACTTATGCAATGTAAAGAACCTTTATAAAGTTTAAAGAATCGGGCACATAACACCAGTCAGTGTTTTTCCAAGAACTTTATCCATTAAGATATCCTTTATCCGTTATTTTTAATACTGTTTTACACTCCTAACTCTTTCTTTCTTTCTCTCTCTGTCTGCCAGGTGGAGAAACTGGCCCGCACATTGTTCCTGTGGAAAATTGAAGTGCATGAGCAGAAGGAGAAGGTTTATGAGATGAGGCGCTGGAATGAGGCTTTGGTCACCAACATGCTTCCAGAGCATGTCGCACGCCACTTCCTGGGCTCCAAAAAGAGGGATGAAGTAAGCTCTGTCCGTTTCAGGTTAGGTTTCAGTAGCTTTAATGTTATAAAATGTGCAATCTGCATATGTGTTCCATTTTACTGTTAACAGGAGCTGTACAGCCAGTCTTATGATGAGATTGGGGTTATGTTTGCCTCCATCCCCAATTTCTCTGACTTCTATACGGAGGAGAGCATCAACAATGGGGGTATTGAGTGCCTGCGGTTCCTCAATGAAATCATCTCTGACTTTGATAGTGTAAGTCATTTTTTCAATATTTTTTGTGCACATTTTACAGTTACATTTTTAGAATGTATTTATAAGAAACAGCTCCATTAGGGTCTGGCTTGTTTATTCCTTTAATCATGATATGTTTACATAATGTAAAGGGGCCACTGTAGTGAAAAAATAACAATAATGAAATAATGAAAAGAGAAAAGGGTGGTTAGGTGTTTTTTTTACGTCTGTGATAATATACATATCACCCTGACTCTTCATTCATGGATTATTTGAGCCTCTAGCCACTAGATCCTGATCCAGGGCTTAGGGGTTCTTGAACCTATCCAGGCGACAGGGCGGGAACCGCCTAGATACGTTGCCAGTCCATAGCAGGGGTGTGACAGAAAGAAATGTATTTTATTTTTCATGTCCTTCTTCTTCATCCATTACAGCTTCTGGATGAACCTCAGTTTCGCTGTATAACCAAGATTAAGACCATTGGCAGTACTTACATGGCAGCGTCAGGGGTCACTCCTGACAACAACACTAATGGTTATGCTTGTATGAAGGTAAAGAAGTCGTTGTAACAATGGGATGTTGATGACACTGTTGATGGTTTGCTGTCCAGGGACTGACCTGAGTATTTTTCCTAACCAACAGAAGGAGGAATTGTCCGATAGGGAGCGCTGGCAGCACTTAGCAGATCTGGCAGATTTTGCTCTGGCCATGAAAGTTACTCTCATGAACATTAATTACCAGTCATTTAACAACTTCATGCTTCGCATTGGTGAGTGGATGGTCTTCTAGTGCATGGGAGATTTGATGTACAGCATATGTGTCATGTTTTGCTCACATTTCTGTGTCTTCTCTTAATAGGGCTGAATAAAGGGGGTGTTCTGGCTGGAGTCATAGGGGCTCGAAAGCCTCATTTTGACATTTGGGGAAACACAGTTAATGTGGCTAGTCGCATGGAGTCTACAGGGGTGATGGGGAACATTCAGGTGAAGAGCATTTTTTTTTTTCAGATACAAATATACTCCTGATCAACTGGAGTGAGACTATAATATTGGAAAGCAGAAAGAATTCAGGTCTCCTGTCTCACAGTTCACACCCGTGGTTTTGTATGTGTGGGTCAGTGCATGTTTATGAGCTTTCAGTGTTTAAGTGTGTCTTATTTCCCAAATGGACAACAGCAAAACAGACTTGACTTTGCAAAACACACACTTTTCATAATACCACAATATTGGTATTCCAGCTCATTGTTTAGGAAATGTCAGGGAAAAAGTCCTTAATACTGTGAACATCTGCAACTGCACACACAAATACAGTGCAGTTTCACAAAATTACAGTCCAGATCCACACACTTAGTTTCTCAATGAGTACTTGCACACTTTTGCTAAATATAGAAATATGTCACACAAATCTGAACATAAGACAAAACCACAAACGACAGACTCTGCTTTCATGTAGTAACTTAAAGTCTGCTGCCCCTAGGTGGTGGAGGATTGCTACAACATCCTGAAGGACTATGGCTTCCGTTTTGTGAGGAGGGGACCCATCTTTGTGAAGGGGAAGGGGGAGCTGCTCACCTATTTTCTGAAAGGCCGAGAAAAACAAGGTTCTTTCATCAATGGCTCCTCTGTCACACTGCCTCATCAGGTGGTGGACAGCTCTTGACCGACACACATGAAAACCGACGCCACACACATGAAACTCATTCAGCGTAACGATGAAAGCAAATCCATGTGTTGCAGATTACGAGGGATGCAGACCTCAGAGGAGGAGTGATAAATGAGATTCACTCTGGTCACACTGGAGAAATACAGGGTCATGTGGTACTTCGACCTTTTCGGTGAATGAATAAATGAATGAAAGAATGAATGTATGAGTGAAGATTTCTGAAAATGGTTTATCTGCTGAATCAGGAAACACTGTTTAAGAGTACTCTTATGATCATGCCACACAAACACACAGTGGATAGTCACTCATTACAACACGATTGTATATTACACACTTTGATGCTTTTAAATCTGAGACTTAAACTGCTCCTCTATAGGTTGTTGTAACTTCTATTGTACATTTAAACTTTATTTGATTTTTTGGAGCTGAGGAGTAAAGTTTTAAAGTGTGTGAAGGAAGGCACTCTGACAGCCTCTGCCTCTCGTGTGTGCAGATGCATGCATGCAAGAATGTGTGTGTGTGTGTGTGTGTGTGTGTGTGTGTGTCCTCACCTCCTGTTCCCTAAGTGTTTGTATCTACTCCCTTTTATTTGTGAACTTTTCCAGACAATTTCCATTTTTCTACACAGATTAAAGTGTTTTTTGTGTGCCATACAGCAAGTGCCACAACACCATTATGTGTCCTGTCCGTATGCTACTCTGGGGTGTTTGACGTGTCACTGTGAGCAAGTTAAATGCAAGTGTGCGTGTGTGTGTGTACAGTATGCATGCACTATAAGAAAAGTGCAACTGGGATACGGACTTGGCAGTATTGGAGGGACGAGTGTTTCTTAGCTCAGATTATACCCCCCTCAAAGTCTTTCCTAAAAGATTAGATGAATGTGCAATAGTTTATTCTTTTACAATGCTCTGTTCTCCAATACCCTTTGCAAAAAAAGAAAAAAAAACATTCTTCTCCTTGTAAGTCATATTTTTATATTATGATTATATATGTTTTACTCTAGCTAACAAGTATTTGTGCAGTGTGAGCAGATATAGGACTGAAGTAGTGTTTCTGATCACGCTGCCCATGGGTTCCTCTCTTAATGTATTGCCCGTGTCAGGGATATTGTATGAAACACCACAGACAGCATTGCAATTGTTTGTGAATCCTCCATGTGTTGTAACAGAATGAAGGAATGGTACGGAGATTGATCTTTTTGGTCGGATGTAAGATTTTACTGAAATTTGATTTGTATTTTTGAAATATCCTTAGATATGGGAATAAAATGGCACTTTGAATTATCTGTTTTTCCTATTTGTAACCCATTTAGGACATATGGAACTGTTGTTCAGAACCCTATGATAGATGTTGTTTGTTTTAATACACACATTTCTTCATGGGCTGGCTTCCCAGACATGGATTATGAACAGTCTAGGCATAAATTACAATTCCACTGTTGAATAACAGTATAAATCCTTTTAGGATAAAATCCTCCGAGTTTAGGCTTATCCTCGTTTTTACTATACATTCAGCTTCTTTGTGACCACTTTTGGCCAATTGAAACCTATGAAAACTACCTTCTTTAATTCATTCTTATTTACTCTGTTAAATCATACAGTTTAGGTTAAAAAGCTTTCATTCTAAACTCAACACTTGAGAAATGTAGTTTTTAGTGTTTTCTTCAAGATTGTCATTTATCCATTTTTGGCCAGGCGAGCAATTTTATATACTATTTTATATAATGCCCATATATTAATATATACTTTTTTTTTGCTATTTTTACTACACAGACTTTTTAACTAACATCAGTTATGGTCATAACTGTTTATTCCTTTATGCTTTATCATATTATGCTACTGGGGCCAAAAATGGAAAAGTCTGAAATATGTAACTGATTAACAATGGCATTTTTTTTTCATGCACAAACACAAACCTTTATCTCACATCCTTAAGGTCACACCTATGTCAAAATTGTGTCATTCATTTGCTTTATTGGAGTACACTAAAAACTACATTTCTCAAGTGTTGAGTTTAGAATGAAAGCATTTTAATGTAAATTCATGGGTTTCAATTTGCCAAAAGTGGCCACGAGGGAGTCGAGTGTTACCACTGGATGTATAGAGTATTTTATTGCTATATTTAATCAGCTGATCTTACAAATGGGAAGATCTGAAAAACCACTTAGATTAAACTGTCTCCATTAGGGTCTGTACTAGTTCACATTGGGAGGACATAAACCTGCTCGGCTGAACCTCTTGGAGGGGAACCGTTTTTGCTTTGTCTTACGAAATTACAATTTATGATTTTACAGACAAACTTCAGGGACTGCCTTCCAGCCGCACGGTAAGGACCAAGCTAATGCAGCGTTCATGGTACAAAGCTGCCGATAGGAAAATAAGTTCACGTGTTAGGCTCATTCAAGCACTGAATTAAATCATGTTCTTAGTTGTGCCTGTCATGTTACATTATGAATATACTTCAGACTTATGTTGTATTAATGTTAACATCCCGTTTGTGGTTTTCTAATTTTACATATAAAATTATATACATTTCACACACACACACACACACACACACACATACATACATACATATATATACATACATATATATATATATATATATATACATAGTACTGTGCAAAAGTCTTAGGCACCTGAGAAAATTATACTTGAAAGCTAATTTTACAATAAATACAAATAACATTAATACAGTAAACCATATTTTCTTGTATGGCAAAGTGCTTGACAATTTCCAGACCTCCTTCCTCATGGAAGCCCAGTATTATTGTAGCTTCCATCAGATACCTGGGTTGGCTCTTTTTACTTCATTAGATTCAAATTAGGTGTGTTGCTTACGGAACTTTATAAATCCACACAACCAAACCTGTGTTCTTCTAACCAGCTCACAAAATAGCAACTACTTTTTGGGAAAAAATTAACTTTGATACTTTTTACTACTTTCTTGTTTGTTTGCATTTATTCTAATGTTCTCTTGTGTTTTTGCTGGCAGAAACTAATCCAATGATATAAATGGTTTCAAACAATTGGCACAGGTGCCTAAGACTTTTGCACAGTACTGTATATGCATATAATACATAAGCGAAAATAAGAAAAGGCCCCGTTCCCTGTTGGAAGAGAAATGATTGATTCTATTTCAAATCAAAATCACTCATGACAACACACACACACACACACACACAACCTCAACATCCTTCTATATATGTAATCATATGTCTGAATGGATTAGGTGTGGTGTACAGTTTGGTACTGGAGCTCTTGAAGGCAGCGTTTAAAACTCAAGGTTGTTCAGGGCTTCCCGGTGACGTCACTGCGCACAAACGTCCGTCATGGTTCTGCAGCTGTTTCGGTGACAAACAATAACAAGCCCGAGAAAAAAAGAGAAAACCGAGAGAAACTCAGTCGACCGGAGTGCCCGACGCTTCGTCCGCGCCAGCCGAGAACGCAGGCGCTCTGTCACGGTTGTTCTCGGCGGGGTAACTCTGGCCTCCGCTTCCTCCTCCTCCGACTCGGCAGCCGGCGGAGCGTCGCCGCCGCGGAAGAAAGCCCGAGCGCGGGCGGCGGAGGGAGCAGGAGAGAGCGGGGCTTCTCTCGCGACCGCAGGCCTCACCGCGCTGCTGCTGGGTCTCCCCTCCTTCTCCTCCGTCCTGTTTCCAAACTCGGGCTCCGGGGCCCCCGACACTAACTCGCAGAGAGTCGTTTGCCTCAGCGGTGCCAACATGCAAGCGAACGGGGCAGGACAGGGGCAGGAGCCGGAGCTGCCATGTCTGAACAGCGCCCAGAACGGAGAGTCTTCCGCGGCCGGCGCCGCGCACTCTAACGGGCTGCTGGCCTCTGTGGACGGCGGGACTAACGTCGGAGTCACCGCGGCCAATAACGGGATCCAACCGGCCAGCAGCTCTACAGCTCCTGTCGCCGCGAACCTGGGCTCCGAGACGGGCTCCAGCATGAAGAAGAAGAAACGACTCTCCCAGGCAGACGAAGATGTCATCCGCCTGATAGGGCAGCACCTACACGGGCTAGGGCTAAAGTAAGTACGGCCAGACGATTTATTTTCTCACGGGGGGAATGTCTCGTCAATATTACTACAAACTACTCTCTTTTATAGGGCTGATTCTCATTTGTTGACACATCAGCCCTGGCCATTATGCCAAGCCTGCTAATGGGAGCTGACAGCAGGAGCATAACAAACAAACACGGGGGAAAAGAGGAGGCAGGGGGCTCCATTTTGCAGAACGGAGAAAGAGCTGGCAGCAGTGGACAGTTTGTGTTTTAGTGATTATTATTCCCAGACAGAATTCATCACACGCCACACCAGTTGTTTACTGCAGTGTTCTTTTAAAAGGAATGGCTTTGTGGTCAGAAATTTGAATGACAAAGCGTGCAAGGCATAAAATGTAACCGTGGACAATAATACAATAGAGCCCTTATTTCTCACAACAAAGTGCTTTGGGATTTTGGAGCTTTTAGAGTTTCAATGCTTTATGTACACACAGCTTGGTTGTTAGGAATTTGCTTCAGTTTGCTCATGACAACAAGACAGCAATCAATCACTGTAGGACACGTGATGAATAATAACACAACACAACCCCCACCAATGAAATACTCCATACGTCTGTGGATGTAAAATCACATGCAAGGGAAGGTTAAAATACAATAAAATTACAATCTAAAATAAAATGACTAGTGCTCTAACATACTGTAAAATACAAAGTACTGTAAAATACTGTACATTTGGTGTTTTGTATTTGTATGACACTGATGCAGAGTTGAAGAACCACTTAGTAATTTGCTGGTTATGCAGTAAGTGGTGTTGAACAAATGAGATGGCCCTCAGGATTTTTCCCTGAGGATAGAGTTAAGTGGGGGCTGGTAGGGTGCATGGAGTCCTGTAGTATTTTTATTCCTTTGCACACAATGGGGGTCTCATTGAATCAAAACAATTATGTCCAACTACTTCCTCTACTGAGCTGTGGAGTTGCCATACCACACCTTTTGGGCTTTTTTATTTATTTGTTGATGCAGATCCCATCGTGTTTGTTTTACCTCCCATCTCCAAGCAACAGATGGTCGGTCTTCTCTGAAAGTCAGTCGCCACCTATTTATTTAGTTAGACATACAGCACCAAGGTTGACCATCAAGTCAATCAGAAGGAAGACCTGCTTACTGTAGGCTGAACTATTTTTGCATGAGATCAACCATACCATCATCAACAAATGTAAACACTTTTAACTGATGTGAAATAGTTGTTCATATATGATGAATACAGGAGAGCCCTGGCACACCACTGTCCATTTGGTCTGTAGTGTTATATGCTACAAAATGTCTAAAATCCAATGAAACATAATGATTGGCTGGTGGTTGCCTTAGCATACCAAAATGTGGCACAAGCTGCCAGATGGAATGTAAATATAGAGACACAGCATCCACTACTGACTTAGTAGCACTGTATGCAAACTGGTAAGCGACTAAGCTTGGATAGATGTTTACATGCTAGGTGCTCAAAGATTTTCATTATTATAGATCTGCATCATGTCTGTAATCTTTCAGGCTACAGATGTTGGATTTCTCTGGCACAGGAATTAAGAGAGCTGACTTCAAACATGCAGAACATTTGTCTGCATTGAGACCTATTAAGATATCAACAAAGACTAGCAAGTTTATCTGCACAATATTTTTGGGTACCAGCAAACACAAGGTCCGGGTCTGCTGCCTTCTTGATGTTTTTGCTGCATGAGTTTGTGGTTTCTCACCCCATACTCCTCTCTCATAATGTGTCTGGTTCAATCACTTAAATGGTGCATAATTTATAAGTGGCATATAGTGCTTAAACTGATGAATCAGCCTGGATTTTTTTAGATTCTGGGCCTGTATGTACTCACTGCAGGAGAGCTGTTTACTCTGAATATTTCAGCTGAAGTGTTGTTGCCATCAAAAGATATTGAGAACAGACTTCATTATAACTTTATAATGGAGCACTGCCCTTAAAAATAAATTTTGGTTTCTTATAGTTCATGTATAGATGCACTTTTCATTCAATTTTGGTTCATAATCTTCTAGGTCCCTCTGGATTTTAAACTTTATTGCTTTATTGAAGGTCGTTTTACTCATTTGGTGTCAGTGTGTTATATCAATACATAAAATATCTTTATTTCCACCCCACAGTCAGACAGTGGATTTGCTGATGCAGGAATCTGGCTGCAGACTTGAGCATCCTGCTGCCACTAAGTTCCGCAACCACGTCATGGAAGGGGAATGGGACAAGGTACCAAAATACATTTATCTGACAGATCTCAGACTCTTCCTGCTGATCAAACTTCAGTATGTTAGTTGATTGTACACAATGAAAATATCCAAGTTTAGTTATTTGATTTAGGATAAATATAACTGTTAGCTGTGCTTCTAACCACTATCCACTCTTAGTTTGTTGTGCTTAAACTCTGTCAGTGTGATATTTTCCATCATGTTTTAAATTCCTTTAGAAATTGATTTGTTCAAGAATTGGTATCAATCTCTGCCTGAATGTGCCAGTTATCTTGTATACTATTGACTTTTGTTCTTTGCTTTACTGACAGGCTGAGAGTGATCTCAATGAGTTAAAAACATTGATGCATTCACCAAATGCTATTGTGGTAAGAGAAAATGCTCCCACGGTGCTTTTACCGTCAGGTATTCGACCCTTTGTTTCATACTTGTTTGCTGGCTTGATGGGTTTCTGTCTTTGTGCCTCTCTTTAGCGGATGAAGTTCTTACTCCTGCAGCAGAAGTATTTGGAGTATTTAGAAGATGGAAAGGTGTTGGAGGCCTTACATGTTCTAAGAGCAGAGCTGACTCCCCTGAAGTACAACACAGAACGCATCCACGTCCTCAGCGGGTACAGCAGGGCTGTCTTCTATTGCTCACTGAAGTCTTTTCATG
Source organism: Clupeocharax schoutedeni (assembly GCA_037974565.1). Classification (NCBI taxonomy): domain Eukaryota; kingdom Metazoa; phylum Chordata; class Actinopteri; order Characiformes; family Alestidae; genus Clupeocharax; species Clupeocharax schoutedeni. The sequence continues at coordinate 14,571,683 of JBBPDH010000007.1, forward strand.
ACTATGGAAGACATTCTCAGAAATAATTCTTTCCTCATATTGTTAGTTGCTTCAGATAAAAGCATTTGCCAAACGAATGTAATGCAATGTAATATGTCATGATATATAAGATTAACTCATGTGGATGTCAATGATCTTACTTCTGATTCAACATCATGTCACATCTTGACCACTTGTCCTGGTGTGGGCAAAATAAACAAAAACTAGTTTGTTCTGAAGGCCACCTGTCATTTTGTGGTGCCTATTGTTCTGTGTTGTGCTTAAATAAAATGACCAAATGAGACACCAAATAACATTTTTCTGGTGCAAGGCAACAAATGAACAAGGGTATGTCACGTGTCATTTGATGATGAGGATCATTTTAATTTGTCGACTTCTTAGGTATCTGATGTGCAGCCATTCTGATGATCTCCGAGCCAAGGCTGAGTGGGAGGGAAAAGGAACATCTTCTCGCTCGAAACTGCTTGACAAACTCCAGAGTAAGTGCAACACACACACATTCCTCAGATATCTCTGTTTGCTTAATTCTCTTTTTTTCTTATGAAATGGTACCTGAAAGCACTGTTACACTGATCGTTATGCCATGTTTACATTAAATTTCCTCCATTTCCTTTCTTCATTTTACCTTCTTATCTGTCTTATCAGTGTCATGTAATTCTCTTTTGCCTCTCACGTTTAGGGTTTGGGTCAGTATCATTTGAATTCAGTCATTTCAGGAGACAAGTTGAATTCAGGAAACACATTAAATTTATTATGCTAGAAACCATGGTGAATGACAGTTTGTGAATTGAATTCAGTGCATCTCCTAAAGTGGCTGAGTTGAGAAGAAATTGACTCTAACCCTGTCTAGAATCTTTAATAAGCTTCATCTCCCTACTTTCTCTTATTTGGCAACCTGCCCCTCCCATTCCATCTTTTCTCCATCTCTCTCTCTCTCTCTCTCTCTCATTTCTACAGCATACCTGCCCCCTTCTGTGATGTTGCCACCCCGTAGGCTACAGACTCTTTTGCGGCAAGCAGTGGAACTGCAGAGAGATCGCTGTTTATACCACAACACCAAACTAGACAGTAACCTGGACTCTGTCTCTCTGTTGGTGGACCATGTTTGCAGCAGGTACATGTGCTCTTTATCCTCATTATCTCGCAAACGCATCAGCATCTTGCTTTTCCTCCATTATCGGAATAAAATAATCTTGCTATGGTTCTTCCCCTATTAATATTATCTTGGTTTGTGGTGTTTGTCATACAGCCTGTTGGTTGCCTGTGGTTGTACATGTTTATTTCTCTTGGTCTTGCCCATCCGTATTATTTATTTCAGCTATAAAATCTTCACAGATGGCCCCTCTAAAATGCATTCTCTCTGTTATCTCCAGGAAACAGTTCCCCTGTTACACTCAACAGATCTTAACAGAGCACTGCAATGAGGTCTGGTTCTGTAAATTCTCCAATGATGGCACCAAGTTGGCCTCTGGATCTAAAGACACTACAGTTATTATTTGGCAGGTTGACCCAGTGAGTGCTCCTTTCCTTAAATGCAGTGTAGCCAATTGCTTCATAAATATCTCAAATGACATTAAGGCAGTAAACAAGCTGACAGAAAAGCTTTATCAGAAGAAAGGAAAGGTGATTGTCTGCTGTGGATTGACAGGAGACACATCTGCTGAAGCAGCTGAAGACTCTGGAAGGCCATGCATATGGAGTGTCTTACCTGGCCTGGAGCCCAGATGATGCTTACCTGATAGCCTGTGGGCCAGATGACTGCTCCGAGCTGTGGCTCTGGAACGTTCAGGTGCCGCCTCACTCCATACAGATACAGCTCTTCTGTCTAGATTTAGACTGCTCTGCCTGTCCTAAACTTCTATTATTGTCATGCAGACAGGGGAATTGAGGACAAAAATGAGTCAGTCCCATGAAGACAGCCTGACGAGTGTAGCCTGGAACCCAGATGGCAAGCGCTTTGTCACTGGGGGTCAGAGAGGACAGTTTTACCAGTGTGTAGGTGTCTTTATTATTATTTCTACTTACATTTTGCCCAAATTGTGCCATTTGTCAGCTGAATGCTAATTAACATACCTAACTTGGCCAGTTAGTTAACTCCTGTGTGTCCTGATCATTTCTGAATGAGCAGGATCTGGATGGAAACCTGTTAGACTCTTGGGAGGGAGTTCGTGTTCAGTGCCTGTGGTGCTTAAATGACAGTAAAACTGTGTTGGCCTCAGACACACACCAGCGTATCCGTGGATACAGTTTTGAAGATCTAACTGACAGAAACATGTAAGTGCACTAACTTTAGGCTTAGTCTAATTGATGTAATGTATCTGTGCTCACAACCGTCCTTTGTTTGTGCTTTGCAGTGTACAGGAAGATCACCCAATTATGTCTTTTACCGTGTCAAAAAATGGAAGATTAGCTCTATTAAACGTTGCAACTCAGGTAATCCTTTTCATTTACCTGTAACTCCTCTGCTGCGGTTGTGTTCTGTATTGAGCTGGATTTGTGTAATTGCTCACTATCCTCTATTTTTCTATATAGGGAGTTCACCTGTGGGACCTACAGGACAGAGTACTGGTAAGGAAGTACCAAGGTGTGACCCAAGGCTTTTACACCATCCACTCGTGCTTTGGAGGCCATAATGAGGACTTCATCGCCAGTGGGAGTGAAGGTAGGAATGACTGAAGCACTGTGCAGCAAACCATTTCTCCCATCCTAACTTGTCTTCCTACTGCAATTCATGAGAACTCAGTTCAGCTCAGTTCAGAATTTGGATCAAGTGCAACACTTATTTAACAGCTAAGTATAAAATAATGTAGTTTGATTTAAACTCTACATTATTTCATGTTACCATACAAACTAGGGATGCACCAAAAATATTTTTTTGGCCGATACCGAAAATGAGGAAACACTTGGCCAAAAAACGAAACACAGAAAAATTATTAGAAGAAATAATCTGTTACAAAACTATGACAATTTATATTTAGCATTCAAACAATGCACAATATAAGATGAAAATTTGAAATAATATATTTTACTTGGCCTCACTCATGTATAGCCTCTAGAAATTTCGGCATTGTGCCCTTTACAAACAGCTTTCCGCGTGTCCTTAGATGTATAGAAATGCGCCCACACGGCCGACATGATTACTTTAATCCAACCTGGCGCGTGCACGTAGCTGTTGTTGATTGCGTCATCACTGTTTCAGTTGCATAAAAAATATTCAATGCATCCTTAGTACAAACCGACATACAGTACAAATCAGCACTATAATTTATTCGACATTTGACTATCTATATTCTTTATTTAAGGCATTTATTGAATCCTAGCATTCATTATCATTCCCACTTGCCCATGTAATAGAGGGAGTGTATGTATAATCCTCTTTGTCTGTAGACCATAAAGTATACATCTGGCACAAGCGCAGTGAGCTGCCCATTGCAGAGCTGACAGGCCACACTCGCACTGTGAATTGTGTGAGCTGGAACCCCGTGCTGCCGGGACTCATGGCCAGTGCCTCCGATGATGGCACAGTGAGGATCTGGGGTCCTGCTCCTTTCAGTGATGCCCAGGAGGCAGAGGGGCTTAGCGGTAAGAAGTTTGTTTGCAAGTAACGCACTAAAATACACAAATATCTGAACTTTGAGATTGCAGTCAACTTATTCATGCTCTGCCCACCAGCATGTTTATTTTTGACTGTAAATAACTTCCATGGAACTGCTACAATGTTTGTTTAGAGGCACTGTATACTGGGTCACAAACATTCTATATTCACATAGATTACGAAAGGTAGAGAATAGACTGATGAAATTAAAAGGCTTTACCCTTTTCCTTCTCTTTAGAAATCTGTAGCATGGACAGTTGATGTTGACTCTGGAGCAGAACGAAAATCTGAGTGATAATATAAACACTGCGAGAAATTAAGAATGAATGAAGTGGAAAAACATACACTGATGTTTATCTGGAGGTTTACCCCCCTGTAGCAGTGGAGAGGCTAAGCTAACACAGAAGTGCTGGACCACTTGAATGAAACTTGCCCAGCTACTGGCCTTTGCCCTGCAACCTCAGACCTGCGTGGCGTCCCTGTTTTGGTCGAATCATGCGGCGTGACCTCAGACTGACGTCTGTCTCCTACCCTCCACACTGCTGCCCTTCAATGAGCTGCAGCTTCACAAACCACACCAAATCAAATCATTATTTATTACTGCTATTATTTATTGTTGTGAATCGGACAAGACCTCTGGCTTGAGTTGTAGTGGTGGTGTGCTTTGTTCTTTACAATATTCACTCAGTGAAGTGGGGTTTTTTTTGTTTGTTTGTTTGTTTTTTACTTATTATTTTAATCAGTTCCACTGGTATGATGTTCAAAAAGCCCATCTTAGTGTGATGGCTATGAGGGCATGGTGTGGTGATATCAAGAGGGGTCCCAAAGGCTGGCCATCATATCATTTTGCGCATGAACATTTTCTTTTTTTCAGCCACTTGGGTGAATGTATGCCTGAGATGTATGCCAGCAGAATGTAACAAATATTGTTTTTCTTCCATTAGAACTACAAAACAATTTTAATTGACTGAATTTACAGGCATTTTTTAACAGTGGAAGCTAATCCATTTTTGGTTTACAAGGAAAATCTCAAAAATGATCCTCCATCAATGATTGTGGTACTTAGTTTTCTAAAGAATCTGATTCTAGTGTTTGATGGTAAGTATGTAGGAATTGGACACTGAGGGAGATGAGTAATGTTTCTTGTTACATCATTGCTTGCCATGGCCCATGGTAAGGTAGGAAGTGTAATGTTTCACAATTTGAGCTTGCTTGAAGATTCATCTGTCAGAAAGTTACTGACCCAACAATGACACTTCAGATTTGGACCCTCACTTACGAGCATGCTTCTTGTTCTGTATCATTCTTGCTGACAGCATATAAGACCTTTTTTGATACTTGTAAGGTTTTGAGCACATGTAAATATAGACCTTAATGCAAGAATGCAGTGAGTACTTTTCCTTTGTAAATGGCTAATAGATGTTGGTCATATCTGGATTGTGTTTTTGTAGTAAGTGCAAAACGATTTTTCCTTGAAATGAATTGGCTGTTTGACTTCAGAGAAGATCAGCCATCATGTAAAATAGGACTTGCTCAGTGCTGTTGGGTTGGTGATGAACAAGATTCATACATTTTACAGGTAAAATAAGCAAGCTAGTACGTAATTAGGCCCTCTAATCATATTCCTTTTACCATAGAGTTTTCAACTGTTTTCTGTTTGTATTTACTACCCTATGTGCTAATCTGTTTGTCAGTCTGCTGATTTCTTTTTGATCATGTTTTCTTATTGAGTCTTTAATTTTCTGTGTTTTTTATGCTTTTTAGCTTTTTGATTTGATTATTCATCACAAAGGTCAGATTTTTCTCCCCTCTGGGGATTTATTCATTCTTGTTAATGTCTGAAGTTGTATCGATCATTTGTTTGACTCATTATTGTTCCCTGAATTATCATATAAAAATGTACTTGGGAAGTGGCCTCTTAACTACTTTTTCTTTTCTATGTGAAATTCTTATACTTGCTCTTTGTTTTACTCATTTCTACACACAGGATTTGTGTGCTAATAATGAGGTATTCAGAGTGTTACAGTCTGGCCATCAAGCATCGGAGACTTTGCCTATTATGATTTTGCTTTGTAATATGTGCTGTGTGTGTGTATTTTATGGCATGTATTATAAGACTGGTCAAGAACATCACTTTGCCTGAGCGTCCCTTTTCCCCCCTCAAACACTTTTCTCCACCTGCATCAGGTAAGCGTCTCCTCTGTACAGGTTATCCCTACACTCACCAGCCAAACCTGTTCTGTCACTGAGGAGTGACGTTCGCACACAGACACACACCTTAGTACCGATTAAAACACTGAAATTTCACCTATGTTATGTTAAATGTTCTGCTTATGCAAATGACCTTTGTTTTTCCTTTGGTGACTAAGTATTTTATTTGAGGGCTTGGTTTTGCTTTCCTGTGACGTGACAGCATGGCTGCGAGCCTGCTCATTATCTACAGGGGCCCAGGGTGGAGTTACCAGGCAAACACTTGGTTTGGCATCAGGTTCTGAAGGATCTGTTTTGCATTTAACTGTGTTAATATTCTAAGTGATTGTACTGTTATGTAATGTGTAGGAGAAGTCTTACGTATGCATATTTTCAATAAAGCATTCAGGGTTTTAAAATAGCACGATGAGATGGCATCTGTCTTATTCTGCTAACGGCAGTAGAATCAACCTAGGCATACATGGAGGCTAAGCATGGGAGGAACTTTATTTTTATATATCACTGCGCACTGTTCAGTATTCCTTTTCAGTTTTCTGGCAATTTTCAGATGATCCGCACGTCAGCCTTGTGAATGAACCTCCTTGAAATGACCATTAATCATGGAGCTAATATTGATTCTGTGGTAGGTGAACAAGTGAATACATTCAAAGATTGAACTTTTCACTTTTAATTTTATAGAGTGTTATAGATTTCACATTTGTAGAGTTTGCAGATGAACACAATATTGTTAGTTGTACCATTACATGTAAAATACTGTAGTATGGATAGATGTTCCTTTAAGCATGCAAAAAAACCTCACTGAGAACCTTAATAAATCATCTGGGATAACAGAGGCTGGGCATTTACTATAGCAGAAACATGCCCCCCTCATTCCCAGGGCAGGACTGGTAAGACTGGTAAGGCTAATGTAAGGCTGTTTTATCCATGTGTTTGCAGTCAAACTGCTCATTTCGTAGTCATGACAAGGGTGCACATCTGTACTCTGCATATTTCTGAATGCAGTGGCTCCAAACCCTACTAAATAAAACAAAAACACCAAGAGTGCAATAAGGGTACTGTAAAGCAAAATGTGGAAACCTTCAAGTATGTGCCAATCTCCTGTAGCCTTTGAATTTTGTTCATTGGTAGGATCATGTATTCTGAGTGGTATAAAGCTCTTGTCTAATGCAAATCTGCAGAAGTCCTGGAAAAAGGAGAAAAGTACAGTCTTGGAATGGTCTGAAATAACATGGTAAAAATGTTCTGAAAGCATCAAACAGTATAGCATGCTTGTACATTACAATTATGGCACAAACATCCAGTTACTTTTTAGATGCATTGTATATGTAGCCTGAATGATGCATCCCTTCAACAGTTCTCTTAAAAGAATAAATGAACTTAAAACATGTTGATAATGAATAGAACATTTACAGTCTCTCAGAAGTAGGGTGATTCCTAGTCTCTGTGATGGCCATATTGGCTTAAAATATTGGTGTTTGATAAATACTGAAGTTTGGTTATTTTAGTTTTAAGACATAGCACCAAGTCTAGGAAAACTAGGACTTGCTGAAATCAAACTGAAATATCAAGCAGAGATAAAGACTGCTGCAATACATGATTCAAAGCCATTCTTGACTTGGGTATGTCACCTTTATGGCTGGGGTTATCAGCCATGATTAAGGCTCATTCACATAGAAAGCTCAGTACTTGCAAGTGGCCAATGCTACCAATAAACAGTTTTGTTCATCTTGCACACATCCGGGTGCATTGCCATAGAGACCATCATCAAATGTCCTCTCCTAAGCCAGCAGTTCCCCAGATTATTACCCCTGAGCATAGTGTTTTTCATTCTAACCGCACTGTTTGACATGCCACTTTTAAACACCAGCATGAGACAATGGCTCGCAGATGAACGCATTAGTTGGTACTTTTAATTTAATTGGTACTTTTGTTAAAACGAAAACCAAAAGGCACAGAGGTAACCAAGTCAAATGTGATCAAACTAACCAAAACGTAGTAACGGCAACGCAGAAACCATGACAGACTGCAATTTTGGATAAAGTTTAACAAAATTCCACATGACTGTTGGGCATGCCTGTACATTTTAAATGTGCTTTTTTCAATTACATATTCTACTTAACCCATTACATATCCCATTTTAAAATCACATTTCCATGTGAACTTGCCAACAATAAAACATAGTATAAAAAGAGTAATCCAGCAACTAACAAAAAAAAAGATTTACATTTTGGAGACAGATGGACATGTTTACAATGACAGCATATTTAAGACAAGCTTGCCAAGATGACATGCTCACTAGCTCTAAGCCAATCAGTCACTCTGATGAGTCAGTGCGATTGTCATGTTGCTTCAGCCCTGAGAAGCAGTCAATGATACGAGCTGCGGCTTCAGAGCCACCAGATCGAATACCTAAATAAAGCAACACTATAGAGCTGTGTTTCATTGTAAAGACACAAATTAAGAACTACAAACGGTCTCTCAAGTCGATCCAGGGCAGCTTTCAGATTGCAAAACTTCTGTCATGTCAGTAAGGGGAACACTTTATGCTGGAGATGAGAAGTCTGATGGAGTGTTTTCTTGGTGTGGCTCTCACTGTGACTGAGGACTGTATTCTATCACAGCACAGAGCAGACAGTTTATGATGTGGTAGTTTAGGATCTTCCGTCTGAGGACATCAATCATTGATCAGCGCCAGGATCATGCTGAAAGTGAAACCAGAGAGAGAGAGTGAATGAGCATGGTTCAAACCGGGCAAGGGGCTAAATGGACAGAGAGGTTAAACAGGAAGGACTCCGAGCAGAAACCCTAAACAGCCAAAACATGATCTTATTACAGGCCAGTTGCTGTTTAACTTTTAATCTGAAAAATAAACTAGCAGTCTATTTTAATCTGCACGCTGTATTCTCTGAGAAAGAATGTGCATAACACTTGCATGCTGAATTTGTACGCGCCCATAAATATTCACTCATTTTATCTTTTTACCTGTACAAGTAGATGAAAAAGCAGAGGAGGTGAAAGCCCAGTTTGATCATGGCCTCCTTCATATGGGACTTCAACTGACCCCGATTGTGGATCTCCGTAGGGTCAAACACTCCCATGTTACCCATAGGAACCTTCACGTATCTTATAAAAAATATTAAGTTTATAAATACAGTGCATCAATAAAGTATTCTGAACATTTTTAAAATATGTGTCTCAGACATGCGTGTGGGTAAAAATCTCACCTGTAAACATTCCATGCTGCCACAGGTATATTGAGGAGGAAAATGAACCAGTGCATGGAAACTAGCATCAACACTGTGGCCAATGCCTGGCCAATTAGCTCGGGGATGACCCACTAAAGAGAAAGAGAAATTAACAGTCTTATTTTCAGATACTTCACAGAAATAATGAAGAATCTAATTATAACACCACAGCACCCAGTGTGAACGATATGACATTCTTTCTCTGCATTTAACCTATTCACCAAGTGAAGCAGTGGGTAGCCAGGAACACAGCACCCGGGGAGCAGTGTGAGCGGAGGGTATATTGCTCAAGGGTCTCAGTGGTGCCACTAGCAGTCCTGGGATTCATAACTACAACCTTCTGATTGCAGGGGCAACTCCCTAACCACTAGGCCAGCAGTCAAAGTATAGGAAATGGCAACCTTTGAACGTCTACCATCACAGATCAAACCACAGATCAAGATGGGGAAGTGAGTCATACTCCTCTCAAGTCATGTCTCTCAACCTTAATCTTCAAGATGCCATGCACTTTTTATTTTCATTCAAAACCCTTATACATTTCCATGTATGAAAGTCTTTCCCATTTCTCATCACACTTACAACTGTATTGAAGGACTTTTGGTTCCACAAAAATTTAAACAGACATCCACTGATTTAAAACAGAGTGCTGCTGTCAATTAAGTCTACAAATGCACTTGAGTTCTCTCATGACTAAATATAAATGTATATACGCAATTAGGAGAATGTCTCAACCAGAAAAAATATTTTACTTACTTTGTTTAACTTCGAACAGCAAGCACGGGCATTAATGTAATCACATTCGAGATCAGAGAGAGTGATTATCTGTATGAAGAGTTAATACATGTAACTTCAAACGTGAGGAGAGAGGGAAAAACAGAGGTAGAACAAAACACAGCAGGTATCATTTCAACAAAAGCAACAACCTAGTCCAACAGGACCAGCCAAACAGGTTCTTGGTTACCAGCCTAGCTTTAACAGGCATGCAAATCCATTTAGGGTCTTGAGCAGCAGTGTGGTTTGAGAAGCTTATCTGTAGCACAGGTTTCTGGGGTAACACTGCACCCTCCTCTACTTGAATACCTAAATTCAACTAGAAAATGAATTATGAATTAACCCAGTGGTTGTGTAAAGGGTATTAGAGTTAAATAAATTGTTCTGTTAAATATCAGGACATGTATGTAGGACACAACATGGCATGCATAACATTTCCATTAAAGCAGTGGTAATAGCAGCTACTTAAATATATATCTACTTTTTTGATGCTTTGATTAAACGACACACTGCACCAACACTGGCTATACAGCTTTGTAAATCTGTTTCGTTTAGAATTAGCCTTAATGTACATGTGGAGGAGCTAACAGTGCTAAAGAGGACAAGCTAACTGCTAAAACGGTGGGCTACTGCCTCAACACAAAGTGCTAGAAAATCTGAAGAAATATTTTGTTTCAGTTTACAATCCCTGTAAGCCAGAAAAAAGGATACAAAGTACACCGACAAGAAAATTAACGCACAGCAGTCGACCAGCGAGAGAATAAACACGGCAGCTTCCATCTTCAATCTCCTCCTCCAGCCACTGTTCCGGCTGAAAGCTCGCCTCTTCCTGCGCGCTTCTTCTTCTACTGCCACTCAGATACACCCAAACACAACTTACTGCCATTAGTTTATAAACACTCACAAGACCTACTTGCACTCAGATACACTCAACCACCACCTACTGCCGCTCAGATACACTCAAACAAAACTTACTGCCGCTCAGATACACTCAAACACAACTTACTGCCACTCGTTTATACACAAACATACACCCAAACACAACCAACAGCCATTCAGATCCAAACACAACACACTGCCACTCAGATACACACAATCATAACCTACTGCCACTCAGATACACACAAACATAACCTACTGCCACTCAGATA
>JBBPDH010000007.1:14615612-14628901 GCA_037974565.1 Clupeocharax schoutedeni
ACACACACACACACACACACACACACACACACACACACACACACACATACACACACACACACACACACACACACACAAACACACACACACACACACACACACATATATATGTATATGTGCACACATACACACACACACAAATATAAATTGTCAAAGACAAAAATGCTAGCGTCAAATCCTGGTCTTAATAAAATAAGCTCTAAATGGGTGTGTAGCACCACAAAAGCCAATATGCTTGATGTTAAATTAGACAATATGATTGATGTTAAATTACTCTTACCACTTACATGACTATTAATGCTTCACCTTAAAGTAGGCCAGATAAAGTCTCAGCTTAACCTCAGTCTTGATTAAATTAATTAAATAAAATAGTGTCACTATTTTGCAGTTGTATTGTTTCTCTGTAAAATAATTGTAAGACAAAATGATTGGAATAACACTGTACATCAGCCTTGTATTACATTTTGGGGATATCATGGCATCCTAATGCAATACTAATATCTGCTTAATCACAGAATCTTCATTAATGTCTCTTTCATGCAAATTAGTATTAGCCCAAAATCTACACAGTCAGCTATGTGTATCTTCTAGGCTAAATATATTTAAATAGTGGTGTAGCCTGCAGTACATATGTGGAGGTCACCAAGATTGGAACTGGCTGTGGTCACTGGGAGGAATCCAGGAGAAATAGAGCCCCTTTTCTCTCCAGTTGCCAAGCAAAGTACCGGAGAGAGTTCAGCAACAAGGGCTCACTTCTGAGAACATTCAGACTCTCGATAATGTTGCACGACCAATTTGAGAACTAAATAACAATCTAAGATAACTGGGCGTCTAATATATGTGAAATAATTTGTTAATTTACTTGCTACTTTGTTACTTATTTTGTGGTTTGTATGACAAAATCAACTACTTAAACAGTTCCAGAAATATGTATAGGTTGTAATAAATATTTGCTGATTAGAGAGAGAGACAGAGAGAGAGAGGGAAAGAGAGAGAGCACAAAGATGATGGACTCACAGCTCTAAAGCCCTTTGGGTCATGTGTCTTGCCTGAGGGCACAATGGTGGTGCACAGAGAACTAAACTAAAATAGCAGGAAAACCTCTGGTAAGTGAATCAAAACATCAGCCTTGCCCTTATTTCAATGCATAACATTTGCACACAGTGGCAGGATTAACCAGTATGTTTTCAGTGATAAACACAGGTCAGAATTACGCCACATTTTAATACAGGAAGAGAACAGTAATGCTCACAGCCTCTAGAGGGAGTCAGCGTTATGAGAGCATCCCATGAGGCTGCAGGCTGCATGCCCAGCAAATTTGTGGGCTGTTTGTTTTCTGGAAGTCCTGAGACGCATTTTCATTTGATATGCAGCAACGGCCACATAAAGACAAACGCCTCCATTTTTTGTGTGTATGCTCTGGAGCATAAACAATGGTAATGATTACTGGTGTACGTGAGAGTGCTGCGCGGTGCAGTGGTCCTCCCTCTTCCCACAGGGAAGCTTATTTACACGTCTGGCACTGGAAGGAGAGGCCTGCTTTTCCTAAGCAGCGTGTTGATGTTTATAAGAACATGAGGCAGACCAATGTTTCCCCATTGTGGCTACTCTATCAATCACAGCAGGGGCGGCGGGAGAAATGCCAGAATGTCGCAGGACTACTTCTTTTAGGGCAAAGTAGTTAGTGCCCCATAAATGTTGGAGGAGGAAGAACAGTTTCATTTTCAAATTGGAACATAAAGCAGAACTCTTGGGGACTTGAACCACAAGATCAAAATAGAAAAAGAAAAAAAAATTAAAAAGTCCAAAGCCATCAATGTGGGGGGCAGAAATTCCAGAGGAGTAGATCGTCAGATGGGGGGTAGAATAAAGCCTGTCTTTGTGCCCCCCACCCTTCTGATAAATAAATCCCAGGGAAGAACACTAGTGGGGATCTAGCATCGGAGAGAAGGTGAGGTCATGTGGTCATTGTATGCGACGGCTGATGAGAGAAGCCGTCAGCAGCCTGAAATGAAGTTGGGCAGGTGCACCTCTCCAGCGCAGAGCAAAGGTAAGCACAAGTCCAGCACAAGTGCCGGTATGTGGGAACTGCATAAGGAACCAGCAAAAAAAAAAAAGTGGTAGCGCTGTATCTAATCAAAGCATTTAGTGTGGTCTAGACGTGAGGATTTTGCAGAAGCTGTGCGAGTGAGGTCACCATGATACCAAAGCCTGCGCTCTTGCCTTTGCAAGGTTTAATTACAGTGATTTCACATGTTTCTTTCCGGAGAGGCATCCAGGGCATCAGTCACCAGCCAGAGGGTAGATCCCTACAGGGTCTCTCCTGTATCACCGCAAGACGTACTTGGCTCCATCCGCTCTCATCCGCCATGATCCTCATGCATTTTCCATATATGAAGTGAGCAGAGGAGTTAGAGCAGGCAGACGGGTGGGGGTGTATGGTGCGATGTGCACAGAGCCTCCCTAACAAATGGCTGCTGCCTCATGAAATTCTCCTATCTGGACATGGAGGGCTTAAATCAAACTACAGTGCATGAGGTAACTGCTGCTATTGGAACATGGAGGATTATGTTTGGTGGGCATGGGGTGGGGGTTTCTGCTCTACACTGGTGACAGATAATCAAGGGTTTGGGATTGTCAGCTGCATAAGCAAAGTGTTAACACCAATGTGTAGAGGGTGGCATGGAGATTTTGGAAGGATTTTGTTGTGCATTTGGCTCTTGGTGGGGCAGCTGGTAGCCTAGTGGTTAGGGCATTTGCCCTGCGACCAGAAAGTCCGGGTTAGATCCCCAAGACCTCTAGGCACTGCTGAGGTACCCTGAGCAAGGTACCATCCCCACGCACTGCTCCCCGGGCACCGTGTTCCTGGCTGCCCCCTGCTTCACTTGGTGAATGAGTTAAATGCAGAGAAAGTATTTCGTGCTATTCACACTGTGTGCTATGGTGTGTTCACGTATGACAAATGGTCACTTTCACCAAAGTCAGTGGAAAACATACAAATATGTGTTGCTGCAATATTGTGGACCAATCTTCATCGTCTCCTCCAGAGGGCCTGTAGCGTTAAGGGTTTCTGGCAGACGTGCTTCACGCGTTCGGTGGACGTTTTAACAGGCACGGAGCTCCACAGCCCCTACTCCATTAAAAGAACCCTGAGGAATTTCTCAGCGACCCTGACTAATTTGAGCGTGATTGTGGCATTAACTACGCATTCCTTTTGTGCACAGACTGAACTGACAGATAAATGGAACGCTAGCTGAAGAGAAAGCTGATCTTCTCGCTGGAGTGACATCAGTTCATACATTTCCCCTGTAAGCATGGCCACAGTGTGACTATCAGTTGAACACATGTCCTGAGTCAAAGTGCACAAAGCTCTCTGAAATCGCTCTAATCTGAGAAAACACAATGAGCAAATCCTCCTACCTAAGCAGACTTGTGCAGGATTTGAGGCAGGCTGGATGACTATGGATTGCCAGCAACTCAGTACAGTGTGGTCAAACCCAAACCCCCCGCTGCAGATTTAATCAAGCCACTTCTACCACCTCATTCAACCTAATGTTGCTAAGCAACTTATGCCCCAACCCTAGGTGTTCCAAGTGAGGGGTCAGGAGTCTATAAAGAGTCCAGAGGTTTATATTAATCTGCGCGATGCTGGGAGATTCTTTCACTTTGATTAAGGCTTTTTTTCCTGCATGACAGGTGGTCTGTCTGGTCCGGCCTGGGCTATTGTCCCAGAGTAATCACTCTCTACCCTGGACATGGCTGGGCGGGATGAGGAACAGCCTCCCCTGTGTGTGTTAGTTTGCAGTCTTTCTGCCAGCCTAGTAAAAGCAGTAGATGGTCGGTGTTGTATTACGGGCGCCCTTGACTTCTCTGCGTTTGTTTATTTACACTTAGACACTCATTACAGTGGGGCTTTTATGAAGCCACCCGTGATTTTATGCGCAGCCTTAAATGAGCCAGAGTGAAAGAGAAGAGAGACATCTGGAGGTACAGAGGATGCCTTCCAATGAGTTTAGAAAGCAGTTTGGCCAATACCACAAACAAAAATAAAGGCTTTGAATTGGCCTTTCAGTTCAGTAAGCAGCTACTTTAGCATATATTGTCATAAATAGAACAACGTTGTTTTATGTCTTCTTTTTAGTCTTCTTTTTTTCACAGAATTTGAAAATACTAGCTGACAATTTCATAACAAAAAACAAAAGGTTCAATAAACAAGTGCTCCAAACTAACTTAGAATAACATATTATTATATTAACTTACAATGAAAGTTATGGAATTTATTTCAACATAAAATGATGTAAGATTGCGAAAACTGGGTTAAACACAAGACACTCTCTCTAGAATTTCTGCAAATCACCAAAAGCTGTGCATATGTGAGGATTGTCTACAATATGTACACTACTGGTCAAAAATTTGGACACGCCTTCTCATTTAACGATTTCCTTGGCTTTTTATTTATGGCTTCACTGTAGATTAATCCTGAAAACATCATCTATTGGTGTGATGACAGCTTTGTACACTCTTGGTATTTTTAAAATCAGATTAATGAGGAATCAACCTGGAATGGTATTTAATTAAAAGGTGTTCTTTGTAAGGTTCATTAGTGGAATTTCTTGCCTTCTTAATCTGTTTGGGATCATCAGTTGTGATGGTCGGGTTGGTACACAAATAATAATCCTATTTGAATACAGTTCTATTCCACATTATGACAAGAACCTTTTAACTAAGTAAAAAGAAACAGTCCATCATTACCTTTATTACAAAACATATTTTGGTTAACTCTTTTTTTGTTTAGTGTGGAATTCCATCTTTTTGTTTGTTTTCAATATTAATCTACAATGTAGAAAATAATAAAAACAAAGAAAGAACGTTGAATGAACAGGTGTATCCAAATTTGGACTGTTAGTGTTCTTTGCTTGTTTTGTCTTTAAGATAATTGTAACCAGTTCCTACCTGCTATCTAGGTCTCCTCTATTGCTGCCTTCTTATGATATCTGTATGCTAAGATGCTGAAGGATGAACATAATTCAAATTTCACTTGATTACTCCTTTTCCTTTGATAAGAGACATAATCACAGTGTCATAAATGAGCCTCTAAATTTGTGAACGCTGGTTCAAAAAAGTATAAACCGTTCATGTACACGAACATAAACACACACATACACTCATCCATTCTAGTACACTTACATTTAAATTGTCCTGTGTATTATAATGTAAATATAAGAGCAAACACCAAATAGCAATAATGACTGCTCCATATTTTTGCAAGGCACTCAGTGAGAATAAAATAAATAATAGATTCTATAATAGATAATACATTTTCAATGTAGCCTTGAATTTCCCAGAAAAAACTTTAATAGCAAAATGAACATTTAATTTTTTGTGACAAAATGAGAACAGAGAAAACCACTGTTAGTCACAGTACACAGAACTACCTCGCATAGCAGTTTATTCTTATTCACCATTTTTTCCAGCCAAGAAAACTGTGATCGGATTTGTCCTTTTAGCCCATGCCATGTATTTGAAGTAAAATTTAGAACAGTATTTCCCCCAAAGAAGTAAAATTACGAAGGAACAGGAAATGTTTTGCCAGTGAGCTTTGAGGACTTCACACCAAACAAGTAATAGTGATTTAAAGGCTTTTTAGGAAATTGAAGTTACGTTGTTTTGAAATCTGCAAAAAATATTTTCACTGGAAAGGTGAAAAAATTATTTGACATTTCTCTTCTCCGTAATCAGCTCAGATAAACATTATATGTGAGAATGACAATGTCCTTTGGAAGTTGAAAAAAGTCCTTTGGAAGTTGAAACATATATTTCATACTGTGTTTGTATCATCTGACACAAAGCTGCATGTTGTTTTTATGGAAGTTTATACACCATTAAATCAAACCTTATCAAGGCTGTATCCAGGCTACAAGAAAAAATCTGAATCACATAAAAGGTTCAACATGCTCACTTGAACTTGTAGGATATGTCTAAACTTGTCATGCAAATACGATTCACATGCACAAATATGACACAGAAAAACAGTTTCTATTCAAACCAAAAGTAGTCTTTTCAAACAATATGCGCAATGCAAAACCTTTTTACCAAGTCTGGTTGTTCCAGTGAGAGACGCTTTGGACTTGGCTGCCAAAATCTCATTTCTGACCATTGCTGCTGGCCTAGACTATTGCAAAAATACATTTGGACTGGTGACCCAAGTGTCAAACTTATATTTAAGTAAGTCTTTGTCCTGAAAGATGTCTCCTTTTAAGCGAGTGGAAAAAGTACTTCTGTCCAAAAATTGAGATAAAGTTAAAAGGAGAAGAAATAATAAAAGAACTGAAGGTTGTTAAATGTGAATGCGGCTAATTAGACATTACATGGGTCCACTGAACATTCTCAAAACCCATTACATAAAAAGCACAGAGTGCTATAAAACAGTATGATTCAAAGTGTGCCTTTTTATTACCAAAACCTACTGAATAATTAAAACCAAAATTTGTTGAAACTAATGGCCACAGGAGTGACTCCACTAGCTGTCTACTGGCCATGACTGGGCACTGATGGATCCTGACGGAGGAGGGAAACAGGTGTGTGCCGTGTGTCAGGCACATGGGGCCTGTAAAAAAGCATATCTAAGTGCTGCAGTGGACAGGGAGACGCTGGGCTGTTTATAGCTAGTGATAATGGCCCCCCCATAAAACAGAACATGGCCTAATTATGCTAGCAGTCACTGGACACAGTTTCAGAAATCCCAGCACACAAACTAATTGTATGCTCCTAAAACCTAAATGTAACCAATGACTCATGAAAACTGATTACTCGAGCTCATTTAAGTTGATTTCTACATCAAACACTGAGACAGCTTTAGTGGCCATAGCTTTTCTAATGACCTCATTCAAGGGAAATCTAATAAAAAATGATCTTGGTTGCAATAATTCTGGAAAAAGTAGGCTTCTTGATCATGGTTTCCATGAACCAACTCAACAATATGTTTCATTTCATATGTTTCATAGAATCATATAGTTTCATATGCTGTGTTCTTCCTGCCACTTGCTTAAAAACACCTCCACGAAGTGCTGGAGTTGTGTAGGCCTCGATAGAGTTGTATAAGTATAAATAACACTCTTCATTGTATCATTGTAT
Source organism: Clupeocharax schoutedeni (assembly GCA_037974565.1). Classification (NCBI taxonomy): domain Eukaryota; kingdom Metazoa; phylum Chordata; class Actinopteri; order Characiformes; family Alestidae; genus Clupeocharax; species Clupeocharax schoutedeni. The sequence continues at coordinate 14,622,747 of JBBPDH010000007.1, forward strand.
TGAGCAGCATCAGTTTTTCTACCTGGTACAAAGAATTTGAAACGACATGTAAATGCTAACATATGCACGTGTTGTTTACTGACTGATAAAAAGAGGTTGAACACGTCTTACAGAAAACATATGCCATCATATATCATCTCATGCAAAGTGATAACCGTATCTTTAAATGGATATACTGTATACACTCTATACACATGGGGATTCCATCAACAGTCCTCTGAACTGTGAAATGATGGGAAACAAACTCTGGCCTCCCGCCCTCCCAGAACAAATCACATTCACCACACACGCAACAATCACTGCAGAAAAGCACACAAGCATCATTCATGCCACTGTAATGTTTTGCATAATCTTCTTGGAATCCACTGCTAAAACAAATATTCACGGAAAAAAAGCAGCAAGATATCATAAATATTAGTCAGTCTGGGAATTTCCTCCAGAGCAGTCGTATTCACACCTCATACAAAAGGTGCGCACTGGGGTATGCGTGCCATTTTAAAAGCTTTACAGCCTCAGCAGTGGTAGCTTGCAACCTAGCCAACAACAACATCCATCCTGCTGGTGTGGGCACCAAGCTTAACGTGTTGTGTTCTGTCAACAAGTGATTCACACAATTCCATTTTCCTCTTCCCCTAGTCAAACAAGTGAAGAGGTCTTTTTCCAAGATAGACAGTTTGTTTCTTTCCCATTCCAACTATTTACCTCTATACAAAAATAAACAGCGGTACTATGGAAGCTGAGGGAAGTGTATTAGCCACTTCATGTGTTTGTTATTAGAGTTACTGAGCTGTAATCATTTTTCAAGCTAGAACCGGCCAGTAGCCTTTATTGTCTCATGACTGTCTTCATGCTTGACTGAATGAAAACAAACTTCTGTTTTTACCTCCACTGTGCAGCCTGGCAAGACAAATAAATTCCAAAATTCATGAATACGGATGTTATTTTGTGCCAATTTCTGCTTTTTAAGTACAGAATCTGAGCATTCAGTGTGTCACTGGGCTGCTCTAGCTCTAACATGTAAGGACATGCAATGCCATGAAATTAATAGCTTGCACTTATTGATGATTACTTATTTGATGTTTGATAATAAACACAAAAGCACCTCTAATCTTATAGTAATAAACATTTGTACATAGTGCATACAGTGCTTTACAGCTGGGTTTACTCTAGTATTGACTGCTAGATCTGTGGTTCTCATTATTATTTTTGTTTGTTCATTTAGTCTACTTTGGCTGTATCGTATTAAAGGTCATAAAACGGCATTATGCCTGTAGTAAGGGTCAGTGCTGGGGGATAGAACAGTTAAACATACTATTCACGAAGTTGGCTCAGACTGAAAATTTTAAGAAGTTCCTCACTAGGTGCCTATTGATGCTGATGGAGGTTGCAGCACCAACCCATTTTTCTTTACTTAGATCTTGAACCCAAGGTCTTTTGCATCAGAGCTGCCCTTTACTCACAAATGAGCTCTTTCGTAGCAACTGTTGTGAGGTCAGACAAGCGTTACAGAATGTTGGCAAAAATCCCATTCGGTCTAATAAAATGTGCACTGTCACTACATACACGTTCAGCTTCCACTTTTAAAAAATACACTGCTGAACTGGACTAAGTGAAGTCATTTACAGCAAGGTAGATTGTAAACCACCACAATAAATCTCACTGATTCTCTTTTTTAAAGTTACATTTAAAATTACTTTTAAAGGTAATATTGCATTTTAAAAGTAGGAAAAAAAAAGCACTGAGCCGCAGTCTATGGTCTCTTGTTATGATAAAAGTGATTTTTGCCAACATTCTATAAAGCTTGCTACAAAAGCTTTATTGGTGGAGTATATGAATATGTCAACTGTGTGAGCCAAAGATAATGCACCCTCAGTGTAGTAAAGCTCGCATATTAGCTTTAAGATGTTTCCATATGCAACATGCAATAGACTAAAACAGACAGTGTCTCTGATACAGCTATACTTATCGTGCCCACCCTCCTTGCAACATTAAAAATGAGAAAAACGATGCGGCTACAAAGAACGACTGACCTTGAAGACATTCCTTATTTAGTGAGATTGCCCCTTGCTCTGTCACATATCACAGGAAGTTCTGGGATCTCACAAACACTCCTGATAAAAGCCTGACTAGCCATAAAGACTGATTTCCACTCTCTAGCATCAACAATGGAGTCATCCTCCAGCTATTTAATCTGTGACGTTTTAATGCTGGTTGTTAAGAAGAGGAGATTTACGAGTACTGAGAGGTGTTGCATGAGGATGGAAAAACACGGCCCGAAGTGCACCGCAGCACACTTTTCCTCCTGATTCCCGCGTGAAGTCCTCTCCCTCTTTTACTGCACAGCACACACACCAAGTACCCCAGCAGGAATACTAGTCTGGCTATCCATCGTCCACTCCTCAGACAAGTTCAGCACCCCTCTCAGACTGCCTCTCCCCAGTGCGTTTGCACAAGCAGGCTTGGAAAAAACAGTCATTTCAGCATGCTGGCTCGTTATATAATGACACAAGTGCTGTGTTTGTGTGAGCAACTCAGGCAATATATACTCCTATACGTATTATCAGAGAAGCAGCTCACAGTGTTGAGAGCTGTAACTAAAGTTCATTTAAAGAGGAGGATGAAGAACTTGAAATGAAGGGGCCTGTTTTTTTTTTATTCTTATATTATTAATAAAAGTGTTTAGGTGACCACTGGTTCAGCATGGATGTGTTTCTGTGAAAAGATGGTAAGAAAAAAGTTTACATTGTTTTTTAAAGTTTCAAAAGGTTCTTCACAGCCCTGCATCACATTAAACAATCTTTAAAAAATCATTCACTGAAACATGAGAACCAAAAGAGCTTCTTTTGTGGCTAAACAATATTTTTGGAACCTTTAATGTCAAGAGTGTATCATTTTAGATTAGCGTTTAGTTTTAAGAAGTGTGTCTTGAATTATCGTTATTTAAGACAACAAATATTTGTGTTCAGCCACTACTCATTCTAATTAGTATTTTTCTATTGTTCACTCAAAGCACAAGCGATATTTCCTGGAATAGTGTGTTGAAGTTAACATCTCTAGTCTTCATCAACCACTTCAGATGAACTTGTAGACCTTCTGGGTCTCTCTGAAAAAAAGCAGCAAAACATTGAGATGCCACAGTCTGCCTGCCACACTTCTGCTGGGGAACCGTGTCAATGTCTTGTGGGAATAAACCTCTTAAGAACAGTAAAGCATGCAGAGCTTGTCTGAGGGAATATATGCATGCCCTGGGGTGGCCTACATTTCACACACCGTATAAAGAATTACAGCATGAAACAAATGAATAAACACACCAATCCGTCAGAGCAACCACAAATGCACCTTCGCTGTTTCTCTCAACCTTCTTCCCAGTGGAGCTACTCAGATCCATGTACTTAACTGCATTTATGAGTATATTTATATGGAAAATACACTTAGTATACATAGTGATTGGTGATTCACTCCGATTTCCTAATTTATTCTTTTGCATTTGATTCTGTTGTTTTGGTTCAGCACCAGAAATATGTTACTCTTGCAGACATCTTTCACTTTCAAGCTTTAGAACAAGAGGAGCATTAAAAAAGCAGGAATAGGGTCTAACCATTCAGTTCCTATACTGATATGGTGAGTGTATTAAACAAGGTCAACTGCAGTTCTGTAGAGACCACAACACTTTCTGTTAAGCTGGTCCTTTGAGTTCAAATTAGGTTTTTTTTTTTTTTTGGGGGGGGGGTTTGTGTTTACTTGTATTTGCATCATTAACACTGTTTAGATTTTAAACACTTTTCTGCACCACAAGTGTTAGTGTTTGGAAATATATTGGAAATAAATAGGGGAAAGCATCACTGCAACACCAAATAAACATCAGTGTTAAAGATATTTCTTCTTTACTGATGTTGCAGTCAAGCTAGTCCCATTTTATTAAATAGAAGAACTCAACTGAACACGGTGGCACATTTTAAAATGTGCCACAGAATTTTTTTTTTTATCTAAATAAGTGGATTGATTTTAGAAAAAAATAGTGCATGGGTATTTAGTGGCTTGTTATTAATTGTTTTGATACAATATATTGTATATGATAAATACCAATACCGTTTCAACTGATTTTATTCATTGCATTTATGGTGTTTATTTGAATAATGTGACAGTTAACAATTACACTTAACAATTCACAGCTAACCCAGTTAAAAACTGACAATCATGTTATTCAGAAAACCACACTGGAATCTGATTACATTTTGACCTTATTCAACAATAATCAGCATTATTTTTTATGTCATTTTTAGCTTGTGTTGCTGGAGGGGAGTGTATTGTTATTGTATCATGATTTTATTTTGTAAATAAACGTCAGCTGTAGAGTGTAGCAGCGGCAAGTGTTACAGTTGTGCGTTATGACTGTGTTGTTTTTCCTGCCAAGAATTTGGAGAAATGAAGAAGGTAGAAACCATGTCTGGTGGGGAGTGTAACACTTAAAATCAGTGTCTCATCAGTCATTCCTTTAGTACTTTAGTATATGTTTAGGGTTTGCCCGTCCCTTTTTTCATGATGCACAGATGCTCACCAATAGCCTGCCCACACTGGTAGATAATGCTACCTCAGAGTGCACATCCACACCTGTTATCGGCCCAAAGCTCTGGCGCTGACAAAGCTTGGCCGCAGAGAGAAACAGCACTGTTTGCAGGAGAAAGCCGATAGACTGGGGACCGGTGAAAGTGAGAAAGATGCAGAGTGAAGGGAGAGAGGATAAGGGGAAGGAAGGTAAGTGGACGAGTGAAAAGGAAATAAAAAGATTTAGGATGAGTCACGGAAAAGTGGGGTCAGAGATAAAGAAAGAGAGAAATCAAAGAGACCAACAGGGAGCAGGACAGGGGCCTGTGCTGCACTCACCTGTGTTCAAAGGCCATGCTGCAGGGATGCAGAGCCCTGCCCCAGTCTCTCAGGGTCATGCCTCATTGGAAAACAAACATCCTGCCCTCCCCATGCAGCTTTTAATCTGCTCCCCCCTTCACGTCAGCCCTCCGCCACTGAGGCCTGAAACCATATCCTACCTGCAGCGTATCTTTTACAGGCATTCATCAACTTCAGCCATTCGAGCAAGTTTTCAGCAGAGAGAGCCTGGAAAAAACACATCTAGAACATCAAATTAAGGAAGAACATTTTACATAAACTTCAGTGAAGGCTGAATATGATTGCCGCATATTCAGCATGTTGTAAGTCCTTGTAATCCCTCCTGTAGACAAAGCATGAGGATACATTCTGAAGTTCAAGCCGTGGTAGTATGTTTAGGGGGATCGTTAGGCCAGCTTTAGTACTTCTTATGGCCGGGCACTTGTAGACACAATAACTACTCTGCATCAGAACCTAGACGCCCACCACCAGCACCCCATTTGCAGCTCATTTCCGGAACGAATTGTAATGTTTTCCCTCGAATAAATAACAATTACATGCTGGTTGACACATCTGATAGTGGGCATCCCTGGCCAATGGAGAAGTGTCAGTCAGCATAAGCACAGATAAGAAGAGGAAGATGATGGCGAGAGAGGATATGTCACTCACTCACCCCTCGTCCTGAAGAGAATAACACTTGGGAGATGGAAAAGAAGGAGAGAACAAAAACCCAAAATCTATTCATAGGGATGGCACAGACCCTTGATGCAAATAGCAACCGAAAAAAAATGGGGGGGGGGTTCCATATTGTAACAAACTTAGCTTGAAACAGTGGAAATTAAGTGTTTCAATATAAAAAACGATTATAATATGTTTTAAAGGACAACAGTGTATCATTCTATCTACAGAGTATCTGCAAAACACCTTCACACACAAATTCCAGTTAAAAACATTAAACACCGGCCAGCAGTAGAGCTCTTAGACTCCTGCCCAGGCAACATAAACTGCGATGCCCTGAAAATTAATCTTAGTATATTTATGATTGACAGATATAATTTGTGATGTTATGAAATTGTTCATCTGTTTCTTAAGAGCTAACCTCACACACTCTAACTCCTAACATATGTTAGATAGATAGACAGACAGGCAGACAGACAGACAGATAGACAGACAGACAGACAGACAGACAGCTACATAGACAGATAGATAGATAGATAGATAGATAGATAGATAGATAGATAGACAGATAGATAGATAGATAGATAGATAGA
>JBBPDH010000007.1:14657511-14671169 GCA_037974565.1 Clupeocharax schoutedeni
ATCGAAATATCGGAAATGTGTTTAAAAATCGTATCACCGTTATTGAAAAAAATTCTATCGCGATATATATTGATATTAAATTATTTTCCAGCCCTAATTAATTTATATTAATCTCAAGATTACAATGAGATTAATCTAGATTTAAATAATCTATAATCTAATTTTTACCTGACATTGTGGTAACCAATGTGATTTACATTCCTGACCGTGAGACCGCAGCAAAGGCCAAAAAACAGGAGTCTTATATCATGAGCTAAATCATGAGACAAGACAGCTATGCATCAGAGGATGATGAACTAAAGGAGCAGTGATGCTGTTAAGTGGTAGCAGTCTGGGTGTGGGGTGGGTGGGTCTTGTTTACAAATAAAACAACAGATGAAAGTGCCATGTCGTCGAATGCCGTCGAAATGGATTCCTTTACGATGGTCTCCTGAGGCTAAAATGTGCCTCAGATCACCTCCTGAAAGGATTTGAGCTGCGGGATTAAAATGTGTCTTGGATGCATTTACACTTAAAATTTTTACTGGTTAAGCCCTGTCTGGATTACATGAAAATGTTTGAAATGACTGGGTTTTAACAGGGTTCTTTCATCTCATGAAGTTGAATTTTGTAAGTACTTCCAAACCTTATCCTGTTTACTCTAGTGTGTCTTATTGGACCGGCTGTTCTTTCTTAAGGGTATGATACAATGTTTTATACTTGGTATTTAAAACTTGGTACAGATTTTTAAGCTCTTACCATGTTTCATTCTGATGAATCACAACACTTCTGATTTTTCCCCATCCATACCTATATATCTATAGTGCAGTTTACAGTTCAGGCTGCTGTATCCCCAGTGACTTAGTTGCATTGTAAGTCATTAGGCAGAACCACAGGGCAGCAAATCCTGCCACTGGCTCAGACCAACTCTCAAAATTCCACTGCTCTCCTCTATTAGATTACAGTCTCGTAGTGGGGAAAGTAAATACCTCCTTTATTGCAGCTCATCCATTTGGTTTATGTGTTATTAAATTATAGACCAGGCAGAGTAATAACAGGTATGTCAGACATGCAGTACAGCCAGGGACCCCATCTTTCCCCTTAAGTTTATATTGTTTTCATTTCAACAGAAGAGATAAAATCAGATGAAGTCATTTTTGAATTTCATTTCATTTTAGATTTATAAGTATGGACAAAGGTATTAGGTACCAAATGGTATATTACTTGTTCAAAAATGTATCTCTAGAGTTTTTTAATGTTTGAAGTAAATGAACAAACAAACTTTCATCTGAATAACTAAAGAATATGGAAGCATCATTTTTACTGCACATCATATGGTAATGACCACTGAGGAACTGACCAAGATAGACAATAATCTTGGAACCATTCCATTCCATTCCATGTGCACTGCAGTCAATAGGGGAAAAGAAGGATTAAAAAAGTCAATGTTTCCTAAATAACTTAACCCTGGAATACATCTTTCTTCTTCACAGTAAATATGCCAAAATGCACTGTTTGGCCATGGTGTTTGGTTCAGTCCCGCATGGAACTGCTAACGAAACATCTTATCGACGGCTGTGGGATCGCCATGGTTTGTCCCTTTTGTGATAAGCGTGAGGGGTTTGGGAATGGTATCTCTTCTTATGGGCCAAAATAATCACAGTCAATTGCCAAACATCCTCAGGCAGTGTTAGAGAATGAGTGAATCCTGGATGTGTCACTAGAGGATACGTCCAGTATGACGTGTTCAGATAATTCAGATCTAAATGAAATCTGACTGATACAAGGTGGGGCACTGAAAGATAAAATCAGACTATCAAAGGTACATGACGCAAGGTCTTTGTGCATTCTATTTGCCCCATTTTAAACTTCCTGATGAACTGCCACAAAAATCTAATTTTGTTGGGTCCAAAAGTTTGGTGGGGTGCAATTTGGTGTGAACAGCTCCTATGTGCCTCCCTCTCTCTTGTCTCTTGTCCTTTCTCACATCCATGCTCACTTTCTGTTTTTATCTTTTTTCTTCTTTTTAAATTCTGCCCCCCTTTATGATCCCATCATTCCTCCTCTCTCTGTGGCTTATCTCTCCCCCTGGACTGGTGAATTTGTTCTCTTATTCTATTAACTCCTCAGTTCATAAATACTCTGTGTAGTTTTGTTATGACAGGCCACGTTTGGGGGCTTGAACAACAAACAAGTGATCCTCATTCACCCTTAGCATCCATATGCACATCCGTACACAGCTGCTACTTTCTGACAGTCAATCCATGCACAATGTTAACAAAGTTTTTGGTACGGTCTTACACTTCTTGAACTAATTACCTGCTATATTCCCATATCTGATACCCTGTTTATGTCTAACGCCACACTTCCACAATCCATTATCAACTAAAAGAGAACGGGTTCCTTTACTGATACAGGACTTTCCCCAGTGCCACTGTTGCTCTCAGTTTGCTCATTACAGGTTTAGATTTCCATTTCCATGAAGTTGCCTCACACCTAATTCTCTAGCAAACATTAGCTCACTGTCAGAACAGGCATATTCCGCAGCCCAAGAACCACTAGACATGTGCTGGTCTTTCCAAGCATACACACCAGTCTGAGTTTTTCAGGGGTCCATTCTTCTAGGTCATGCAGAAACTGTCCAGAACTCCAGCCCTCAGTTTACAGATCTCTCCCAACCATTCTTATGAAACAATCTAAAAGAAAACATGTCCCAAAATTGCAAATTGTCATAACCTCCATATTTCCAAATCTATCTACTCTGTTACTTAATCCTTTCTCAGTTCCAGCTCTGTTCATTACAAAAGTGTGTGTTTGGGGGGTTGGAGGGGGTGCCAGGCTTCTAGCTCAAGCAAAAATCACCCACAATTCCAGCTCGAGTTCTCGCCACCCCTGCAGTTATACAACTTATTCTCCAAAATTAATCTACATTGTGTTCGTAAGCATAACATTTTGCAAATGTTAATGCACAGTTAGTCAATGTTGAGGAGTCATGCTTCCCTGCAGACTTTTTCCAGTCCTGCAAAATTCTAGTGCAGTTTTACAGATAAAGATTTATTTATTTATCAAATATTGCCCTTTCTCTTCTAATTTAGAACAAACCAGTGTGAACAGTGGAAGGATACACCACCACTCCTATGTCAGTAAACAGTCAGGTTGCAGGTTGTTTGCTGTTATAGTTTTGTGAGAGTTTTCCTGGTCTGCCAGAACTGGCCTTTACTTCCACTGTTCCTATAAATTATGTTGTGGAAATGATGGAAATTATGGGAATGTTTTAACTTTTTATAGCATTTCCCTCCTTTGTAGGCATCAATTTTCAATTAGCAACAACTTTTGTTAACACAATGTTTCTTATTAAGGAGTCCTAATTAACTCGTTTAATCACAATTTTTTTGCTGCAAAAAAAGTGCATGCATTTTACTCCTTAGACTTCCCTAACACACAATATGTTTGAATTTTTTAATTTCTTGGTGGTTATGATAGTGAAAATGTAGGTTTTATACTCGGCAACAATTGTTGCCGATGGGAAACTACGTAGTCTAAATTTCACCTATTTTGACCTATTTACTCCCACTATGTGGTGCATGTGTAGGGAATGGGTAGGGAACCCCTAGACCCTCTGCGACCACTCACATGGTGCAGGGCCCCCCTGGTGGAGGGCCATCCATGCACTGAAAAGATCCAAGACCCCAAGGCCCGCCACAGCGGATCACACCACAGCGACCCAGCTGTTCATCCCCCGACGGGAGGTCGCCCTTCCCACCAAGATCTCATGTAACACCCCTGGCCTGACCTCTGACAGTTTTGAGATGTAGGGAAAAAAAAGCTTAAAAAAAGATGAACAAATGATAAATAGGATAAACTTTGAGAGGTAGTATAACTAGAATTATGACTATGTTTAATGCTAGCGGTCACAATTGTTGCCGTGCTTACATTTACTCTTCTTACGGTGAAGAGATGCATGCAGGAATATAATTCTCATTAAATATCAGTAGTAGACTCTTTAGAAAATATGTGTTCAAAATATTTTAGTAATATCTGTTAATTAAGTTATTTTATGAACGTCCTCTTGTACAAGTTTGAGGCAGACATCTCTTTCCAGAGGTGCAGGCTGGATGTAAAAAGGCGTGGTCATGTCTCCATTCACACAAGTCAGATGACATTGATGCAATTTATGGGTGACAACCTCTTTTTAATTTTTTTTACTTGCATTAGCTGCCCAAAGCCGAAACAACACTTTTAGAGCTTCCAAAATAAAATAAAAAAAAGGTCACCATTGTGAACATTTGAATTAAATTGGTTAAGGATTAATAATTTTTATTTGTTTGATTTTTTTTTTTTTAGAGCAGAGCGGGTTAGAACAAAGTGGGTCCAGGAGGCGGGTTCCGCTGTGCGTGGACCGGTGGAACCGAGCTCTCTGGAAGGAGAAACTCAGCACTTGGTCCATCTTTGTTCTAGCAAGTGTGTAAATACACCAGGAGCACCCAAACGGCTCTAGGTGCTTGGACAACTTGCAACTATTAAGGATTAATAATTTAATCATGTTCTGAGACTTTACTCTTACAAGCCAAAATAACTGTCTTAGTGGGTTATTGTGCATAAACATTTGAAAAAATGTCTTTTTAATATGTTTGCTGCAAGTTTATCCTTTTCACTTCAAAAATCAACAAAATATGCAATTTGGCTAGAGTTGCCCCATTTTGTGCACAAAACTGTACACAGACCATATACATGAAACATGAAGCTGCTTCTGAATGTTGCCATACTTAGTTTGAGGATGTCTGAAAACGTAAGTAGGTCAGGAAGCAGTGAAAATGGTGTATATTAAAACTGCGGACATTTAAAGGGCAGTGGGCTCAGAATTATTCAAAGCTTAAAGCTTAAAGTCTAACAGAGGGTCTAACTATATTAACATTGGTCCCCTGCGCACATTGTTCTTTTTTGCTTGAACAGTGCTGAATCACTGCATGAGTTATCTGGAAATGAAAAGGTCCACTTTGTGCTTAGGCTTCACACAGAGGTACAGTGATTCCACCGTCTTCGTCTTGCCCTCATAAACATGTCACCCGCCACAACCAGGCGCAGCTCATGAAATCCCCCCACATCGTACTATCTGATTATTCAAATTAAGTCGTCCTTGTGATGAAAATAACCACACTCCCCAGCGTTTAGCAAAGAGTGTTTAATATGGGACTAGATGTGACATGGAGCAACTAGAACAGAGCACATCTACTGGTGGGGCATGGCTCAGCAGCAGTGGGGGCACTAGTCTTTGAGAAAAATATTAATGCAGTTATGCAATGGATTCAAACACGTTTTAATTTATTAGTATTAGGCTACGTATTATTATCAGTATTATTATTATTAGCTACCAATGGTTGTTCTTGTTGTTGAGGATGTGGTCACACGCACGCAAGACGATAATAAAAGGTTGACTGAGGGCTGCCATGGAAGCTATAAATGCAATAGTTGCCCAGGCCAAGTTAATTTACCTCTCAACAGATTATTAAAAGAAAACATAAAGGCCTGCCATTGATTATAAACATTAGACAACAGTCTCCACACTTCTAAAAAACACCACTAGACATCACTGACAGAAGCACGCAATCGGGGAGTAGCCACGTATCAGGCTGCACTGACACAAGGCCACACAGGCAGTCACGTAGCCTATATAAAACACACACACACACACACACACACACACACACACACACACACATAAGGCCAGACAGGTAGCCACGTAGCCTCTACAAAACACAAATGCAAGACCCAGCAAACATCGATCAATACTTAATCTGCTTAGTAGGCCAGGGCAGGCAAGAAGTGAAATCACCAAAGGGCTTACCGTCAGAAGAGTTGCAGCGAAAACCATTTTCTTAAATCCATTTTTTGCAAAACGAACGACACTAAAATGAATGACACGAAAACAATTTGAACTTGAAACTGATTCTGCACGCCGCTGCAGCTCAACAGACACAGATGCTGAAATCAAATGTAACAAGTTTTCTCAGCCACCAATAACCATTGACTGAACCTAACGAGTTATAAAAGCACAACCAAAATTATACGATCTCCTGTTTATTTATTTTATTTTAATGAAGTTACAGTTTTCACAGTTAAAATATTAATTTTAAAATGTTAATAACAATAGGCTTAATGGGATTTTTTTCGGCCTGTGCTGGGGGGCACCAATGGCCGCTAGGGATAGCACGGCCCCCAAATGCCCCCCCCTGCCGCCGACACTGACCTAGGACAGAGAAACTTTTTACTGCTTCGCAAATTCTTCTAAGGCTTATGGAGCCAGTAAGGACAATACATTTTGTACTATATTTCCTAGACAAATATATAATGCAAAGAATGAATAATACACTAGAGAAGAGTCAGTACTCTATGGGGGATCCTGCTAACACTGAGGAACCATTAACAATAGGTTGTGATATATAACATTACTCACAGCACCTGCACAGATGTCTATGATGTACAGGTACATTCTGTGAAATTGAGTAAAACATTATACATACATTTCACAGCACTAAAGCACTTTACTGAATTTTACTGAAGGAAAAAATGACAAAGAATCTGTGAATGTTACTCTGCTACCTGATAAACCAGTAGAGGGAATTTCTGAAGGGTAATGCTAATTCTTTGGGCATGTGAGCATTTGCTGTCAGCTGCTCAGGATCCACACACTGGCGCACACCTCAACAATGACCAGAAGGGAGAGTGGTTATGACGGCAGCCACATGTTTCACACAGTTCACTTAATGTAAATACACTTTGAACAGAGCATGCATGCAGATGCATGAGGACTCTCCCACTCTGTCCCCAATGATCTCTCATTCTCCCTGCATAACTGCGCCGCAGATGTTGAAGGAGATGTTATCCAAGGACTGGTTAGGGTCAGGGACCTTGCTTCTGGATCAGAGACCATTTAAGAATAAAAACACATTAGGCTGAAAATCTGACGTACTGAGCACAACTGATCATGTGTGCAGGAGCAGCCCAACAGCAGCAATTTCTGAGAACCTCTTGAATCTTAAAAATGGCTATTGGTTACTATTGTTACAAATTAAAGAATGTATACAGTATGTAAAGTATGTCTAAACATATGCAGTAAAGAAAGATAGAAATTCTTTTTATCATTGTCTGCCCCCAAATGCCTCAGTGTTAACAGCTGGCTGACAGACTTCATTCTGCTCAGTACAGTCCACATAACATCAAGCCCGCTACTCTCGTTATACTCTCACACCACTAATAGGTAGCTGTCAGGCTAATTCCAAGAACTTCTGATTAAATTTTTTAAAGGAAACTAAATGTTTTCCTTTATTCACTGAAAGTGTAAAATGCTTTCCTGATTCATTCTGCAGTTATTTTGAGTACTATGAATTACTTTCCACATGTGAACATGACTCCATGGTACAACCCCATCACCATTTATTAATCAACACATGCTGGCTATCATATTTTTTAGATTCTGCTTTAGTAATGTAGTGCTTGGAGGACAGCATCTATGTGACCTTATGGAAGACCTAGACTGGCTCCCATCACTGTAAGCACATAAAGATCTGATGGCCTGTTGGTCAGGGAGTTGCCCCTGTTATCATAAGGTTGTGGGTTTAAATCCCTAGATTGTAAGTGGCACCACTGAGTTGCCCTTGAACAAGTTACCGTCCCCACACACTGCTCCCCGGGAGTCATTGTTGGCTGCCCACTGCCCCACTTGGGTGAAATGCATCAGTGTGTGATGTGCTATGGTGTGTTCACATGTGACAAATGGTTTACTTCCAGTTTAAAAACTTAGAAACTGTGCTAGCCTCAAGTCCAAGCTATGATGTAGCTGCTTCAGCTACGTAAGCCCTATTTTTTTCCTTTTTAAATAAAACGATTTGGATGAAAACCTGGCTAATATGACCCATGGCCTCTGCATGGACTAAGTGCCTCTTACTCCGAGCGTCCCGAACCAAAGAAGAGGGTGATAGTTGATGGACTCAAGTGACTTCAGAGTGGATGTGTAATGCTTGGATGTAGTGTTCTCTCTGTTGTTCTTTAAGTTATTCTGATAATGTAAAATGTTTATGGGCTCTCATTCTATTAAAACAAAATGTCTGCTCATAAATAAAGTACAAAGTCCTTAAGTGCAGTGGACAAAGTATATTGTATTTATTTAGTATAGGAAAAACAGCTCTACTGTGATTAGAACCTAGAGAAATTAGACTTTTGACCTGTAAAGGAATGCCCATAATATTAAAGTGAAAGCGACAATCTGGTCATACATGAACACACCACAGCACACAGTGTGAACAGCATAAAATACATCCTCTGCATTTAACCCATTCACCAAGTGAAGCAGAGGGCAGCTACGAACACAGCGCCCGTGGAGCAGTGCGTGGGGACGGTGCCTTACTCAGGGTACCTCAGAGGTGCCTAGCGGTCTTGGGAATCGAACCTGTGACCTACCACTGACCATGATGAACCTAACAGGATTGGTCAGGCCCTGAAACAAGGTCACAGTAGGTCCATAAACCCACTGTGGGATTACTCCAATCAAGCCCTGTTTAAAGGTACAAAATGTGCCTAATATTTTATTATTTCACATAAACTGACTCATTGTGTGAAGGTTGCCAGATTAATAGATTGACATTTTATTTCCAATGCTGCTCCAGCTACAGCAACAAAAGGCAAGAACCTCATCAGTGGAAACATGGCCATTCATATTTTGTCATAGGTACATATAAGGTTCCAAGTGACATGACATTTTTTAATAAATCGTTCATCCTGAAAGTAAATCCAAGTAGATGTTAGTAATAGAGGGGCTAAAGTGCTTCGGGGGACTTTCAAACGTCTGTTATGCTCAAATGCCCTGTGATATGTGACTACCATAAAGGTCAAAAGTCATGACCCTTGCAGACTCTTGGATGTTGAGCCAGCCTAAGCCAGCAACGTTCCCAAATGCACACATAGTCCAGAGCGGAAGGAAGACTAAGAGAGTGCAAGGACAGGAGATTGCAGAAGATCTATCTTGACAGAGACAATGTATCTTGCACCTTTGCTTTACATGGGGACCAGTTGAGGCAGCTGGTGCTTCTTTCAGGCAGCAGACTCTGGGCCCCTCTCACACTCAACCGTCATCATCTGCCAACTGGAAATAGCTCAAGCAGCTTGTATGTCTGGAGAAGTGGCCTGGGTCCAAGTGAATGAGGAGAATAAGGAGACTGGGTCAAGCAGGGTCAATAGTGCAAGTGTGGCTGCATGGAAGTAGCTTCCTTATGAGGGAGACTGAAAGATAAGTGCTGTGACTTTCCCATATACTTTACTGGGTCTACCACCAACCATGTTGAACCTAACTGGATTGGTCAGGCCCTAAAACAAGGTCACAGCAGGTCTGTAAACCCATGGTGGGATTCTTCACTCACACTTTATTAAGCTTTATTTATTATAATTTATTTTGTTTTAATCAATATTTGTAATCCCATCAAGACATGGAATTGCTTATGCCTTCATACAGATCTCAGTCTATACATTTTCTGCAGATAACATAAACTTGTGCTGTCGTTGCTTTTTACAAGGCAGCTGTTGTTTTGAAATCCTAAAGCATTAAGAAATCAGTGTCTTCCGTTAACTATGGTTTAAATGGGCTGAAAACAAAACTCCACAAGATTTTTAAATCTATTTCTTTCTTTATTTGAATTGTCTCATATGTTTTTGCAGGCAGATTAAAGAATGAATTAGCAAACGACTGAGTAACACTTAATTTTACCTCTAACACATAACATTGATATAATTGTGCCATAAATATGTCATGGCAGATGCCACTTGCTGTCATGACAGATTTTAATTTAACAGGTAATGACTACTTACTGGTAAAAGTAAAATAATTGTTATACTAATTGACATCAACTATCATGACAACTCAGAGCAGTATATGACATCTGCCATGACATGTTCATGGCATCATTATGTGAGTGGTAGAAGGGTCTAACAAAATATTATTCAGATTTAACATGAATACACAGCACATTGTACGTCCATGACACTGCTTTGACCCCCAAGGGGTTAGTTAGACAGTCTGTTTTCACAATGGGTTATGTAGTTACTTGGGCGGAGTAAAAGCCAATGTGACACAGACTTCCTTCCAAACCATTAACATAACCAACCTCCCGTTTGTATACATAAGAGTGAGAAGTCTGTAATCCGTCTAAGATGATCAGAGTTGACTAAGGTGACTACCACTGTAAAATGAGCATTGAATGAAGTCTTAACCTCCGATTATGATAATGAGGAGAGAGGGTAAAGGTAAAGGTTCAAGCAGCCACCATGGACCCCCAAAGTTTTTAAGAGGAGTATCGGATGTTGAGACCTCCCATTTTCTGGTCCAGGCACATATGCTGACCTGACCCAGGAGCGGAGAGGTTAGTCTGAGGTTTCTCTGCCCACTTCCTGCCATAAGGAATAACTGCCGTTTAAAGTCCGCAGAGCCAAATGAACGAGAGGTAGACTAGTTTTCTGATCGTGACATTTTGAAATCATCTCGTCACTTCTAATAAAAGTAAAGCTTGACCCACCGTGATTAACGGTTTCAGTGACGCAGCTCTCAGGATCCCTGGCTGCTGTGGTAAATTTATTGAGAAAAGTGTGAGTGAACGAAAGCAGATGAGACAGAGGGGAAATGAACAAACTCCTAAATTGCATCTCTCTGTGTGGGTCGTGTCTAGGCCAGGCATTCTGCTGAGTCAAACAAATATAATTTGCCTGAGTATGCTGCCAACAAGATGCTGTAATCAGGTATATTGGAGTCATGGGTATTGGTACTAATTTTATAAACACATTCATTTAAATGGAAGAGAACATTATGTCTTTAGCAAAGATATAAAAATCTATCGTTGTTTTCCCGTATTCCAAACATAGAGTATTTATTTAATGCTACTTTTGTTTTCATTTCATAAATAACATTGTTTTGAAACTATAATTACTCTAATCCTCGAGGCCTGCTCGAAAGAAATTCAATTCTGGAAAATTTTGTATGGTTTGCGTACTGGTTGCATGCCAGCAGATTGCCTGAAATCCAATAATCTATCTCGTTTTAAACTGATCAGGAGTTCATAATTTCCTTAGCTTGATAAATGCTATTTTTCCTGTGACGCTTCACAAGCTGCAGGAAAGCAAATACTGTCATCGCCACAAAAAAAATTGGACCTAGAATGGAGACCCATTTACAGTGAAAAGTCTGCATGACAAGGACCCACAGAGCAGCCTGAATGAAGCACTGGAGTAACAGAACCCTTCTTGTTTCACACTCAGCAGCTGGAGAAAGAGGCCAAAGGTCTGCTCTGAGGTCAAGGCAGCCTTCATAGCGGCAGACAATGGCCAGGACAGTCATTTAACATTTGAACATGAAGAGTGTGATCTCCTCCTCTTCAGGCGTTCGGGTGGCCCGCTGTCTCGGGGCTCGTTTCCGCTCCGCCTCAGTTGTGTCCCATTACCTTTACGTTTGTTTTGTTTTTCTCAGCCTTGTTCTTGGGTGTTGTGAATCCAAAGGAGCCGTAAAAAGGGAAACGTAAAGCTCTCAGCCATAACAGCAATACATCCCGAGTGAAACTTTAGACAGCCATTAAGCTAATGGGCCACTCAGGCTGCAGTAATGGCCTCTTCAGATTTCAGTAGTGGAGGCCTCTGGACTTCATATTGATATAAACATTGAGCAATGAGTAACGTTTATGAAGCATTAAATAGACTTTGATGGCAGGTCTCAGGTACAGCAAATTCGACCCAGGTGTCCATTATTATTTCAGTCAAAAGAGTAGGCCACAGAGCAGTGTGGAGCGGGATCTGTTATGAGAGAACTGTAAATGTAGTCTAAATTGGTCTAAATAATACAGACGCTGTGTCAAACACAGAGGTATGTTTGGTTGGTTCTCTAGGTCATCCAGAGCAAGCAGAGTGACAGTGATTGACTGTATTTCATGCTGTGACTGTACAAAAATTCAAGCCTGCATGTCATTTGGTTGGAAAATTAAGATGTTTTAACAAAGATGGGGCGTCTTTGGTGCTGAGCAACTGCCCCTAATAGATTATCAGTATTCATAGCACTTCTATATGTAAGTTTATCAGAGCTTCAGTGGTTGGTAATCATTAACATAATTAGGAATCAGCCAGTCACATTTTGATTCCTAATGGGTGGGACCTATTTCATGAAGGAAAAGATCACTCTGGGTTTTCTGGAAGTCCATGATGCATCACTGACTATAAATATGAGTGGCAGCATAAGTGGACGTCTGTTTAGAGCCCGGTCTCACAAGTTTTCGTGCAGCCAACACGAAATACAGAGTAATCAAAATATGTGCTGCGATCACGATTTAGGGCTTTTTTGTGTTAGGACAACTCTTGATTTTTCTTGCTATGACAGTGCTTCACTACCTTGTATTTTAATATGCACTGTGGAACATAGCCAGTATTCACAGTAACTGGTGATTGTGTTACATTAAAGTACCTAGGGTAGTGAAGAGTTGTCCTAGCATGAAAAAAAGTCCTAAATCGGGATCACGGTGCATATTTTGATTCAATTGTATTTTGTGATGGATGCATGAAAAGTTGTGAGATCAACAACAACCTACGTGGAATAGGTGTGTTATTGTGTGTTCCCACTTCAGATAATATTCCATGCTTTCAGAATTCAGAATTTAATCTAGAACATGTGCTGTCAGACTGGCAATTAAACATCCAGTTGGGGAAGCTGGTTGAAATGAGTATTATCATATATGTGTTCTTTTTCTTGATTTTTACTTTGGATTTACATGATCCAAACTGAAGAAGTAAGAAAAATGGCTTTGCTATAGAAATGAATTCATATATAATATGCATCTAAACTTTGTTGGCCCTGAAAAAAACCTTTTGGACAACAAGGAAGTGTTTTAACCTTTTGCTTTCTTCCACTTAAAGTAATCACAAATGTTTCTTTTTCTCTGACATTGAGCTTTGTTAACCAGCTAGCCAACTACTGATGATGTTATCATTAACTGACAGGAGACTTGCACAATCTGTGCACCCTCTGGCACAACAATTCCTTTTCATTTAAACAGTGGAGAGCATGTAAATACATAAGTGTGTTCTTGATAGTAAAAAACATAGACATTTTTTAGATTATATTGTAATTGTTGTGGAATCTCTGCAGAAGAAAATATTAGTGATGGTTTGTTGATCACTCATTTTTGTGTTATTTTGAACCTAAAGTATAAAAGTTATATGTAAATGTTCGGCTGCCGTCTCACAAGCTATCTGTGGTGGCGGCAAGCTGAACCTAGCGCTGTTGATCCCAGACACTGGTTTTAGACGCAATTATTTCACGAAGGTTAATACGGATCCCACTCTTACGGACACACACATACACACTCCCCATTTCTCCCATATACACACACAAGCTCTCTCTCTCTCTCTCTCTCTCTCTCTCTCTCTCTCTCACACACACACACACACACACAGTGTCTACCTGAGGTAAATGTTCGGGTGTCGCTTCGCGAGCCCACTCTCACTGACACAAACACACACACTGCCAATCTCCCCCATACACACACACACACACACACACACACAAAGCACATTCTTAAGCACATTCATACAAACGCACACTCATTCACCCCCCACCACCCTCACTGACACACAGTCACACTCTCCCAAGCTCTCCC
>JBBPDH010000007.1:14678140-14698218 GCA_037974565.1 Clupeocharax schoutedeni
GGTAATGTATTAAACTGAGTTCAAAATGAAATTAAAGTGATCTGGGAGAACATTTGGAGACATATTTATGGTTTACAATGTAAAAATAGGCATTTGGATCTTTCAATGCATTTTTTAAATTTTGGGCACCATTCTGTTTGCAGCACTCACTTCATTCACAGCTTTGGTTATCTGTAGCCACTGACTGCTATTCTTTTTGTTTGTTACCCCACTACTGAGACCACCAAACTAAATATGTTTTCTGCTTTCTACACTTCACCCAAAAGCACATGATTTTTCAGGTTTACATTGGCAGCTTAAATATGCATGAGGTGATTTGCATTTACCATATATGGTGTAATGAGTGTATGTAGAGGGCGGGATATGCGGCAAATCCACATGCGCACAATCCCAAGTAGAGTGCGATTCATAAAGCGTATATTGCGTGCAGGTGTGTGTGCGAACGTTTTTATAAATCTGACTTTCTGTGCGTACATCATTTTCGTCTTTTGAGCGCACGTACACTTTTAGTTCTACGCAAAGTTTTATAAATGAGACCCCTGACCACCACCTTATAGTGCTAGCGTGCCTCGGCTCCTTCCACCGCAGTCTCTGCTCTCCACTTTCTCCGATTTCGTTATCTCATGGCCCTGTGTTAGTCAGTACACAATGCCTGCATCCCCACATACAACCAAAAATAACAATAATTAGAAAGTGTTCACTTGAACTGAAGCAGCTCTCAACGACACTGAGCATGCAACGGCCTAACGTGGTCTTATTTTGTGTCAAGAACTTAATCAACTTTTAGTTCATGTTTATTCAAAATTTGGAGAAAATAATTATTCAAATAATGACAAATACAACATATACAAAGTGGAGACAGATAGGTATAGTAGACTTCAGCTAGCGCAAGTAGCTTCATTAAATTCACCCAATTTAGACAGAAGAAAACAATTAAATTGTCAGCAGTACAGTAAACAACTGATTAATCACAACTGAGGTAATATATACTATGATATGAAAATTTCTATCTGTTCAGTATGAAACACTAGGCTTTTTCTAGTTTTCTCAGGAAATATCCATGCAAGTTAAGTCAGAACTCACTAATTCGTTTTTGATGCTCTTAGCTAGTTCATAGATTTATAAGATTAGTTCCTCAACCATGGGCAACCATGTCTGTGCATTTTTAGCAATATTGTTACCTACTGTTTTATTTATGACTTCTTAAGGAGATCAGCTGTAGCACTTGCAAACTAATTTACCTAACTTAAGTATTTTCTTTGAGAATGATTGGTCTGGGCATCCCATGTTCAGCAGTATATATAATGTGAGCTTTATAAAATATAATATGAGCTTTATAAAATATCAACATGCAACTAAAAGATTGTTGTTTGGAACAATACATTTCCCTGTAGCCTTTGAAGTGAGTAAATACTGCTGAGAACTGCGATCTGGACTGAACTGGCTCCTTTCCAGAGATTTTATGTAGGCTACTATTAAAGTGTGACATGTTCGCCGCGTAAGTGAGGCAGTGAACTTCTGAGGTAATGCAACCAGATCTATCCTTTCTTTTTACTTTTCTTAAACGTTAATCATAACACTTTATTACTCTTAACAGGACATTTTATTATTACTTTCCTATTAACTGTAATCCTCTTGTTATTTTTATTAATTGTAGTGTAAAGCTTTGATCTTTAACTGGCCTTTCAAAATTAGTCCAAAATCCTCTAACTTAAGATCATTGCCACAAATTCCATCCCCGAACACCAGATGTTCCAAAAACATGTGGGCTAAGGCAAAACATAAAAGTTGAGATTACTTCATGGCTCTGTTTGGATGGTGCGGAGTTTGTTTAAATAAATGTTTGCATTGTGTAATTTGATCTTAACATTTTGATTGCAGTGTTTAGGATATCTCTACCACCAAATGTTATATTATTTGGTCTGGTTAGTACTGTGGAGCATGACACCAGCCCAGTACAGACAAAGTGCAACATTCAAATCTAGTTCCAGTGAAACATGGCGGTGGAGTGAAGCTAAATAGACAGTTCCTGCACAGTTTACTGAGGATAGTTGTTTGGACTAGTTCCTTTACTCAGATGCTTCCCTACATATGAGTAAAGTAAGTTTACTGTTAGTGTCACATTTATGTACTGTTCTATGAAATTCTAATATATCATCATATCTAATACATCACACTATCATGAAACTTTGTAGTCCTGTGCTGCTGTTGTATGTTGCACCATAGGTCTGAAGAATGATTTTGTTTCATCTGTAAAAGACCAGTTGACAAGGCATGTAGCTCCTGCAATGGTATGGAAGCAGGATCATCTTTTGTCCTTCTTTACGAGACAAAAGTGGGAGAAAAACAGACATGACAGGAGTTTGACAGACATGAGGGTGAGTGAAAAATGAAATGAAATCTCCATTAAAGCCAAATATCCCTTTAATGTCTAAACATGTTACACTGACACAGCTTTTACCCCAAACAGGTGAAGCCAGGTGCTGTGTTATGATAAAACCTCAGTGCTGTGGCAACTGTGTCAGCTGTCTGAGGTTTGCTCATGGTAACTTGAGGACAAGGGAGCAGGGCTTGGATTGGCCAGTAGGCGAGGCAGCCATGGGCCTCCGTGTCCATGTTGCTTTACGCTACATAGTGAACGGAGCGTGGTGTGCCAGCCTCGGTCAGGGGCGATTGGGCCTGTGGTTTGTTTTCCCATGAGTCATCTATAAACACCGCTCAGGTGCTCGCCGTCCTCATCTAGCATTTTACGTGAACAGCGTGATTTCATTCACCCCTCGAACGCCCAGCGCAGCAAAAAATAATATTTGGCCTTAAAAAGTGTATTTTGCATTTGTTGCTATGGTTACTTAAAATCTTATAAAGCTATGGCTCAAGCTGTGGTGAGAACATAAATGCTAGCATGGAAAAAAGTGAGTTGCTTATAAGACGTTCTCCTTTCTTATGCATATACATTATTTGGGAAAAGTCCCCTCAGTCCTACAGATTACTATGAATGCATCAATGCTATGCCACACAACAGATGAATAAGTCACAAGTAAAATCTCCATTTTTGCTTTTAGAAGATATTTTCTACCACTTTGAACCACACTGATCCTTGCTTAGACATAATGCAGAGAGTCATGGAGAATTATTGGGTTTACCTCTGTACAGAATTCTGTGAGACAGCACAATAGGTCGCTTAAATCCAAGAACATACCCCCCTGTTCTTCCCTTAAAAATAGCCTTTAAACAAGAGGTCTTCTCAGTGGGCCAACATCAACATCCAATAAAGCTAAAGATAAACATGAACCAGGCTCCATGGCAGAGTAAATTTCATCCCTTGGGAAACACAGCCAATTCTCTCCCATCTGCTCAAACACAAACCTGCTGGCTTTTACACTGAACAAAAATCAGGCCTGGAGAAAAAAAAAATCACCTCCTGGAATTGTGTGTGTGATTGTGTCCATGCTGCAAGGAATCTAGTAAATGTTTTCATTTTATCCTTTAGTCATGACTGGTCTGTGGCAACTCTTGTTTTATAAAATCCTACAAAAGTCTATCCGACTACACATTTTCTATTCTTCCTGTTAGCAGGAGAGCCTTCACTCCAAATATGAGCAACATTGCTGTCTCACTTCAAATCTGTCTTTGATTTACTGAACACGGATGTCGCAGGTGTTTTCTGTCACTACAGACAGACATAAACAGATTCGTTATTTATTGTTACTAAGATGTTATCGCTTGTTCAATTAGTGGGATTATTCTATTAATGTTGCTTTGACAGTTATCGGGACGCACCTAGTGAAATAACATATTGTATTAATTAAGTGAAAATACATACATATCAATACACATTAATAATACAAATAATAATACACATCTTCTAAAGAGAACACACTTTAGCACATTGTAATACACAGTTACTGTTTATTTTTTGAAAATGACATATTGGGGATAAAATTACATTAAACGTGATTTGTGCAAAAAGTTACGCCACCGGTCAAAAATTTTAGAACACCCCAGTGTTTCAACCTTTTTTTTATTGACATTCAAACCCAATGAATAGTTCAAGTCCACTGAATAGCATTAAATGGTACAAAGGAACTGCGAGAGGTTTAAAAATGGTAAGGTTACCCGGAAGTGGGAAATAATTCTGTAGCGCCATGCAGTTCCTCTGGTATGTGTCTAGTTGGTCGGAAAGCAACCTATGTGCCGCACACTTATGGCAACTTCGGCAACATATTTGGAAAGAACTTTCTGCAGAATGAACAATGAGACATTGAACATCCATTACAAACAAATAGAAAAATTGGGGAGTTCTAAAACTTGACCGGTAATGTATATTTTATCCTCAATATAGTAAACTAAAGAACTGAGTGAAAAAAATATGTGCTCTGTGATTCAAATATGGACATTTGACTGGGAGTCATCCTACCTTCCTACCTAATATGTTATTTCTAGCTTTGATTATATACAGTTGCTGTGGGAACCACTTTCTGCATACGTATTTATTTATTTATTTTACATATGTAGTCAAGGATGATCTAAGTCATTTTTATCTAGCTCTACTGCTTTTTCATGAAAGCCCCATCAAAGTAATACATGTATTCAAGACATCTTTGTAGTTCAGTAACCTTTATCCCCTTGTTTATGTTTAATTGGATAATCAAATGTCGTTGACTATTTCAGGATGTCTACTGAGGTTTAAAATAAATAGAACAAAAAAGTAAAGATTTTAAGTAAAAATATTTTCCCTAGTGCTGCCGCAGCTCACTAGACATTTTACTCAATCTATCTGTTCAATCAATCTAACGAGCAAGCAGGCTAGGAACAAAGAAGGGACAGACAGGGCCCCGAAAGTTTTTCGACCTCCAATAACTAATGAAGATCTGGAATAGCTTGTAATCAAATGCACCTGAATCGTGCTTGTTATAATTCCCTCAGAAGATCATGTTAATATTACAAACCCTGTTATTAGAGGAAGTTGTCCAAGGAATTTACCAGCTCTGGTTACATCACCTCTCTGCTTGAGGTCAAACCAGAGTAAACAGCTGTTACTCTGCTCCTAAGACAGGACTCAGCCATCTGTGAAGCACAGCAGCTAGTTTAGATGCTAAGAATAACACAAGCGTGCTGTTATATTGAATGTTTATTTGTCATAGTTGTATGCTAAATAGGCTTTTTTATTTAACGTGACTTTATAATATTTTAATTTCGAGTTCAAAATCTGGACACACAATATGTAATCCTATCAGATCAGACCGCAAGCCAGAACAGTCCAGAACCCGAGGCATGACTAATTCTGAATCAGCATCATCTCCTTTCACGATTATAGCGCATGAGGCTATGTTATAAGGTAAACACACTCTCTGTGGCACTCAGTGATTCATCCTGTAAGATGCAGATTGGCTCTGGCATACTGGAAGTCCACTACAGTCCAGCCAGAGGCTAGCCCTGCTAACGCCATGTCCAGCTTCAATTATTCAGTGTTTTCACTTGGTTATCTAATTAAATCAGCTCAGAGTGGGTCTTGGGCAGTGTTGGAGCAATGTGGGTTTCTGGACAAGCAAAACAAATCGAGACCTCAAAAGCTAGATTAGAAGCAGACCAGCCATGCAAGATTTTTGTTTTCTTTTTTTTTTGTGGCGTGTGGGCGGGGGCTGGTGGTCTTGACTGAAAGCTGAGCGAAAAGTCAACGAATGACAGGGACAGTGAGCTTTACTAGTGAAGTGAGGCAGTGTGTTAAATTTCCTCACCCGGAACATCTGTAAATACCCAGCTGTGTAAATACGCAGGTGTTAAGTGTGCCCCAGGCCAGGAACCCTGTATGATGGTACCTGCCACACAAACAAACACTAAGACTTTCTAAATGTCAACTATGTAATGAAATCAAGCATGGAAGATCTACACTTTGTTTATGCACTTACATCCCATTATCTTTGGAAAGCAGATCGCTATTCATTTCTATCTGATTGTTTTAGTTCCTGAAGGAACCAAATTTCATATTGGGCCAATCTCACACCCAGGAAAGACTATTTGGAAAAAAGCACATGTGCATGTGCTGCTGAAAGCTGTGCAGGTATAAAATGCATGAATGCGCATCCAGGCATTCAGCTTGGCTTGTTTTGGGGTGTTTCTCTTGCGTCATCAACAAGTGACCCATGACACACTACCACTCAAAATGTGTAACTGATGTTTTTAAAGATAAAACCATGCAAACCACATAATCCATGTAAAAGAAACTAAAGAAGTGTCCAAATGTGTCCAGAATGGTGCTGTTTGGCACTGAATGATGCTGGAAAGTAAAATGAAAAGAACATCGGGTTCTGATGTTTAGCTTGTATTACTTAAATTTTAGTACCAAATATGTTTTTAAGTTATAGAAATGACAAGTAAATTCACATTTCAATGAATTATTTAATGGCAGAAAAACACCATTAAGTTTTAAAGGAGTTACGGCCTTAAGTTGGTCCAATGCAGGCATAAAATAAGAACGGAAAATCAGCATCAAATATGGCAAACGACAGAGAACCTTCAGAAAATGCAGACTCTGCAAGAGGCAACAGAGAGAAACATAAGTTTTGGAGCACTCCAAGCGACCTGGCAGTGCCCAAAGTAGCTAAGGTAAGCACTGTTCCAGTGGAGAAGCACGTACCGTTCCGTGGTAAAGGTCTTTCCAGTTGCGGTCAAAGTTTCTGTTGTGTTTTCAAATTGATTTGCTCATCGCAAAGCCAAAACACCCACTTGCACTTGGCACCCACCTGACACACACTGTGGTTTATTTGTGCGTGTATGACATCAGGTAGTCAAGAGACCAGTAATTGTTTTTGTTTTTTTTTCTTCTGTAAAGCAGGTCTCTCTGGCTGCAGGGCATAATATAGGCCACTCTGTAGTGTACACAGGTGTTGAGGTGGAATCCTTACTCTGTTTCTAAGGTGATATCATCCTCACACCTTCTGTGCGTTGTTGTGGCCAGAATTAGGGCAGGCTAACGTAAGCCATGTGAGCGACAGCACAAATCAGACCATCATCACCCCCTAAAATGGATATGACCCCACTGAGACAGCAGAAACAGTACCCTTAGCTCATTTCACTGCATGAGTCACAAAAACCTGAGGTGAGACCAAAGACTTGAAGCTGCCACATGAAAGAAAATAAGAGGGTGCAGTTCTTTAGATAATAACTAATTGTTTTACAATTCCACCAAACTCACATCATCAAGTGTGACATTATCATAAGGCAATGCAGTATCTCAGCAACTTTAATGGAAACATACAGGTCCTAACAAAAGTTTCAACCCACTCGAAAGTTATAATACCTGGATTATAAAAACATATACAAAATGTTTTAATGTCCTGTTAAGTATTGGATCCATGATTAGAAATGGGAAGGTTTATCAAGACCCTCAATAGAGCACACTGTCCATCAAAACTAAGCATCACAGCAACACATCAGATGGTGGAAGTAGTCCAACAAACACTGGAGTCAGAATAGAGCTTGTTTAGATCTGTATTGCTAAAATCTAATTAGAAATTCTAATTATAATGGTGTCAAAAATGAATTAACTTTGATAATCAATAAAAAAAAAGGCTTTCTGTGAGGCCCGGCCAGGTGGTTGGGATCCCCTGCACTAATGCACTAACCATGGTTTTATCCAGCTATTTTGCCTATGTATATTAAATAATCAACCTGAATGTGGATTCTAGCAGTTCAATTTCACAAACGTAATGCAGCTTAAAAGTAATCTGTATAGCTACAGGCTGTTTATATCTGTATTACCAAACCACAATACGACTGGACTGGTTGCCATTAAAGGGGGCATATTATGGAAAACTCACTTTAGTCATAAAAGGACTATGGGCTATACAAAACATGTCCATGAAGTTCTTTGCACAAAATCACTCTCAGATCTCACCAGCTTTATTATTGACAGATTCAGTCCCTTTAAAAAAGAGCAGTTTAAGGGCTCTGTCCCTTTTATGCAAAGAAGCTGTTGCTGGCCACTCCACACCCATCCCATAATTAAGCTGCATGTTTCAATTCTGGATTAAACACTTTAGAATCTATGGAAGCCCGTTTTTGCCAGGTTGGTAAAATATTATTTAGAATTTAAGTCAAAATAATGACTGTTATCTCAAAAAAATGACTAACTAAGCTGAAAATTTGAGGTAAGTTATTTTAAGATAACCATGTTTAAATGTACATATATTATTATTAAGTTATTATTGAGATATTAAATTGAAAAACAGATATTCAATCGAAATTCTGAGATAACAGATATTTTGAGATATTAAGAATAATTTTTAAGATACAATGTCATTATTTTTGAGAAAATGAAGTCATTATATTGACTTCAATTATATATATATTTTCAGGCTGGCGGAAACGGGCTTTCATAAGAATCCATGTCCTTAACACCAGTGAAAGTGTTTCTTTCTTTCTTTCCTTCCATCCATTCAATCTGTGACCGTGGTTCTAGCCTGTCTGGTGACCAGGCTGAAGAGAGGAAGAAAGAAAGAATAAGAAATACACTTAGATGAACAAAAGTATTGGGACACTTAACAACCCTGAAAAGGCTGAAAACAGAGGCGCTATGCAGTCCTATATGTGCGACCAGCAGACAAAAATGGCTTGACAGAGGAGGGGTGGTTCTGTGCAAATTTCCCTTATTCTGATATCAGCAAGCAAAGGGACTGAAACTGTCAAGAATAAAGCTGGTGAGATCTGTTTATGTGAGACTGATTTTGTGCAAAGAATTTCATGAACATATTTTGTATAACCCATTGACCTATTATAACTTTTTTTTTTTATTGAGTTTTGCATATGTCCCCTTCAACATAATCATCTGTGTGGTGTAGGTCCCTCCATCACAAACACTCGCCCCATGCATCTGCACCGTACTTAAAAAAAAAAATTACACCATTTAGTGCACACAGGGTCCTCAAAAGGTCTGCACTGACCAGACACATAGTATTGTGACATGAAGCAGGAGCTTATTACAGGTCTGATGAGAAGCCTTTCATTAAACTTGCTTAAACTAAATGTTTGACACCATTCATATCTCTAACCAACCCAGTCCCATTTATTAGTCTTTATTAATTATTAATACGCAAGTTATATACAATCTTGACCAGACTCATTTTATTGCTGCAAAAAAAAATTAAAACAAACAATGCACGAGTAAACTTGTGAAGTCATTTTAAGCTCAACAGTAATTAATTGTCGTCTTGGTGTTTCCAGCATGGTCGCCCTCTACTGGTGAAAATAGAAAGAACAGGTCACGACCACAATAAACCCAGCTCTCTCAAGCTGACCTCACTCTGCTAGCAAATGGCATAAGTGATGAATAAGCTGAGGGTAAGAAGGGGCAGCTTTCAGTGAGTAAATGACAGAGATGCATGTTGGATTAAGATTAAAAAAGTGTTGGATTAAGAATAAAGAGGAGTCAGAGGTGAACATAACTTTCAAGTCTTGCATGAATATGCGAAACAACTCCTGCCTTTTTTGTAAGCAAAGAAGTAAAATAATCGAAGCAGAGAGAATCCAATTAATTCTGACAGTGGGACTAGAGGAGAGTGCCTCTCAGGTCATTTGACTAAGGCACATTCAGGTATGAACTTTCTTGAATGTTTATGACAGTAAAGGGTTTTTTTTTTTTACAAAGTTTTTACGTTTAAATTATCGTCTGGTTCAGTTTTTCTGCTACAAAAACCTGTTTTATGTGGTCAACAGCCAAATATTTTGTGTGAGAGAAAGAAATGTTGCCAGGGTATGATATATTACACCAGTAGACTAGCATGAACTGTTTATTAGCAAGCATTTAGCAAAAAATAAGGCCCAAATCCAGGAGAAGAGCATTTGTGGCTGTAGGTATTTGGGGCTGATACCATTTGTCATAGTCCAACTTTAAACAACTGTTTCCCAACACGATCTGAAAGCAAAAGTTCAGCAGCAATGAAGAGGAACAGCAAATAGAACGGATCTCAACAGGAGGAGGTTTGCCCACTTACAGGTTGAGACTGCACATAAACAATTTCATAAATCTGAAGATGGTCCAAAATGTATGATTTTAAAGGCATGACAGACTTGTGGCAGTCATTTGGTGCAGGGATAGAGCCGGCACAGAGTAACAGTCTTAAAGTGGAGCAAACTTTTTCCGCCTCATCCTCGTGTGCTCTTCAACAGTTTCTGAAATGCAAAGAACAGACGTATGAAGTGTCAATAAATTCAATTGTTTTCTTCCTTACTGTTTGCTCAGATCATTATTTCCAATTTGACTGCTATTCATACACATCTGCTTGCTGCGGGTCCCTACGCTAAAGCCGCCTGTGGCTGAACCACATAGGTAATTTCTAACAAACTTGCTTGTGACCAGCCTACATTACAGCAGGGCAAGAAGAGTATTTTTTCACACCCCTCCAGCCCAAATGCATGACCACGAATAGCACCTAAATCAAATAAGCTTCTCTACTTCAGAAAAATAAATGCAGCATGCTGACTCAAAACGGGCCGGATCCCTGCTTAGCATTACTGTAACTCTTTTGGTGTAACACACTGCTCTGCTTGAATTCACAGCTCTCAGGAAACACAACCAACAGAAAGGTTATTCAAGATCGTCCTGCTCTTTATATTTTCCAAATGCTGAATGTTCTAAACTCTCATCATTTCTGAAAACAAGAAAGTAAGCTTCAACCCCAGGCTACATACTTGGAATACCACAAGCATTTCACGTAATTTATTTTTCTTTTCAAAACGGCAAAAAAAAACCCCGGCAAAGTTTCAATGTTCAATTAGAAGACATTTTCTGTATAATATCCTATATATCTCTCACTCACAATTTGTTACAATGTGAAATGTCGTGTTGTTACACCCTTAAAGGAAAGGTATACATTCTACAAAAAGTCACAAACTATGGTACATATGGTTTATGGCATCAGTGTGGAAATGCTTCTATCATCCATTGCTTCTGAATGTGAACAAAGAACCCCAAGTCTGTCCCTCCAAAGCACAGAGACCTAACACAAGCAACTACTGCATTAATAATAACAATTAATTATTAACCTCACATTGCTATAGGAATCACTGGAGCAGCCCAGGTGACATTTGCTAGTAAATCAGCTTGACTAAATAATTTTGCACTTGAAACTCAACCCAGCATAACAGAAGGCTAAAATGGACTCATCCTAACAAAAGTGTGGATCGTAGGCTTAAGTAAACATACTAAAGGAGGAGAGCTGAAAGAATGTTTTTGTTAGAGCACAGTGCTGCACTACAGTGCAACAAGTTAGGTACAAATAAAGGAAACTAGGCAACCAGTGACTTCTCATCTGCTAGGAAATGAAACATCAGAAACAGAGAATGAATGGTAAATTGTCTGATTAGGAAACATGAAGCGTGTCCAACAATTATCCATAAGCACGTCTTTTGGCCACTAGTTTGTCTCTTCTCTAGGAGAACTGACACTTTTGTGTAGAGTATGTGTAGACTGAATACCTTTGCAACAGCTTTCACATGGTGGACTTTGATAGTGGCTGATTTCTCCTCAAAGGCCTTCACTCTAGATTCTTCTGCTAGTTTGTGTAAGAAAAGCAGCAGATTCAGCTGGACCTGAATACACAAGACAAATAAAACACTGACATTGAGTTGAATATATAATGCAGACAAACACTTCATTTCATTTTCAATGTTCTGCAAAAATCTCATACACAACTGGAGGACTTTGGTGCTGTCTGGACAAAACCTTAAATATACACGGTTTTAGACTGAAGACAAGGTTAAACAGCATTCAAAAACCCTAACCATCACATCTTGTTCTCATAACATCAAAAAATAAAGTAAAAAGTAAACATTTTGTGGTGTATCAAGATGGAAATTGTGGGCTGATGCCAATATTTAATAGTTTGTGATGTTCATATCTGACAATACTAATACGTTAACAGCATGTCAAAACTGGGACTACATCTACTCGAACTAGCTTTACAGAGAACCATATTTATTTTCATAGCTCAACAAATAAAGAAAGCAAAATGTAGACATTTTAGCACAGAAACCCAGTGTAGCCTAAACATTCTGCTGTTTATCAAATATTGAGTTGAAGATCAGACATCTATTGGAACAGTCAGTTGCTGATGAGGTCTTAGGCAATAATCAGCCAATACCAATGTGATTCAGCAATTATCTTGCATATATGTATCCAGAGTGAAACCAGATTTGTCTGTAGGAACTGTGTGGCATATTTAGCAAGAAAAGGAGGTCTGTAGAGTAGGATGAAACCTCCAGCAGTCCTCTTCAGTCATGAACCCCTCCACTTCATGGTATCCATGAAAGGTTTCACCAAGAAATTGTTTCGTTTTCAGCTCTTCATCCACATTGCTTTATTCTGTCACAAGAAAGGTCTACACTGGAGGTCTCAAAAGTCCTGCCATTGCTCGGTTTGGGCTGTGTGAAGCCACTATAACACAATCAGAATTTTTTTGTGCACACCTCAGCATTTACCCCCAAAAAATAAATAAAGCTGTTCAACGGATTCTAACACATTCAAGTAGAAGGAAGACTTCAGACTTTTGTACCTCATCTTTTAGAGCAGAGCATCTCTCAGCACGTGGAAGACCTTTCTTTTCAGCTTTTAAGATAGATAAGAAGCACATCAAGTTCTTTAGGCTTTGCTAAATGGTTTGAATGATGCAGAGGCACGGAGTACACGTGTGCATAAATGCATCTCATGACCGCAATGAAATTCAAGGCACAGCTTTCAGTGCTCAAAAATAATTCACTGTTACCCCCAGTCTATTATAACGGAAACACTTCAGTTAGAATTCATGTGGATGGGTGCCGGTTTGCCACACTGCAAGTATGAGCTCACTTATATTGTCACAAGTAGCTTCCAGTAAATCAAGCAAATCGTGCACGCACCCTCACCCACACATACACTTTCTGCCACAAGCCAATGCAACAATAAAGGTTTTATAGGCCATCATCTGTTCTGTCTCACTGTCTTAAGTGCAAACACATAACCATATAAATATATGAAATAGGTGTCGAGTGTCTGAACCACATCCAGCAGGTTTTCTAAACACAGCTAATGATTTCAGCATGCACCTACATGACCATTTGGATGTAATTTAAATCTATTAATACCTCATTTTCATAATTGCAGGTCATCTCTGGGGCGTCTGAAAATATCTGCAGCAGCTGGCCTTGAGAGTAACTTTTGAAGAATAAAAGCTGAGCAGAATATCTTGCAATGTGCCAAAGACTTTGCCAAAACATAACGACCCAACTGAACTGATTAAAGCCGGGGATCTCAGCTGTACCTCACACATTCACACGGAAATTTCAGATAGAGAACAAATCAGGAATTAAACATCTTTTTTTAAATTTGGGCAGTGACAGCAGCCGCAGCATGCCGCCTAGTGGTTAGGGCGTTCACCCTGCAATCAGGAAGTTGTGGGTTCGATTCCCAAGACTGCTAAGCACCACTGATGTACCCTGAGCACAGTACGTTTACGTTTACATCCAGAGCGACGTACATCAGGTACCTTACCCACACACTGCTCCCCGGGTGCTTCAATTGGTGAATGGGTTAAATACAGGGGAAGAATTCCGTGCTGTTCACACTGTGTGCTGTTGTGTGTTCACGTATGACCGAATGGTCACTTTCATTTTTCACTAAATTCTTTTATTAAAGAGGTAGCCTAGAGTGGATGCCTTCTGAGAGATTGTCACTGTCTCAGACTAGTCCTTCTAAACTAATCCAAAAAAGTCACCTTGAAAAAAGGGAAAGAAACCCTGTGAATTACATGGTTGTACCTTTTATTAGATTATTAATTAGAGTGAATGGGTAGAAACATTTAGAATTTTAGATTTTTCATGGAGCAACTAGAAGCTGAAATGAGTGAAAAAACCCTAAACGGAAGCAGCAAATGACTTTAGGTTTCCAAGAAATTCTGACATCTGCTCTGTTTCATTTCTCAATAAAACAGGTTCAGAAGCAACCACTGGTTTCTGCCCGAATGGTTTTCTGCAAGCCGTTGCACAATTAAGGTAAACACGTCAAGCAACTTGAGAAAACTTCCATTAACCTGGTGTGAGAAATGCCAAGAGCACTTGGCCCATGCTTTCCAAACACAGCAGTAAACACAGACTTGATTTGTGCTCCCTCTCCGATTCTAACACTGGGGGAAACGTTGTGGTTAGGGGGAAAATGGGGGCACAGATTGGAGAGAAATCAGGAAAAAGGAAAGCAGACACTTTCACAGCTTCCTTTGCAGGATGAAGCTGATTATTTTCAAGTTCAATCAACCATCAAATGCTACAGAGACCATCTTATTTCGCCAAGGGAACACAGATCAAAGACTTAAGTCACTACTCCACCCTAAAGGCAGCATTTTTAAACTTGGCACTTAAAAATGGCACTTAAAGGACAAAACTGTACTGGGTTTTTTTGGGGGGAGGGGGGGTGGTGTAAGGGGTTTGGGAGTATGGGGAGTGGGATTGGGTCCTGACCAGCAAATACTGATGCACTTGGCAACTAAGGATGAAATCAAGTATGTCAAGTATTAAAACAATGACTTATTGCATGAACTTCATGTAGGCTCACTATACACTGTATCTGTCAACGAATATCTTCATACTATTTCAGCAGGTCTAAGACCAAAAATTCCAAGTAGGACTTGGTGTAACAGTGTGTGACAGTGTGTAAGGTAATGTGTAAAGGGTCTTATTAGGAATTTGCCATTAAAGGCAGGAAACCAGATCAAACCAATATATATTCATAGGATGAAGAAAAAAAGGCTTTTATTCATTTTCCGCCTTTCTTTCTTTAAGTTTAATGGCTGGATTAGACCCCTGTAAAGCAGTGTACCTTTCAGGCGGGTTTTTACATCTCAGGAGGGTCTCCACCTCCAGTCTCAATAAAGAAGGACCAGCTGCAATAGCCTTTTAATTAGGACCTATTACTCCAGGTACAGTTTTCCTTCCCAAATACTCGGACTCGATTTGTTCTTTTAAGAGAATGGCGACAATGTTCTAAACATGGAACGAGCCAGAAGTAAACTCTAGTCAACAAACTCGACAAACTCGACACCTGACTCACCTGAGTTCCTTTAATCGTCAGTTTGTTTTCACTCGGGGAAAAAAATGTGACCACTACATATGTTATACATTGGCATGAATCAAGCACCAGCAGAATAATGTGAAAAAAAAAACTGTATATCATGACAGTGACCATTTCAACATGCTGTAATACATGCACAAAAATGTTGATGGACACTTAAAAAATATCTTCACTGTACTTAAGTCAACGTTGCAGAGCAGGCTTTAACATTTCCTCATCTAAGCACATGGAGACAACAACAGAATAGCAAAAGGGTGAAAGATCCCAGGGCTTTCTTCCATGTCTAAAAAGGTTAATCCCACCAGGCTTATATAAATGCAGGATCTCACAAATTCATGTATTTTGCACGAATTTGAAGTAAAAGGCCCAAAACCATAGTACACATACTCCACATAAACATCACACTGGCAGACTGATAGATTAACAAGTTTATCCAGTAAAGTGTTTCCTCACAGTCACATGTGAACACATCCACATCACATCATGTGAATTTTTTTTTCTCTGCAATTACCCCTCTCACCCGGGGACAATGTGTGAGGACAGTATCTTGCACAAGGGTACCTCAGTGGTGCCACTAAGAGTCCTTCTGATTGCAGGTACAACTCCCAGAACACATTAGCTGCCCCATTTAGAGTTACGCTTTTAGTGAAACATTTATTGAAATTGTGACATGCTTCAAAATCCTATTTAAGATAGAGCTACGAAACATTCATCACATTAGTTTGATGCTGCTACACTTAAGATGCTATTTTACACAGGAAGCGCTAGCAGAAATGAGGACTCCAGAGGGTAAAGAAACACTACTTACAAAATTCAGGATTCCACAATTATGAAAACATGTAGCCTCGTTTTATGTTTCATGTTTTAAAGCTCTATGGCAGGGCTTCTTAACCCCAGTCCTAACTGCACATAACCCAGATCATTTTATACAATATGAATATTGTGTATCAGGCTAAAAACGGGTTTGTGTTTCTGGTGGTAAGCCAAATTTGTTATTTTTATGGTTTGATAGTAATCTTTAATAAACTGCATGCCTACAGTCCATTCGATATTAATGTTGATGTTAAAGTAATAAAATGGCTCAAGCTTACCATGTGAAACAGTAAGCTTTGACTTTTTGTTTTTAACAACTTGATACAATCAAAACATCAACATATTTTTGCATTTCGCAAGGAAAGGCAATCCATGTGTGGAAGGTTGCAGCACGACTTTTAAGGTTTAGCAAGAACAACCAAGATATACAATCAAAGCAGCTGCCAGTGTTCTGAAGCTAGAAAGCATTTCAGGGCTGTTTCAGGTCATGGACTACAGATTTAGAGCCTAATGAATAACTACAGTCCTGCTGTTTAAAAAAATATCATTCAGAACATAGTTTGTTTAGCTTAAAACCAGTTTTTTTCATGATATTGATAAATATGATGTAATCAATGTAAAAAAATATATATAAATGAATGCCAAGATAAATATGTAAAATGCTGTCCTGGAACAGTGTTAACTGAGTATTGTAATCCCTGTTATTGTACACAACATAATAATTACTTTTTTAAAATTTTGTTTTAATTACACAACAACTGCATGCATGCTCTGTTGCTGCAGAAATGGATCCTTCTAAGCTCAGCAGGTATCTGCAGAAAAATTCCCACAACAAGTACATAGTAAAACTAAATATGGCTATGAATCTATTAAAATACTGCAATTGGTAAGATGAAAAAATATAGATCATAATAGATATGATGACAGATCATAGTAGATCATATTTCTGATGCATTAGTCCTGTTCATTTTTTTTTCTCCCTCCACTATTT
Organism: Clupeocharax schoutedeni; assembly: GCA_037974565.1. Classification (NCBI taxonomy): domain Eukaryota; kingdom Metazoa; phylum Chordata; class Actinopteri; order Characiformes; family Alestidae; genus Clupeocharax; species Clupeocharax schoutedeni. The sequence continues at coordinate 14,695,042 of JBBPDH010000007.1, forward strand.
GTTAATTGTTCCTGTAGTAGGCCCTGTCTTTGTATTATGTATATGTATTAGTACTGGCAAAGCATTCTTTGGACTATGACAAATCTTACAGTTTGTTTGCTCTTTATATCTATGATAAGACAGAAGCAAAACAGAAGCAAACATTGATGAGAAAAATGACAAAGTCAAGGGTTGTTTTGGATGTCAGAAGGTTACCTGTAGCACACAATGTATCTGTCTGACACTAAAAATCACTTCAGACAGCGGTGAGAAGCGAACAGACTTGGAGCTTAACATCATGGAGCTTAAGCCGCTCATCATTTAGGCATTATATTGTGTTGTGGGTTTATAACATCCAGTATAAACATTACATGTTTGTAATGTAGCGAATGTATGCATATAGAACAGCCCATGTATTATGGTCTATGGTTTACATTTCTCAGTGATATTGGTTATGCTGTGGGCAGGACACTGGGAAATTATCTGAGCGTGTAGTCAGGTCGGATTTTTCCAGCAGCCCGATTTACCCGATTTGAAATCTAAACTGCAACTACAATCATGCCGTCCTCCATCGTGACTATAAGAAAGTAAAATTACAAACACTATATTAGTACTTAGTTATTTACTGCTACATGTGATGTCTTTGCATCCTTTGTAAACTATATGGACACATGTCAGGACACACCTGTTTTTCAGGGTTTGAACTAGGCCCTTTACTTCCAGTGAAGAACAATCTTAATACTTCAGCACACAAAGGCAACGCCATGCTAGCAGCTTTGTGGACACAATTTGGGGAAGAACCTTTTCTATTACAGCATGACTGTGCCCCAGTGCACAAAGCAAGCTCCATAAACACATGACTGGATGAGTTTGGCACGGAAGTCTGGCCTGCACATAGCCCCGACCTCAACCCCATCCAACAGGTTTCAGAGGTACAGTTTCTAAAAAGATGTTTGTACTAATTGATCTTAATCTGCTTAATCAAGCTTCACCGATTTACTAAGAAAACTATTTTTGGGCAATATATTATTAACAAAAACTGACCCAGTTGGAAGCCTAGCAGTTAAGATGTTCACCCTGTGATCAGGAAGTCATGGGTTTGATTCCCAAGGCTGCTAAGGACCTCTGAGGAACCCTTGAGTAAGGTACTGTCCCCATACACTGCTCCCCAGGTGCTGTGTTCCTGGCTGGGCGCTGCTTCAGTTGTTGAATGGGCTTAAAGCAGAGATAGAATTTTGTGTTGTTCAGACATACCAGAATCAGAATCGTGTTTATTAGCCAAACATGTGAGCGAACACATACAGGGAATTTGGTTCCGTTCGATTGTGTCTCTCAAGCACAACAGTATAAAATACAACAATATATAAATGACACAATGAATATACTGAGCAATATAATAAATACAATCTGCAGTATGAATATGTAATATGGATTTATATTTGTAAATATATGACAGAATGGTCACTTTCACTTTAAAAATGTAAATGTAAAAGAAGCAAATCAGCTGCAGGAACTTTTAATATTTTTAGACAATAAAGTGCAAAGGTGTTACAGCAAAACTCCATATTGTTTTCCAAGCTGGATTATCCAGTTTTACTGTCATCTTTTGACAGATTTCTTCCACAAAATGTGATATAAATGTTTAATGCCCAGTTTTTCAGTAAAAGGATGTGAATAGGCTGAGCTGATTTTTTGGGAGGCAAATAGGCTGTGGGTTCGAATCCAAGGACTGCCAGTGGCACCACTGATATACCCTTGGTCAAGGGTAGTTCATTACTACTTTGTAAAACATGAACATACAGTTAAATAAGCAGATGCAACGATACATTACAGATAAATTACAGTCAGTGCATTAAAAACCTCATGAAGCTTGTCCAAGTTTTAAGATATTTAGCTTAATACATTTTGTTATCAAGCAACATCAATTTTTGGATTTAAAGGCTATAGTTGAAAAATACTTACCAAATATTCTTTGTAAGGTTCACAAGCGTGTACTTTTTGTTTTTACCTCTACCTTTTTATATTTATATGTGGGGGTGTTATGGAGGTTAAACAGTTTAGAGAAATGTGATAGCTTCTGTGAAATTATTTCAGAGGGCACCAAAGAACAAAGCGCCCAGGATGCAGTGTGTATATGCCACCTTGCTCAGTGGTACCTCAGTGTGTCACCGGAAGTCATGAGATTCGAAACCACGACCTTCTGATCGCAGGGTCAACTGCCTGACCACCAGCTGCCCCGTTACTAGTTCGTTACAATTTTGTTAAAATAATAGGCAAATAATGGTATAAATACGGATAAATTAGAGTCAGTGTTCACTAGATTAGGGTGGTTTAGTGAGATGTAACCAATGAGTGACTGGTTCTGCTACAGACTGAGACTGTTTGTCTGTCTGAGCTCCTGTTTTTTCTTCGTTTCTGTAAAACTTACCATCAAATCGGCGTTCTTCCCCACTCGGATGTTCGCTTTCTTAGTCATACGTGATTTCAACACTGTCCTCGGCGCTTTACTCGACATGGTTTCTCTCTGAACTCGCTCTTTCACTGGAATAAACCGTTTTAGGAGCAGCTGGTCAGTCTGTGGACATTTTCAAAACTACCGCGTGCGCATGATAATGTCGTCATCACGGCGCGTGTTGATGTCGCTCAGCCAAGTCTGAAGAGCGTGAGTCACATAATCTCTCTCCAGTGATCGAACTTTCATAAGTGATATGGTCTTTGATTTATAAATACACTATACGCACTATACGATGCTACAAATCAGTATCATAAAGTATATCACTATGTGCGCTATGGTTGTGGAATTTAAATCACTATCATTACTCTGTCCATACTTTTCTGGTTATGGTGTGCAAGAATCTTACCATGTACAATATTGTTAGGTTTTCTAAACGGGTGCTCAATTATTTCACTATGTGTAATATCTTGTGTGGAATAGTCTTGGCACGTGTTTGTGAATTCACATTCAATGTGAATGTGATTTTTTTTTTTGGATCATATCTAATATCTTATTTATGTGCAATAGTCTTACCATTTACAATATCACTACGTATGTCGACCTTCAGATTTTTTATGGGATTTATTTAAACTTTATGGGCCGGTTTCCCAGACAGGGATTAAGCTAAATCCTAGATTATGTAGTGCTGGGAATAGACATTTTCCATTGAAAAGGAAAGGGTAGTCCAAGACTAGGCTTAATCC
>JBBPDH010000007.1:14783642-14798913 GCA_037974565.1 Clupeocharax schoutedeni
AGAAATCCAAAATGTTGTGGAAAGCCTTCCAAGAAGAATGGAAGCTCTTATAGCTGCAAAGGAGTGCTATATCAATATTAAAGTTTATGTATTTGAATGCATTATTGGCCCCATTGGTGTAATGGTCCGGTGTCAGAATATATGTTTTCCAGTGGATTTACCATTAAAGTATAAAATAAACAATGTAATTTACTTCTTAAGCTGCCATTGTTTTTATAAGCAGCTGTGATGAAAAATTGTTCTCCTTTTTGCATGCACACACAAATACACACACACCAACTTTTTAAGGTCCTTAGCTCAGAAGTATATTTCTACAAAAAACCTTCAGCTACTCTACACTCCCCCCTTCAAACTCAGTTACAGAAATTTCAATATACAGTGTTTATACAAAATGCCTATAAAGATATAAAAATATGAATATGAAGACATAAGATGATATTTATTTAATGAATTGTAGTTTATGTCTTCACAAGTGAAGTATAGTGCAAATGAGCATCACTGGATGAGCTGGATTTGAGGATGGTTGGCAGATTTGATTATGCTTTATGAAGGGTGAAAAGATAAAAGCTCCAAATGAGGCACTAGAGAGTGCTACTCTTCCATTCTGTCCAGGACTGCTGGGATGAGTTCAGCCGAGCTGAGAAGAGAAGCCACAAGAGACTGCTGTTCAGTTTCACACACAGTCACACACACACACACACACACAAACACACACACATAAACACAAACACACATACACACATTGTAAAAGCATGGTGTACCTTGAGTCAAAATACATTTTAACAGTCCTCTATTACTTATATTTAGAACAAAAAGAGATTGCATGCCTAATTTACTTCCAAATTCTAAATGCAGTTTTATTATTTTGCTTTATTTGGCATCACTGTTTTAAATTCTAGTTTAGCTTCCTCTGGGATGACATTATATTATTCATTTAGTGTCCTTTTAAAAGAGCAAGCCGTATTGAACACTTCCAAAAACAGATGTTTTACAGACAATACCCATTGAGTGCATTTGCTTTGCTGCCAAATGGCACAGTCACACGTCTACTAATACACTAATGAACAACAGATAGCAGTAATGAACAATTTAGATAGATAGACAGACGAATTGACGGACGGATGGACGGACAGAAAACCTTTCAAAAAGAGGGGAAGCTGTTAATGCGGCAAAGGGGGACCAACTTCATATGAAAGTTTATATATTTAAATGCCGTGTCATTAAAGTCACTGTTGGTGAAATGGTTGAGTGTCCCAATACATTTGTCCATATAGTGTATGTATACATACATGGACAAAGGCTGACATAAATGAAATAGCTGGTAATGATTATTTTTACATCTGCTCTGTAAACCAAAAGAGAAAATGAAAGAGTAAATTCAGTGAGAAGAGAGAAGCAGCAGTGCCTGTGGAGGTCTGTCTGCAGCAAGCTAATCAGCTAGTGTGACTGAGATATGCTGCTGGGAAAGTAGGAGAAGACTGGTGTTTTTGCTCAGTGACAAGGGGGTTGGGAAGGAGGAGGAGGATCATGTGTTATGATTTTATCAATTAATATAATTTTCCCTGCTCCTTCTAAAAGGTGAGGATTGATAACTGTTATTTCACATATATACAGAATAAATGCACCTTGTTTTGCCCTACAAATATTTATGCAGATATTCGGTGCAAAGGCATACAAGGCTAAAAATTAGGGGTGTAATGGTACACAGATTCGGTTCGGTATGTACCTCGATTTTTGGGGTCACAGTTTGTTACGGTTCACGATACAGCAAAGTTAAGCAACAAAAAGTTCTAAAGAATGAGGCTTGGTTTGTTTTAGTTTATTTTAAATAAACAGCAGTGTATTAACACACACTGTTGCTTATATTTTCATGTACGTGTAAGGCAGCATGAGTGTTACGCGAGTAGGTGGCACTATTGCACCACACTACAACCCAAGTTTATGATTTACTTGCGCTTTTTGGCCCCTCTGTCATTCCGTATTACTTCAATCACGTCTTCTCCGTTGTACCATGTATTCTCCGAAAGACATGTACCGAACCGTGACCCATGTACCTTGACGGTTCAGTACAAATACATGTACCGTTACAGCCCTACTAAAAAGGCAGTTAAGTGCAAAAGACAACATCAAACATACATTAAACTCCAGTGTATGTGAAAAAGCATTTAGTGTTGTATATGTTTATAGATGGTTACTGCTTTACTAGTAAATCTGACATAATTATTTCCCATTTTTTGCATCATTGGGCCTCTGTAATGCTTCTACCCAGACTGTGATTCAGAACCTGCAATCTTGCCCAACTTGCATAGTAGTAAAAATAGAAAACATCTCCATGCTTGAACAGTGCAGATGTGTATTAGTGACTTAAAAGCGAATATGTGGCAATTAATGAATGTGTATATGAATGTAATCCTGTGTGGGTTTTTGAGTATATCGCTGCAGAAGATACTTGCGATCCAGAAGGCTGGGTGTAGTACAAAGGCACAAGTCAAACACCCCCACCCTCCCTACCGTTCCCCTTTCCTCTACTCCTCAAGCCCTGTGTCATAGTGATGGATTAAGCCCAAACAAACTCATTTGTCTTTCAATTAACGTAAGCACCATTATGCAGTGTGGATTATGAAGTAATCCAGACACTGGCTTGGACAAGGGAGGGAGTAGAGAGGGATTGCACCTATTAAAACATCAGAGCAGAGAGGAACCAGCGCCAACGCAACGGCCTAGCCCACACGTCATCGCTCACAGTTTCGCGCAACGCTGCCTCTCATTGATTTGAATTTCTTTTATTATTATCATTACTCTGATGAATCTGTTTTGCTGTGGCTGAGTCATACGGTTAGGAGGCAGTGGTGTGTGAGCTTCATCTGTTCTGAGTTAGTGTCCGACGCTCCGCCCCTGCACGAGAATATGAAGTTGTGCCGTGTGTTCGTATTTTAAAGAGAATTTTCTGAAGGCACTCTGGGACAGGTTCTAATGAATTTGAATGAGCCCCTCTATTTATTTTCCATGTTTTATTTATACTTTTTTTTTCACCCCTCCATAAATTGAATTGAACCCTGCGATGTGTGTATTAGTTATGAGTAATATATTGGCCTGTTTGTGTTAGCTGTTCATTATTGATTTTCTCATTTTTGTAATCCTTCTCTTGTGCACTTTTTCATTCGATCTGTACTCTCAGAGGCTACTGTTTAAGATAGCAATAAAGGATCCATGTAATTTTGTGCTTGTGGGAAGATCCAATCCTATTAAAGTGCTCCACTGCAGATGGGGGGGTACGGGGGTGTTAGTGAATGACTTTCCTTGAGAAAGTGACAGGAGTTCCAGTACAGGATGACTATGACCTTTAGCTCCTCTCTACTTTGCCACTCTCCAGCTTAATAGACTGCAGTTTCTTTCTGTGACCCACAGCCTACTTTGACGTCCTTTTTGTTGCTCATTACACCAACTCAGTCAGAGTGTTATTTTTTGTCCCGCATAGCTGAAATACTTGACTTTCACTCGGGTGGGCTGCTGCACCTCATAGCAGAGATATCAGTTGCTGCACTATGTGAACTTGGCACATGTTGCATCCATCTATATCTCCTTTATTTTAGCTTGTCTCCTTCTCTGAAAGATGATAGCAAGACTGGTTTTTCACAGCTGTATGAAATGCAAAAAGAAATGTCAGAAATGTTGGTGTTTAGATGCCCTTTTTTGTTTTTGTTAGTTTTGTAGACCCAGATTAAGCTGGGTCGTCTATGGTGTTTCACCACTAAAACTTCCATTTAGTCTAAGTTTAGGCCTGCACTGAGAATGGGCAACCAGCCCACAATGTTAAGTAAACAGAAATGGATGGAAGTTCTGTTTAAACAGGCTAAATGATTGTCACCACAAAACTTGTGAAACCTGATCTCATATATGAACCCTGCCTAAAGATATTTTAGGATTTCCTGAAGATGATGTCCTTGTTTTATCAGGAAACTCTTGCTATGAATCTCCATTCATTCCAGATACAATACTGTACAGGATTGGTAAGCGAGGCAGACTCTGAACTGTCATGTGGTTATTTGGTGATCGTTTGTTTGCTTTAAATAGTAATTAAAGCAGTCGAGGCAGCCAGAAAAATGGCCTCTTTATGAGTCAAGAAAAGTCACATGAACTGAAATGATCATCTGGTGTCAAAGAGACGCCTCTCAAAATGTGTTGAAGGGGGGGGGGGGTCATATTATCTATTTGAACAACAATATAATATAAAATAACATAATATACAACAACATAAATAGCTTCCACAGTCTATGATTACCTGGTTTGGTCAGAATGAGGTGAGACCGAGTAGTCAACAGGTGCTTGCGGTCACTGTCTCCTCAGAGTGGGTTGTGTTTCTGGAAAAAGTGCATATCAGAATCCGTTTATTCTAACAACATAGCATTTAAATGAATGGTTAAATGTTGATCATTTTCCATTTTAACCCAGATCTGGCAAAACATGTAGCCAATCAGTCAAGGCATGTTTCATATCCAAGTTTTGCTAATTCAGTTTAGAACTGGAGCTATGAGGGTACTGTTACAACCAAATATGAGAAGTAAACGGTCACCCAAACCTTTTTCATGGAACAAAAGAATAATGTTGTCATAACAACTCTCAGTTCACCATTACTGCATCCAGCTCTTTATAATGGTCACAGATGATGTGATTTAGCTCACAGTTTGACGTGCTGTCGGCTATAAAAATGAATAAAACTTAACTGTGTAGGTAAATGCTGCAGGGAGTCTTTTTAGATGAGGGCCTATTTTACAAACCAGGAGTGCTGAACTAGCATTTGTTTTTGTCGCAATGATCATCATAAAAACTGATATAAATACTGGTGTGTTTTGGTAACTCACAGTGTCCCAAACCACTTCAACACCACTGTAATGAAGAGCACCAAATGTGGCCGATCTCAGCCAGTCCACTACATCTGAGGTCAAGTGGAAAACTGTGTTTAATTAGATTTTTTTCCTGAAGGATCCTTTAAGCTGCCCAAAACTTTTCGAATGTGGACTTTTAATCTCCCAAATGTTGTTTGGAATTCTTCTAACATTACGCTTTCACACTTGGACTTGCACAAGTGAAGTATCATTCTTGATCTAGAGGGTGTGTGTGAGTGTGTGGGTGTGTGGTACTGCTGTTATATTGGGAGGGAATGCTGTTAGGCTGGGACTGGAGGCGTTCAGGTCATTTCACGCTGTTGCATGGGTTCTCAGGAAGTGAATCAGGGTGGATGTGAGTAAGGCTTCACACATGCACTCTTTCATGGGCAGCCAAATGGGCTCCAAGCTGCAGGGAAATTTTCGGGAAGACAACATCCCATAAGACATGGCGCACAATATGACTCACCCACAGGAATCCAGAGTAACCACAATATTGGCTGGACTACACAGAGTTTGAAATGGGGTCAAAGGCAAGAGGGCTAGAAACAAATAGGAAAATCCAATACTATTTGCCCCAGTTGGGTGCCTGTCTGTTACAGCATCTCATAACATCAAAAATAGTAATAGACCTTTTCAGACCTCCTTGAAACAAAAGAGTTTGTTCGACTGATGGATTCACTGGTACTATCAGACTGACCTAGTAATACATTACCTGTTAACCTGACACATAGCTTGGAGGACTGTGAAGTGCATGTAAAGAATATTTACAGCGTTATCCCTATCCATTCCAATTATGAGCCCATACTTTATCCTAGTTCTGACTGAGAGAATGCTATTTTTAAAGATCTCATACATACCTGCCTGGAAGCATCTACACTCATTATGTTTCTTCAACCATGCACCATGTTTACCCTTTCATTTGATTGCTGTCTGTGATAATCTGACCACATCAGCCACGGGCACTAAAACACTGTGAATGAAAATGTAAGCACAGTTTTGTTATTCTACATAATTGGACTTTCTGATGTCCTTGTTCGCACATATAGCCTCATACAGTGAATCAGTGTCATCATTGATCTTTGTGGACTGTAGTTTTGATTTACAGTTGTTGGCTGGGAAGTGGGTGGGAGTGGGTATTGGGTTTTTTTTTTCTTGCTTAGTGTTTCTTCGTCTCCATGAAAACTCATATGACACATATGATTAGGTGGCTAGTGATAGGAATAGTGAATATATTTAATTATTCATTTTAGAGGGTGATTGTGCACGACTTTCTTTGATCAGGTTTATAGGGAGCAGTTTGTGCTCCCCTCCCAGGGCTGGTGAAATTGGAGAACTATGGTGCACCCTTTTCTTTTTTGGTAGAGGGAGAGTGAAAATTCCTTAGACATTCCTGAAAACATTCCTGAAGGAAAACAAACATCGTTTTAAACTATAAAAAATATCCGATAGTAAAAAAATCCATTAATAATCATTATACAATATATGAGCAAAAGTTTTGGGACACCTGACCGTTACACAAACAGGGACTTTATTGAGATTGTATTAAAATACATAGCATTTAGCAGTGCAATGTTACTATTAAATAAAATGATATGCAATTATAATTATATATTTGTTAATATATGATACAATTATATTTTTTTAGTCAAACTCTATTTTAACTGCCTGCTGCGTTTACATGTCTGAAAACAGACAATGCAAACCGAATATTTTGTACCTCTCAGTCTGTAGGTTTCAGTGGAGCAGAGACAGAAAATGTTTTATGACAGAAAAGACAAAAATTCGATTTCCTTGAATGTGACCGTGTTACCAGTTCAGTTTGAATTTCTAAGTGAATTTCTGGTCAATGCGTGTACATATAGGCTACCCTATATGTACACGCATTGACCATTGCACCAACAGGGACTTATATTGACATTGCATTAAAATATATAGACTTTAATACGCAGTTGCTCCTAATGTGAGATAAAATTGCGTTCAGTTTGCACCACGTTTCTGTCGAAGAGGTTTCTATGGAAACGCTGATGGAGTCTGTTTACCACGTGTGTTTGGCAGGTTCTTCAGCACCACACACTGTATCATCACTTACCAACAAGGACTCAGTGCTCTCAAAAATGCAAACTAAATGAAACGTATGCTTCAGCTCAAATGGAGAAACTGAAACCTGAAAAAGACCAGACACCAGCTCCACTTGGGTTCCTGTAAAGTCCAAGGTAAGACCACCTAACTGCTACTAGCTACCTTATAGTCAGCTTTTGATGTGATGGACCCAGGAAAATTGGTAAGAAAATTGGTCCAAATAGTAAGTTAGTCCTAGATACTAAATTAATGTTTTGCTGCGCATATTTTTTCCCCTCACGTTTTCCCCAGCTATGGTAAATTCAAAATTTACAGTTACTGTTTCATTTTTCAGTATAAAGCTAGCTAAACCAGTGAGAATTAGCACAACACCATCTAGGCCTTGTATTTTTCGAGACCTAGGATGAAGGAAGCTTTTTTTTTTTTTAGAATAAACCATCTAACATCGGGTCAGGTTATAAATCAAAGGTTTAAAACATCATTTGTATTCATGCAGTTTTCTGTGTTTCTGTGAGACTCCACATCTATAATTGCCTCTCTACTTACACTCTCATTGAAATACATTATATGGACAAAAGTATTTGGACGCATGACTATTACACTAATGGGGACTTTAAAGACATTGCACTGAAGTGATTTAAAGACTTTAAAGCAATTTAAATTGAAATTGCATTGAAATACACTTTGCAGCAATAACTGCTTCCACTTTCATTGGAAGGCTTTCCACAATATTTTGGAGTTTCTGTGGGAATTTGTGCCTATTCATTTTATAGAGCATTGATGAGGTCAGGCTCATGATCTCCTTTCCAGTTTATTCCGAGGGTGTTGGGATCAGGGCTCTCTGTGGCCTGTCAAGATCTTCTACATTGAATTAAATTGGTCAGTTGCTAAAGTTGCTTAAATACTGGCTAGGAATTTGCAACAGCGATTCAGCCTTGTCATTACAAAAATACAACACTCAGTCTTTTCTGTTTGGTCATCAGTTTTCACTTTTATTTGCAGCTTGATCTAGTGCGGCTTCAGCTTTTAGGATACGACATGTTTGCTGCTTAATGCTAAACCAGGTGAATTTCGATTATAAAAATGGGCACATATGAGCTGTGTGTGTGTTTGTGTGTGTGTGTGTTGTTGGGATGCTATGCAAGATGAGGGATTCATAAATCACACTGCTTGGTCCAGTCCATCCCGCAGACGCTTAATCAGACTGGGATCTGTGTCAACACCTTGATCTCTTTGTCATGTTCATCAATCCATTTCTGATCAGTTTTATGTGGAAACAAGCATTATTTCGCTGAAAGAGGCCATTGTCATTAGGGAGTACGATAACCATGAATTGGTGTCTGTACCAGTGTGTAGGTAGGTGGTTTGTATCTACATCAGTGCCAGGAACCAAGGTTTTCCAGGAGAACATCATAAGATTAGACTACCTCATTTTCTTACTCCATGGTCCATTTCTAATGCACACAGGCTTGTTGTTGGTGATTTTGGTGTTGGACAGGGGTAAGCATGGGTACCCTGACCGGTCTGCAGTTACACATCTCTATACACTACGGGCTGTAGTGTTCTGTCCTGGGTTTCAAGAAATTTCTGATTAACTTTTCCAGCAGTTTGAGCTAAAGCAGCTCTTTTGTGAGATCATTCTTCTTACTTCTTACCCATTTTCCTGCGTCCATCACATCAAAACCTGACTGTTCATTTGCTGCTTAATATATTCCAACCCCTGACAGGTGCCATTGTAATGAGATAATCAGTGTTTTTCACTTCCCTTCACCTGTCGGTGGTTTTAATGTAATGCCTGTTCAGTGTGTGTGTGGGTGTGCAAATGTGTGTGCGTTATGCATGAGAAAACCCAGAGCAATCAGGAAAGTTACAAATAAAAGCTGAAAGACTTTGGCACACATGTAACATGAACCAAAAGTTATGGCAATTTTTTTACAAAAGAGCAATAATAAAATAACATAGACTTTAGGGATTTCACTGTATTAAATTAGCCTTCTCAAATCTCAGACGACACAATTATATAAAAAAAACCTGACCTGCTTGTAGGATATTAACGTACCTGTGTGTGTGGGTTAGAGCTTAGACTAGCAGTCCTCTGATGGAATTCTATGAATATATCCATACAACATACTGGTTGAAATAATTAGTATTATCTTTATTTTAAAAATACATTAATGATGTATAAGCATGGTATGTTGTCCTCTATATATTTTATGCACTGGCAGAAGAATTAAATAGTTTGGAGCAGCTGCACTTGAGTCTAAGGTCACCATGTTAAAGGTCAAGTGTTGGCTGGTGAGGTATAGACAATAGCCAGGTTTCCATCCAAGGAGATTCTGCAAAAAAATATGTAACGCTTCAATTTTTTTTACCGACATAGCTGATGGAAATGCTAATTATTGATAAATGTTTACATAATATTTTTCCGTTTAACTTCTATATCGATACTTCAGATGTCACAAAAACCATTTTGGAAACACTTTTTGTCGGAAAAAGGGCTTTAACGCAAATAAATGTGTCACATGATACAATCTGCTTTTGGGTGGGAACCGGTGGTCGGTGGCAGCCTGTGATGGGCGCAGTATCAGGACTGATGGATCCACAACATCCCAAACGCCGGCTGTGTCGCTCTAAACTGCTGCAGCCAGAGATTTTCTGTGAAGTATCTCTCCACCACCTCCTCCCAGAAGGTCTTATTCTGTGGTCTCTCCCATCTCGTCACACTGGGGTACTTTCTTCGAGCTCTAGGGCAGTGGCCCCTGTATGAAAATGCTGTTAATAAAGCTGCGAGCACACATTGGATTTATGTTTATTATTGTACTTTAAATATACCCCATTATTATATTTTTTAAATATCCCCATTTTTGTGTGTATCATTTATTTGTATAAATACGTATTTTTATCTGCCACTCCTTAAAGGCTGGGCCGCGAAAATAGTTTTTGATATTAAACTGGTCCGTGACAAAAAAAAGGATGGGGTTCGCTGCTCTAGGGCTATCAGACAAGCTTCATTCTGCTGTTGTCTTCGGATATTTTGTACATATATAATTATTTGTGAAACTGAAATAACAGTAAGCTGGCAAATAAAAAAACTGTCTGAATAATCTTTCCGTCATTTATTTTCTTTGTTTAGCGGAGGGGGGTGTCACGTGGAAAACAAAAGGTAGATCATTTGCGACAAACACAAAATTATGTATGGAAACGGCTCAAGGGCAGATTTTTTTGCGATACGCCGAAACTTATGCAACAGTGCGTTTTGGGGGGAATGATGTCATCATGCACACCATTTTATCGATAAAATGCCAGTTGGATGGAAACAGGCTGGAGACAGCAAATTTCGCACAATTTTTTTACGCATATTCTGTTTGTTGATAACAAAACGTCGCAAAACACTGGATGGAAACTTGGCTTGTGAAGCAGTGGTACTGCATCCTCTGGGATGATAAAGCTCTATCCAGTATTTTTGGGCTGAGCTGGAGTGGTGTTTGTAATCTAGAACTAATCTTCCAATATAAGTACTTGATCTCATTAATAGTTTCTTGACTGAATACAATCAAATATCATAGCAGTGTTCCAACATGTATTGTAGTCCCATCAGAATATAGGCTGTTACCTCAGCAGACTTCCTGTTAACACTTTTTGAATTCAGAAGAAATTCTGGAAGAGCAGGAGACTACACTGTTTGGACATGTATTGTGTCTCAGGAAACAGTCTAGTAATATTAGTCTCTTTTGGAATGTTAGTGTGTGGTTTGTTTACTGTTTTTAGGATATGCTTGAATGACATTAATAATTTCCTCTTCTAATCTTTAAGTAGCCACAGTATGGTGTGGCAGCTTTTTTCATTAGAACTTTTTGCTGCACACGTAAACATCTTTACATCATGTTTTGATGAGATCAAATTGGAAAATTCCAATCTGGAGTCCTCCAGATCGTGCGACAGAACAAATTTACAGTTGCATGTTCTTGTGACTTCGGAGAGCATAGAAGACGGAAAGGATCCTACCCGGTTCAAAGAGGAAGTGTGTAGCTCTCATCCTCTACTTCACCCTGTGCCAGCTCTGTCAGTTTGCTCTCTATATAACCTCCCTTGTTGGCTTTGTGGATGTTGTCTTGTATCCCTGGCCTTAAACTGTTTGTTTCTATTCTCAATGTGAAGAGAAGATAGACCTTCACATCAGTCATCACTGACACTACAGCGGGAAACAGCCCATCCTGACTGGAAGGTCAACCACAGGAAAAAGAAATCATTCTAAAAAAAGAACATATTTCCCCATGCGTAGGATATGATGGTGGTGTTTACATGCCATGAAGAAGGAGGAGTGAGAATGTTCTTAATTCATTATGACGTTTCGACATACTCCCAGGACATCTTTAAAAGTGAATTAGTGAGTGGTGAATGAAGGAGGAAAAGTGCTTAGTCATGTTAGGGGCACCTCCAAACTTCCGAAGTCACTGGACGACCTTATGTGAAACAGGAGGAGACCCCTCCAGCAGACTCTAAGACAGGTGATCAGTCAGCCCCATGCTGCTGCTCGTGCCCTGGCAGAGCACAGAGAGAAACACTGACGCACTGGAGGACACACACTCACACATGCAAGCCTTACTTCTGCTTAATTCATCACACAAAGCAAGCTCTCTCCTAATTCATCATGTGTGTTATTTTCCTGCACAGCACTTAAATCTCTGGCACCAGCAGGGGGAAGAGGAGCAGCTGAACAGCTTAACCGGTGAAAAATGAGCTCACCACAGCTCATTTCATCACAGATCTGGAGTTTCAGCTGAATGCAAGAGCGGCAGCTTGAATGTGCATTCAGTCTGAACTCTCTCATTACCCCATAAAGCAGTTTATTTAAGCATGTAAAGGTTTGTTAGTGGTGCGGCATTGAAACCACATTACCTATTCCCCTGGTGGACAGCAGTCAACATGGATTGGCCATCTCATCTGGGAAGACTTGACTTGATCTTAACATTTGGCGCCAAATATGCCAGACAAGAAACCGGGGCTAAGACTGCATTGCACAGGATTGCATCAGCAGCTTTGATGGTGTTGTCATTTGCTCTTCAAATGATTTTTCATTCTACTGAAAATGCGCTTGTGCTTACATTACCATTATTCTTTTCATTCAGCTCTTAAATGTTCAGCTTATTTATGTCATATGTCTTGCCTGTTAAACTGTTGACATGCTTCGGTGAAGTGCCAAGATGCAACTGGCAAATTTATTCCTGTTTTAGTTTTTTTCCCCTGTCAGACATGTCAGGAATATGTGCTATGGACACAGGGGAATGACTTCCCTCTCTGCTTGTTGGCTCAGCGTATTCCTTGCACACTCAGCCTATTCCTAACCAAGTGCTCAAAGTCAAGCTGCATTCCTGGATGTGGACTCAAATGAAGCCCACTTTTGAAAGTACTGATATCGCCATGAAGTCATGCTAATGGGGCATATACCGCTGGACATGTGGGCTTTGCAAGGGATCTGTAAACTGTTGGTTTCAAAAGGTATCCATATGCCTTTTAAATTTTGTCCTAAACATACATTTTCATTAGTTTTTTTCTGAATTCAACGCTGACTAGAGGAGGTACATGAGTACAAGAATTGGACAGCCTCTGTAATGATAAAAAGTGATTAAAGAAAATGTTATATAAATAAATATTTTTTGCTATTTTCTTTTTACCACTGTTTTCATTTGTGTGGTTTTGTGTGCCAAAATAGTTTTGACGTGACCATTTTTCACTTAGTGTCACATCCGGGCAACCTTGACCACGCTCCCAGCGGCTTCCGTCTCCTGAGTATTAGGTTTCCCCCATCGTCTTGTTGGTGGGATGTCAAAGTTTGTTGTGTCTGTGCTCGGTGCCCAGGATGACCTACGCGCTTGTCAGTGGGGTAATGAGCTCACCTGTTCTGTGTTGAAGTCTGTGTTAAGCTTGCTTAAGTCTTATTGGTTCTGTCTCATGATTGGCTGTTCATGTCTAGTCCTTTGTGTGTCGCAGCCTAAATGCCAGCTAGTCAAGAGGATGATTTGCGGTCACCAGATCCTCGCCGAAGTTGAGTCAGTGTGAGTTTAGATCCAGGGTGTCTATTCTAGGGGGAACATCGATTGATTCTCCATATCAGTGACGCCTTCCTACTGGAAGCTATGGTGCGAGTGGCGATCGGACCATGGACCCTGGCAGGAGAAACCACCAAATCCTGTAAGGAGGCCCGCACAGGGACCACGATTGTCTGCTGTTTTCTCTCTTTGTTTTCTCACAGGTGTGAATCTATGAGCAAGCTCAGTGGTTCCCACTAGAAGAGGACCCTTCCTACTAGCCACCATTGCGAGTGAGCCCGTGTAACTCAGGTGCTCCTCCAAGCATGCTCACAGAAGCCCTGGTCTTATGAAGACCAGACAGCTGTCTATGGGAGAAAAACAAACAATTTTGAAACAAAGAGAAGGTGGAAAGTCAATCAGAGACATTGCACAAACATTAGCCATAGCTAGTACAACTGTTTGGAATGTCCTGAAGAAGACCTGCATGACTTCTTCTGGGACGGGCTCCTCGATCTTTATTGATGATGTAACACATGATGGTAGCAGCAAAATGAAGTTAATAGAAACATTTTATCTGTCAATTTAAAGAGAGATGCAACCAAACTGATCAAGAGATCTTTTATCATTCAGCAAGACAACGACCCAAAACACTCTGCCAAAGCAACCAAGGTGTTCATCAGTGGAAATAAGTGGAAGGTTTTAGACTGGCCAAGTCAATCTCCAGACTTTAATCCTATTGAGCATGCGTTTTACCTGCTAAAGAAGAGACTGAAGGGAGAAACTCCCCAAAACATACAACAACTTAAAGAGGCTGTGGTGAAAGCCTGGAAAAACATCACAACAGAAGAATGCAAAAGTTTGGTCATGTAATTGGGTCGCAGGCCTGATAGTGCTATTGCAAGCAAAGGATTTGTAGCTAAATATCAAGTATTATTCACTTTAATTAATCTTAAGTCTATCTGTTCCTATACTTTTGCTCACATAAAAACTTTGTGTTCTGTTGCAATGTTATCATCTAAGCTGTTTAACAGATCTAGATGTAAATATCTAGAAATAAAAGCTGAAATACTGATCTCTTGTCTCATATTCATCTTTTGATGTCATACCCAAATGTTTTTAGTGTACAGCAAAAATAAAGCAATAGGCCCTGCTGTTCCAATACTTTTGGAGGGGTCTGTATATATTTTAAAAAGCCATTTCTTGTTACTCATATGTGAGTGACTTCTGTTCTGAATGACCTGTACTATTCCTCATTCAAAAAGCAGTCCTAGCTAAAACACTTGGAACGTGGAAGTGTGGAGCCCAACTACTGTGTACTGATTAGCATACATGCTAATATATTTGTTTTCGTGAGAAAAAACAAGAAATCGAACACAAGCTTAGGTTGCATGTTTGGCTGTGACTGATAAGACTGATGTTTAGCAATTTTATTATTGCGTATACACTTTTATTTCAAAAGTGAGAAGCATTTTCAGAAGCAAGGGATTTCTCCTGTTCAGGGCCCATTAAGAATAATTTTGAATAATTTCTCATTAAACTGCTTCTAATAATAACAAGCAGTTTTCACTGGGATAAATCAAGATGTTTGATTTGAATGATGAACAGTTTAATGACAAATTATTTGTGGTCAGTCAGCTTGCCCTTTTTAGTTTTGCACAGGAGCTTTGTGGCTAATGCACCAAACAAGATACTAGAGTGAGACTAGTTTACACTACTGTTGAAAAAAAAAATAGACCTGAGTATTTTGCAAGCTTTGAATGCTTGATGGAATTTCTGAACATCAGTACCCCAATACTTGAGAGAACTGACGTGTGTTTTATTCCTTTTGCACACAGGACTGGAATGTAAACTCCATAGAGATAGCATATTCTCATTTTCTGTAACATTATTTAAATGATATTGATCTTTCCTGCCCATTAGTTGCAGAGCAGTACATGTGCTGTACTAAAGAGATGTGATTGCTCTTCTCAACAGGGGCAGGAAATCTGAAATGATTTCTAAGGTAGCCTATACTAGTTGCTCTTTTAGCGTCAGCTGCTGTGTTTTTTTCCATGTATTAACAGTAGCTGCTCTTTTTAAATGTCCTCTAGTGAATTGTTGTTATAATGCTACAAATTTCGACTTAAAAACAACTAATCTAAAGTAATATAGTTCAAGTTAATTTATTTATGCCATCAAATAATATGGGCCAACCTGTTAGGGGCCTGGTCAGTGGCACCTTAGCCACTGCTTTTGTTTTGGGTTTTTGGGTTCTGTTTTGTTAGGGTTTCG
>JBBPDH010000007.1:14822724-14848194 GCA_037974565.1 Clupeocharax schoutedeni
GTCACGCTCTCGACGTTCCCGTGCTTTCACACAGGTGAGCTCCGCGGCTGGGCCAGGCGGCCCACCGCGTAACAATAAGCACACTTTGTTAGAAACATTAATAAACAATGTTTCTGTTCCCAATTGCATCCATGATCTTGATATACAGTGGTCAGATGAAAATGAGGTGTATCAAAGAACACAATTTAAGTACCATTACATTCATGCCAACAGCAGCTGTTTTAGCAGTTGAAAATAAGCAGCAGTCCATTGTTTTCTCCAATAAAAACTGTGGGCTGTGAATAGAGCTGAGCATCAAAGTCTTATGTAAGTGCTATTTAAGGCCAAGTTTCTCTGCTCTAGTATGCATGGATGCTAGTGTGTCAGTATGTCACAACATCAGCCTCTGCTGTGGGCTGTAGGTCTCAGGTAACTGGGTGTTAGATGACCAAAAGCAAATCATCTATACTCTTTCACTTTTTCATGTCTAATATACAGTGAGTAAAAGCGTTAAATGTGCTGGAAGAAAAAAGGGGAAAAAAAAGAAAAGAAAGGGCAAGTACAAAGACTTGGGTGTGTTTTTAAAGGACGAGGCCCTGTACAATCTGCCAGTCACCAGTAGGGGGCCTTGGCTCTTCGCCACTCTTTTTCTCTCTCCCTCTCACTCTCATCTCTCATCCCACTCTCCCTGGCTCCTCCCAGCATGCAGAGTGCATGCATTGTGGAGGGGTGGCCGAGCCAGAGAGTGAGAGAAAGAGAGAAGCTTCCTAAGACACGCCCTCCAGTCAGGCAGTCTTACATCCTGCCTTTAACCCCGCCCACCAGGCTCGGGGAGGAGGGAGAAGAGGAGGAGGGACCTGAGCGCTGCCCAAGCCGAGCCTTTAACTCTTCACCACAGTGTGGAGCAGCCGGCAGCGCACACTCACACACTTACACACACACACACACTCTCACACACACATACGCTCATATACACACACTCTCACTTGCACGCAGCCACACACACACTCACAATCTCATATTCACACTCGCAGCGCAGGCAAGCGGCACAGAGGCAAGGAAGCGAAGGAGGCTGTATGAAAAGAAGACAGCGGCAAAGCAGACGCGCAGAGAAGAAAGAGGGTGTGTGGGTCTGGGATAAGTGCCGGATTTCCCTTTGAGGAGTTTGCGACGTTTTTCTCAGTGATTGAAGCTGGACTTGAAGCCAGAGGCTTTGGTCCCTCTGACTGTGTCTCAACTGTGCATCCACATCGCAGGTCTGCATCACCTCTTTGTGTGTGTCAGCCAGGACAGAGCAAACAGAGCGCACAGCCAAGCGGAGTGTGTGGGTGCCTGGGATATCTGACAGCCTCCCGCAGGATCTGACACTGCGCAGACGAGCAAGAAAGCCAGGGAGAGTGGAGAAGAGAGAGACGGAGAGGGAGACAAAGTCAAGGCATGAGCCGGAGACTAGCAGCTAGCTTTTCTTAGAAGTGATTGCTGCGAACCCTCCACAACCCCCCTATACATCCCCTCCTCTTTCTCTTTCCCTCATCGTCTCCTTCACTCCCTCCTGTACTGCTGCTCCTTCCCTCTCTCTCTTGCTCTATACGGCTATCCCATTCCTCAGCTGTCCATTCTCCCTTCTTCTTCTTCTGTTTCCCCTGTTAGAGAAGAAACTCAGTGACAGACAGAAGGACAGCCAGAGGTCCCCATCACTCTCTGTCTTTCTCTCTGTGTCTTCCTCTCTTTTACTCTCTCCCTCCATCCTCCTTTTCCCGCCCCTTTTCCACACAGATCTTGCCTCTGGCCCAGGAAGCAGGGGGCAATTTGGAGTTTTTTGGACCCAAGCACGCGAGTATCCGTATCCTGCCACGGCCAGAGAGATTCCAGCTACATGGGCAAACGTTTGGAACAGCAACCAATGTACCCCCAGTACACCTACTACTACCCTCACTATCTCCAGACTAAGGTACAGTGCTTGGGTTCTCTCATTCTTTTTGGGTTCTCCTCAAGTCCCTCTCTCTGTCTTTCTGTCTTAATCTCAACCCTGATGGCAGCATTCCATATCATTAATTTAAAAATCTCAAATGTTTGATGCATAGTAAATTTCCACTTTATGTCTAGTTCAGAACAGACCAAGTAGGAGTTGAAGCGACAAGCGTAATTGCATCCCTCCCCCCTACACACACTCACACGAACAACACACATTCACACACTCACAGATTTTGTCCCCTCAGCACCACAGTGGGGCTCTAATGGTGGACTTGAATAATAACATCCATCTCTTGAAGCCCTACACCACTTTGAAGTGGAGAATTGATTGCCGCGCATTGATCGAGGCGCTGTTACACTGCTGGTGATCCCTACCTGGCTCTGTACTGCTTTACGCATGTCTTTATCTCTCAACCTCTCTGGGAAAAAAAAGTTGGCACCTGCGAAGCACAAGTCATTAAGTGAGGGAGGGAGAGAGTGAGTGAGAGAAAGAGAGAGATTGAGAGAGGGAGAGCTTGTCGCTTTGAGTGAGAGAAAGGCTGGCAAGGCCAAGGGCGTGAACAAGCAAGGGATGAGATGCTTTTGCTTCACTATCGGCGTGGGGTAAACTTAACATTTATTAATAAGTGAAGGAAGTAATGTGGATGGGCAAAGAAGCTTCTATGCTTGATTTTCTATTAGGGTGGCACAGAAATGAATGATTTTAAATTGAAAGTGTAAATGTTACACCTGATGTTTCTTTACTAAAAATGTGTTTCCAACCTTTCATCAGCTCTGTATCAGAGCGAATGATCTCTTCAGTAGCCACCTTACACTTTTGGCCTCTTTCAGAGCTCCATTATTTATTGTTTCATGCTGCCTTCAAGGTCAAGTCAAATTAGATCTCACCCTCTTCCGCTTTCTAATGAATTTCCCAGACCCTCTCTATGAGAGGCCTGGCCCCTGGAGTCTTTCATGTTTTATTCGAAGAAAAAAAGAACCCACTGCCACCATAGAGGAGCACAGCTACACGTATGGGCATTCACAATCTTATTGTGAGGGAATTTGTTTCTGCTGGCCTTGTTAGTGCCAAATATTGGCATTAGTTGGGGGAAGAATAGTGTGGTCTGGGAATAATTCTTGATTTGCAGATTATTGGAGGAGAAGGGTAGTGCTTTTGGCACAGAGTCGCACTACGCTTCAGATTTCAGAGACTTGCCTTCGTCTGTGAAGGATGAGGGCCCCATGTTAGTGTGCATGACTGTAGGTCTGTGTGAGAGTGTGTGTGTGCGTGTATTTGAGAGGGAGACTGGAGATTTAAATGGCCTCTTATTAATCTTGATTCCGGCATGCTCTCAGAGGGGAGATATTCCTCTAGGGGAAAGCAAGCGTGTGGGGGGAAGAGAAACAGAGGACACACAAGCACAGCTCTCTCTCTCTCTCTCTCTCTCTCTCTCTCTTACACACACACACACACACACACACACTTTTGCCCTCTCTCTTACTGTACTGTGTACTGCTGACTCTCTCCTGTCTCTGTGTTCATTCCTTCCTCACTCTGTCTCACTCTGGTCTTTCTCTCGCTATTGCTTTCTTTCTTAGTCTGTCTCTCACTTCCTTTACCTCTTGCTCCTTCTCCTACCTTACACAAATACAGGATTTTACAGGGGATTTATAACACAACGATTGGTCTTTGTATAGAAAAAAATATCTGGACAGTAGGTATTAGTATGTATTAAGGGGTATTTTTATTTGTCAAATGACCATGTTTGAATTGAGACTTTGTTACAA
This sequence comes from Clupeocharax schoutedeni, assembly GCA_037974565.1. Lineage (NCBI taxonomy): Eukaryota > Metazoa > Chordata > Actinopteri > Characiformes > Alestidae > Clupeocharax > Clupeocharax schoutedeni. The sequence continues at coordinate 14,826,448 of JBBPDH010000007.1, forward strand.
CCATATTGTACCCAGTGTTTTCTACTGATCGCCGTACCTCATTAGTCCCTGTGTGTATCAGAATAGCACCAGGCTGCACAACACACAGATATCAACAGAGCATGGATGGATGTTTAGAGAGAGGTGTGTGTGTGTGTGTGTGTGTGTGTGTGTGTGTGTGTGTGCGCGTGTGCGTGCATGTCTGGATACTCATACACAGTGCATGCAGTGGGAGGTATCCATGACAGCAGTTATACACCAGTGGGATATGAAATAGATTTAAAGGGAAGTAATTCCCCCCTGGTATTGTGTCAACAGAAGGCTGTGGGGCCCCTTCAACCATTCATTCAGCAGCTTGAATCAGAGCTGTTGTGTGTGAGTGTGTGTGTGTGTGTGTGTGTGTGTTTCTGTGATTTGTTTTTTGGACATTCTCAGTATAAAAATGTCATTTGAAGAAAACCAGAGAAAACAGTCTATAACATCAGAACCAACGACATACTGTATGTGTGACTGCACATTCTGGACCAGCCTAACCAAGCTCTCTCATTCAGGACTGTGTATGTGTGCATTTACACTCAGAGGGTCCGTTTTTGTGTAGCAGAAATAACATCCAGTGGTCCGTTTAAATCTCTGCTCTCAGCTTGAGTACACACTAACTGGCCTGCAGTGGGATGACACACAGCATGTCAGCAACATTCCCACAGCGTTCAGAGAACGTTGTGTACAGGGCTCATTACATTTCCGCTGCTCGCCATGTCACTTAGGATTATTGCACGACATCATGCTATTTACCATGCAAGCAGATAATTAGGAGTCTGATCCGTTATGTTACTGTCATAGAACTTCAGGCATACCATGAGAAAAGAATCTTCCTATTTTTTTGGTTACAGTCGGTCAATTCAGTAAGCAAGCTCATTAATGTATGCTAATTTCTAAGGTACTAATTATCAGCTGAGATTTTAAAATCACTGCAGCTGGAAATTTACATATGTCTATGCAAATTCTTGCTTTTACACACATTCAAACATAAGAGACCCTCTTTTGAGCAATGGTCACTGGTGGATACTGTGGTGTGTGTGTGTGTGTGTGTGTGCACGCATGCTTATGTGCGTACGTGAATTCTGTGTGTAAAGTGCTGGTGGGGTGGATGTGATCCATGCAGAGTCCTGAGGCGTCTCCAGAATATTCTAATGACAGGTTTTACCTAAGATCCATGCATCTGTACAAATTACTACCACACACCTTTTTCCCTAAACATCATTTTTCATGTGCCAGGTGGTGTTTTCATGATTTCTAATATTCTGAATCAGAGCAAAATGCAATAGATATATGTAAATATACATGTACATTGAGAAGACCGACGTGCAATTTGAAAATATGACCATTACCTAAAATGCTTTGTGCGTTCACTTAATTCAGTTCATTTGTACTGTGCCTTTTTATTGCCTATTGTCATAAAGTAGCTTTACAGTTGTATAGGTCCAGGCCTCAAATGGGCAAGCCAAGGATATCAACTTTCCAAAGGCAAGAAGAAAAAAAAAGAAATCAATACTCAAAGGGGAAAGACATGTATCAGACAGCAAGAAAATAACACAATGTAAGTAATATGAGTAAAAGATGGAAGTTTACTTAATAATATACCAATGTACTACGTTTAGACTGTAGTTATTAAATAAAATAAATAAAAAATAACCTTAGACAGAAGTGTTAAGAAGTGGAAGCCAGGGTCAAATGTGGATTGAGAATGAGAGTAAAATGAATGATTGTCTTGTGTGAATATGTAAAGAATCTCAGTGACTGACTGTAACTGTAAAGATATGTCCATGTACAAAACATTGTACGTTTCTCGTAGGGTGGGACTTCGTAATGTTTCCTTCTTCTCCCTCCCTCCCTATCTCCCACAGTCTTTCTCTCCATCTCTTGCTGTCAGTCATTCCTGCTCTACTTCCTTTGTGAATGTGCAGGAGAGGAAATGTTTGGCCTGCTTTGAAGCTCGTCTTTAATGTTGTACATCAATAACAGCAGAGAAAAATAAATAATCATAAATTATTCAAATCTTGTTACTTACAGCAGGCATTTTCTTGGTGGGGGGTGGAGAGTGTCACATGATGTTCCAGTTTTCCACCGTACCTTTTCTGGCTCGTTTACACGGGCAGTGTGCGGGTCATGTTCAAACTGAATTTTCTCCACACAAAGCTCAAAACAGTACAATAACAAAAGAAGTACAGTAACAATAACAAACAGTAATATCTGTTTTTTCTTCCATTTTCTACATTCTAGCATACCTCTCTCTCTCTCTTTCTTTCTCTCTCTCTCTCTCTCTCTGTGTCTGTCTCTCTCTCTCGTGCGATCTCCCACTGTGTCCTGGGCATTCTTTTCAGCCATCTGTTCAGAGGGGTGGGGTTGACTCAGAAAATAGGAACATACGAGCATACGCTTATAGAGGCGTATAAGACTGCCCTTGTTGCAGAAAGATTTGATCGGTAGTAAGCGATGTTTTCATTTCGTTTCAGAGGTTTTTCGTGTATAGATGTTTGAATTTCAATCCTGAAATATCTACAGCCAGATAATGAGATGCCCCCCTGCTGATTTCTAACATCAGTACAGTGTGTTGTCCTTATTAGTCGACTGAGTGAAAGCATATAGTCACGTTTTCCTGATTTACTGGTATTCTGATTTCCACAGAACACATTGCTTTGGTAACCAGCTAAATGTAAAAGGATATCTCTCTCTATGTCTTGTCAGCTGTACATATAGATTTATCTGTAACTAAAGCCAGCGAGTGGTTCAAAACTAAAGGAGCCTGGCCAGACTGTCGGTTTGTGTGTGAGGTAGAGAGAGCAGGAGAGAAGCCCTGGACCTAGAATAATGGACCTGCTGCATTTTTAATAAAGGACCACTTTGTAACAACTAGGGCCTGATGGATTCTCTCCCTTTAAGGGGCTTGACTTTTGAATTTTTACACATAGCTTGCTTTTAGGCTCTCAAAGTAAGTGCTCAGTGCTCAGCCTATGTGGTGGGAATGAGTGGCAAATATGGAGAGTAACGTAAAGACATGAGCAGAGCAGCAGTATGGGGACTAAGCAGAGTGTAATAATGTTGCTCTGCTTCTCTGTGCTAGAGTTGGTGTGAATGAACCTTAGTGGTTGTGTGATCTTAGCACTGGGTCATATTGATACATTTCAACACCACAGTATTTTTTCGAATATATATCACTTCTGTGATATCAGATTATCAGTACAAAATTTTGAGTCACCAGCATTTGAAAAATATTACATAATATATTTCTGCCACACAGTTCTGCCTATTAGCAGTAAATCAATGAACCTGTGGTTTATAAGTACTTATATGACATTTGATTGGATTGTGTTTGTCCATTGTTCATCTTACAAAAAGGACATTTTCAAATTTGATGTATTATGTATTCGAAAGCAGTGTGAATAACCCTGCAAAGGACAAAAGATCTAGCTTACGAGCGTATTTCACACCTATCATGCTGATAAAACTTTTCTTTATTTCTTTATTCTTGTCTCCATTTTTGCCATATGATTCATGTAAGACTTGAAAACTCTGCTTGACTTTGACTTTTATAGTTATGTTTCCAAAAGATTACAAACCCCAAGTATCTGACAGGAGATTGCACTTTCTAAAGTTTGTTTCTCTTGTAAATGGATTTCATCTCTAACATACACTATTTCAGATGAGTTAGAAAAGCATGACAGTTCTAGTTTACCCCATAAGCTGAAGGGAAATTTCAATAAGTGTCAATAAGCCCTTTCTCATCCTTTAAACCCCAGTCTCACTGGCCTAATTTAACACTAATGTTTCGTTTTGTTGAGCCAAAAAAGCTAAAAAAAAAACACCTCACTCCGTTTAAATGATTTGAACTTTTAAATGAAAAAAATAATAATTTTGCTGTCTTTTCTGTGAACATTCTTCAGCAAGGTCATTTTAGTTTCGATTGTTTAACAACTAAATTTGATTGAAACTAGTGGCTGTCTTTGCCATAATTATTTTTTCCGAAGTGTTTTAAAAATCTCAGATATGACCCTCAGGTTTGTATTGCTTTCCAGGAAGGGCAGCCCTGTAAAGCTGCTAGTCAGCCTTGTTTATCTTCAGCAACCAGAGAAATTCCATGGGGGGGGTCGGAATGTTGAGAGCACAATAGGCTTACAATATACTCCCAAAAATCATTTGGTCAATTACTGTATCATCTACTATCCATATACATCAAAGTCGTTTTGAAATCCAAAAAGAAATAATTAACTTTGATGTAATTAACTTGGCCATTTTACCCTCGGTTTTGAAATTAAACTCAAGAATGCGTACTGACTTGTTTAAAATGCAGAGTTTAGATCTCAAGACTCAAAACTTTAGTCTTGCCAGCACTGACTTGGGACTTGATTTTGGATCTGAGTGTCAAGACTTAATTTGCAGCTCTTCCCATCTCTGGCTAATCACTAATCTAATCTTAGATGTACAGACTTCAGGAAGGCATGCGAAAGGGTGTTTAGTGATTGGATAGAGGTTGTTGATCAATCTTCTAGACATGAAGCCAAGAAAAAAATATTGCATGTGTGCATGCGTGTGATCGAATAAACACATATGTAACTAGTAGAGTGATGAGCTCTAAGCGTGGGTAAGCACAGGTACATTCTGATTAATTTAAAAGTAGTTTAGATCGTTCTGCACTTGCAGTTGATTAGGTGTATTTAGCAATCTGCGCTAATTATGTCACATGCCGACAGATTTTGACAGGCCTTGTCATCTGTGCAAAAAATAAACACGAGCATATCGGCTGTTCCTGGTGAGCCAGGGCCGCACAGGAAGGAGTCGGGGAGGGAGAAAGGAAGGATGGTGATGGCACCCTTTGAATATGCTCCAGTATGGGGCTTTTCATTCTCTCCTGTCATTCCCTCCCTCCCTCTCTCCCTCCCTCCCGCTCTCCCGCCCTCCCTTCCCCTCCGGTTTAATCAGGAGATACACACTGGAAACCTTTTCCCTCAGAAAACAGCCCAGTCAAAGCCAAGGACAGAGCAGGCGAGGTAAGGTGTCATAAATCCTTGAGTACACACTCCTGAGGGATTTCACTCTCCAACCTCCCAGTTTGCCTCCCTCCTTGCCTCTCCTTCTCTCCTTCTCTCTCTCCCCCAATTTATGCACACCTTTTCTGCAGCTAGGGCCACGAGAGACACTGCCCTAATCAGATCTAGCAACAGCGCTCTTAACCTGCCATAACTGTGTCCGATCCTCCACGCTTGGCTGCACAAACGTGCGTACGTCAGATGCATACATTACGGAAGGCTTTAGGGAAAACCATTTGCTTTGGCCCCTTTTTTGCACCCTCTAAAGACTGCTGAAGATGCCATCTGAAAGGGTTGATTCGCTTGTGTTGTTTTCTTGATAAGATAAAGACTTTGTTGTTGTTGAGCGCTCCAGGGATGGCTGATTAATAACTAGAGATATCCATGTACCAGCAGAGCCTACTAGAGCTAGCCTGAAAGCTAGCTGACTGCCTGGGATTAGCTTGTGTAAACAGTGCTTTTGTTATGTTCCGCTCGAATTAATCTGCACAGCCCACATGCTTTTATTTGGGCAAATTTGTGTGGCGGGCACTCAGACTCCTGTCCAAACACATCCCAAAGGCTCAAGGCTACAAAGAGACTGACTAATGACACTCAAACATGTGCTGTCTCCTCCTCTTATAGTCATAGTCACTGACAAGCTCATTACAAGATCATTGACAAACCAGTTAGGATGCTGATAAGGCGTAGGTTTAAACTTAAGTGTTCTGCTCATTGTGTTTTACACAAATCCTTGTGGAAGCAGGTGGTCAGCAGCAGTCATAGGGCCAGTTTCCCAGACAGAGATTAAGTCTAAATTGCTTTTAATTCATAATGATGAAATACCATTGGCGATGAAATTTTGTCCAGCCCTAGGCTTAGCTTTTGTCTAGGTTCGGTTCACTTCATTCTCTCACTTCTGGAGGCGGTAGGCGGTGGAGAGTTTCAGACAGGACTTATGACTTATTAGCCAGTCTATCTGTCACATAGCAGCACCCTTGATTGCAAGTCCTTGCTGTTTCTCTCTCCAACACATAGACACACACACACACACACACACTCCCACACACACATAATTTAAATGAGCTTTTCAGATTTTGGTTGAACTCCTGCTCTAGTCTGCAGTTTGAGAGAGAGAGAGAGAGAGAGAGAATGAAGGAGGAGAGGCAGACAATGAGAAATGAAAAGGGGAGGGAGAGAGGGCCTAGTAGAGAGACAGACAGAAAAGAAAGAGAGAGAGATAGAAAGAGAGAGAGAGTGTGTGCAAACGAGGGAAGTGGCAGAGGAAGGGGAAGATAAAAGCCTGACAGGATTAGTCCTACAGACACTACAAGCTGTGTGACATTGTCCTCTTAGTTGCAACACACACAGCGTGGCACTTGGTATGAGAGAACAGTCTCTCTCTTGCTCTTTCTTTCTCTCTCTCTCTCTCTCTCTCTCTCTCTCTCTCTCTCTCTCTCTTGCTATCTCTCAATATCGTTTTTCTCTCTATCTCTCTCTCTCACACACACACTCTCTCTCACTTTCTATCTCTCTTTCTCACTGTGTGTGTCTCTCTCTTTCTCACTGTCGCTCTCGCTGTCTCTCTCTCTCTCTCTCTCTCTCCTTCACTCTCTAGCTTCTCGTTTGCTCTCTCACTCACTGCTCTTTCAAGCAGACACACACAATGCTGGCTACACAATAGGCATGTTCATTTGATTTGCTGTGCTGAGTTTTAAAAGCAAAGGCAGAACAGGGGCACTTTGCCAGTGTGCTGGTGAGTGGCCCTGCATATTTTATTAACCTCACTACTTTTATGAATGATTAAGCCCCTTTGTGTGCTCAACTGATCCCAGTCACACTGCACTGTAGCCAGCTCGTATTGAGTGTGCAAAGTTGGTGACTTTCTTTTCATAGTCGCATGCAAATGTTTATGGGCTTGGTCAGTCAAATAATTAAGCATTTTAAAATAATTAAGCATCCTCTTTAGAGAACACACTTCTGTGTTTTTCTCTTATTTTGTGTTTGTTAAATATAGCATACTGCCTGTGCACATCTGAGGAACATCTATTCTAAAGTATACATTTTCACTAAGAATTTTGAAAAAACTCTGTAGAGGACGTGTTAACTTCTTTTCACACCAGAAATCAACAAAACGTCGTTGATTCCAACATGCAGTTAAATTTTAAACCTTTTACGTTTTTTAAATTTCTTTAGAATTATATTGTCTTTGACGACCGCAGGTTTTATAGTAGTACTCGTAGCACAGTTGGCCTCTACCTGCTAGAAGCTACATGAGGGCTGTTTTTCAGCACCAATGCAACTCCATCTTTTACATAGCTTGTCATTCATTAAAGCTGCTGCAGGGATGAGGTACATTTAGTTGTCCAAAGTGGTGGCATGCAGTGGGGGTGCTATTTTTGAGCCTTTGTAAAAGCAAAGCTCTTTCATCTACTCAGGTGGCAGCAGGGAAGAGGAAGCAGGTTTGGAGAGGATGTTTTTATGCACTTTTCTTTTAAACTTCCCAGCGCTCTCTATAGTGTCATGTCTGAGCTCAGCTCCAGTATGTCTGATGTCCCATCAGGCCTATGACACACTTCAAAAAAAGAGAAGGACGTATGCAGACACACGCATGCTGGTGGGTTGTCTAATGGAGGTGTGGTGGTGTTTTTATGACCACAGTGATGGCTGGTTTGATGAATGGGCCTGAGTGGGGTGGAAACACAGGGCATGTAAGAGAGCTTATATATATATATATATATATATATATATATATACATATATACATATACATACACACACAGAGAACAGCCACGCGAGTGTTTGCTCTATGTGAGTGCATGTTACTGCTGTGCACCTGAGCTTCATACAAATGATCTCACACTTTACTTTATGAACATGAAACCCATATGAGCCAATTAGGGCCCATATTGATATTCAGGAAGGGAGGTCTCTCTCTGGTTATGTGAGTATGGGAGCGCATGTGTGTAAAATAGCTTTGACCTTGAAAGTGCCAACTGGCAAGACGGAAGCAGAGTTCAGCGAAAGTCTTAGATTTAACTCCTTGACCCTAATTAGACAAAGAACACACACCACACAATGCAAAAAGTCAGCATTGCCTAACCCTTCTAATGAGCCTATCACTGTCTGAGGGCACAAAAAGAGACACACACACAACCAGTGAGGTGAGTGACATATCCCCACACTCACTGTCTCCTCTCCTGCCCCTGCAGGACTTTCCCTTTTACAGTGTGCTTTGTCCATTTATACTCACTGTAAAAGATGCACTGATACTAGTTTGAATAACATACAGGACCTCATACTGTGCACTCCATTAGCATCATCTTATGGTAACTTTACTATCTTCAGATTTACTATCTTTGTAAATCTGCTGTGTCTTGCAAAACACATCTAAAATAAAATTGGGTCTGAAGCTTTTTTATGCAAAAGAAAATCTAATATGTGGGAAATGAGAATAATGCAATTATTTTTGCACTTGCATTCTGAGATTTGCTATTTTTAATTTAAATGTGCATCCTTACAACTATCCCAGAAGAGTTTACCTTTAGATAAAATCTTAAGATGTTGTATGCACGTGACAGTTGGAGATTCTATTCGTACATTTCCCAGCATAGTGATTTTACATAGGTGAAAACACTACTGCACAAATGAAGATAATAAGTATTCAGTGATTGCAGTAGGTGTCAGTGCTCTGTAACATTACTCAGACATTACTGAGACCAGGTTGTGTTGCTGAAAACACTAGGATTAAGCTCAGTAAAGATGCATGTATCAGGATAAATATATTGCAGTGATTATCAGAGTGTGAGATACTTCTCTAGTTTTGCTTCAGTGGCCAATTTGTTAAGCATAAAGTTCTCCTCTGCTTAACCGCACAAAGCTTTTTTTAAATGAAAGCATTTTTTTCTGTATGACCTGATGTTTCTGCTATGATTCTGTTAACATTCAGTAAATACTTCACATAATATCTTTCATAGCTTCATTTGACTCCCTAGATGCTTTTTTCCATTCTAGATATTTAGACAGTGTTTTGTTAAGCATTTTCAGAACCGTGTAAAACCAAGGTCATACAGTGTTAAATATATGAAGCACCACTCCACTTCCCCGGCAGCACTGGTGCTGTGCCAGACCCAGCTAGCAGAAATAATGGCTGCACATTTTCATCTGATTGCCCAGTGTTACATCTTATTTGCATATTCTTACTAAGCACCTAATACTAACATTGTGAAACAAACCCTTTTGTCTGTACTGTTTTGTCTGTAGGATGTTTTTGTACCCGAGTCTTTGTTAGCCTGCAAGTGCGTAAGAAGTTGTGCGCTTTGGGTCATCAGTAACTCTTGTGTAACAAAGCTGCTGGAACTTTGCCATGTTTATTCCACCAACACAGCGAACCGGAGCTTGGGAATAAATGAGCTCGGCGTAGCCCAGCTTTGGAGTCATGCGAAGTAACCTACTGGTGGGCTTAATCATTTTGTAGCTAACCAGCGATACTGCTATTTATTTTTTGTTTGACAGACTGCCCATGTTAATAACATGTTCACTGCATGTAAATTAGACAGCCAGTCATCTGTCTTGTTTGTGGAACAAGTATGCTTAGAGGCTAATTGTAGCTAATGAGACCGACTGCAAAGATATTGAAATTTGGTATTGAATTACACACAAGTTTTACATACCGGTCCTGCAGTCAATACCATCAATTTATAATAGCCACTTCTATAGCTGGCTCAATGCAGGGCCATTAATGGGCTCTTACAGGGAAGAAGTATTCATGGTTAACCTTGGAGCCAATCGCTATATTCAAGGGTGAAATGTTCTTAAGCAGGTCAGTGTCAGTGGTCTTAGTCATGTCTTTGATCTTTTTGGCTCTGTACTTGAACGTCCTTTATTTGACACGGACCCGTCAGAATGCATTTTACAAGCATGTCAGGCTCAATCACATGGAACAGGGTGTTTATCCCTGGCTTTCAAAGCCTGAGCACAGGATGGATCTGGGTCAGACTTACACACTGTGCAGGGGCCGACTAAGTCATGTGTAGTACAAGGTGGAGATGCAGTATGAAAAAAATGAGAAGACAGAGGTGAGTCGGGGAGAGGGATTGGAGAAAATGGGGAGGGGAAGAATAGCACGCATGCATTGGCAGCAAGGCTGAGGGTCCCTGTTTCATATTTCATGGGGAGCTGGATGAATGGCGTAGTGGATGGCAAGTAGAAGAGAAAGAGAGAGAGAGAGAGAGAGAGGGGGACAGGGAGAGAGCTGGGATTGGTGGTAGGATCTTCAAAAGATAGGCCACAAGCTGTCTGTCTCTGTCCATCATCCCGGCTACACTCCTGAGCCCAGGCTGAGCTGGGTTTGCATAATTCAGCAGGGTAGGCCAGTCCACATCCGTAGATTATCATGGCTAACAGTGAAAAGGCAAAGAGATGCGAAGAAACAAAATGCTGGGGCACAAGGGGACACATGCCTGCATACTGTGCTATCTTTTACTATTATTATGCACATAACAACATAAAATGCACACACACAGCACAGGGGAGTAATGAGTTACAGAATGCGTTGTTTGATTCTATATCATGTAGTTGTCTGAAATCAGTACATTGATTTATAAATATAAATGTTAATATATGAACATTTCATTTTCCATATAGAATTCACCGATAGAATAATATTTGCTATATTTAATGACAAATATGTCATTTGACCTGATCGGTATAAGTGGGCTTCCTAACCATAGTAGACAAGAGTTTATGATTATGGAGAAAAAAAACTTTCCTTACTCTTGTCTTAACTCTTGACTTTTCCCGGACTTGTGTTCTTCAGATATTGTTTGGCAGGTACTGGTTATGTGTTATTTGACAGATGTTGTAAGGGTGCACAGAATGTGCAGTATTTCGGATGAATAGTGGACATGGATTTAAGCTGCTCCACAGCTGTGGACTTCTTGAACACTGATGTACATCGCTCTGGATAAGAGCGTCAGCTAAATGCTGTAAATGTAAATGAATAAGCTTTCCATGAGCCAACACCATGGTCCTGAGTTAATACACTAAACTGAGCTAAGACCATGGCTAAGAACGTTAACCCTGAAGTTACATTGTGGCCATTAGCTAGTACGTAAATCCTGAGCTAACATGCTTGCCAAGAGATAGTACATGAGCAATGAACTTTAGTTCCAGATTTGAGTTTATATGTCTTGAGATAATATACTGTTTCCTGTATGCATGTGACTTTCGCTCGTTTAATTAATTTATTGTACGTCTCATTAATTATAAGACTAAAGTGAATCTGATGTTTGATGCCCCATCCATGGTATGCGGTGACCTTACAGCAAGGGTGAAAAGTGAATGGGATATGGCATTATTCCCAAAAATCCACATAAAACGCACATAAATACACACAGCTAACAGAATAGAGGTTAGCCTTTTAGGTAAGCTCATTCTTGCAAAGAACACCGGTATTTTTTTGCCTGGTATTACAAGAGGCTTGATGTACAAGTACTGTTGGCTGGAGTGTGGAGTCAGATGCACCGGGGGCTGCTCTGCTGCTCCTCAGAGTGAGCTTTAGCTTATTAGGACAGAGAACCTTTAAAGCCCCTGTGGCTCCTCCAAGATGTTATCTGGTCCATATCAGGCCTGGTCTTTATTCTTTTTCCTAGTCTTTAATGTGAGTTTTTTCTTGTTTTGTGAAGTGCTTGGGTACAAGAATAGGCACGTGAGATTTCCTGTTTGAGGAAAGCCATTTGAATAATTTTATCTGGCCGTGGATTAAGATGAAATAAAAATACAGCCAAACCAACGTGAATAATGCACTTGAGTAAGTACAGATGATAAAAAACTATGTATATGACACAGGGGTCAAGAAAGCAAGCTGTATGGAAGTGTTATATCACTGGATGCTGCTCGTGATGCTTTAGAGTAATTTAAACAGCCACTGGTTGAGTTGGAGTCTGTTGGCTGAACAGAAATGTTTTGTGATTTCTTGGTGCTGGAGAGTGCACACAGCTTGAGTGGTTGGAGGCAGGTTTCGATTTCAGATGCTTTCTGGCTGTCTTACCTAAGGGTGAGTGTGGTGGGTGCCCACTGCAGCCTCAGTTCCTGGAACTTGGAGTCCCAGAGGTGTATACCAAGATTACCTCTTACCACCAATTAAATCCACAAACTCTGGTGACAAAGATAATTGCTATAAAAACTGATTTTCTATGATTTTGTATTAATTTGGCTTTTTTTCTCTAATTTGCTCTCTTATGTCCATTTTAGATCATTTATTTCCTGTGGAGCCTTTCTTTCTCTTTGTCTCTGCATCATCGCATTTAATCCTGAATTTGTCACTCAGTAAGTAAAGTAAAGTGGCCCCTTATAGTCACGTGTGAGTACACCACAGCACACAGTGTGGACAATGTGAAATTCTTTCTCTGCATTCAACCCATTCACCAAGTGGCCAGCCAGCGCCCAGCTCCCAGAGAGCAGTGTATGGGGACGGTACCTTGCTCAAGGGTACTTTAGTGGTGTCACTAGCAGTCCTTGGATTTGAACCCACGGCCTTGCAGGGGCAACTCCCTAACCACTAGGCCTGAGGTCCACAACCAATGGGCCACGGACCGATATCAGTCCATGAGGGCTGCACTAAAAGACAGGATAAAAATATTTTATTTATTATCAGAGGTTGAAAGATCTTTTATTTTGAAAAAGTAAATGCTCACTCGGTCGTGTGATACGTTACATCAAAGCCCACAAAGAAGCTAGCAAAAATGACAAAAAAACAAACACACTTTTTTAGTTGTATCTATACCGTTCCGTGAAAGTATTGTTTTACATGTAACTGGTCCGTGAAGCGAAAATGTTTGGGGACTGCTGCAATAGACCACCAGCTGCCCACTATTCATATGTTTAATAAGCCAATATTTATCAATTAATCAAGTACTAAAGACTGTTATTATATATAAACAACATTACCAGTTAAACGTTCAGACACATGCTTGAAGAAATATTTTGGCTTCTAAAATGTGAAAGAATCTCAACTGTGGAATTAAACAGTGACCAACATTCAATCAGACATGCCCTAAACATTTGAGTACCGTAGAACTGCATATAAGATATGAATTCTTAGCTAATCATAGGTGTTGGCTTCTCATAATATGGCACAGCTTTCCTTCCTCTGAAAGAATGCTTTGAGAATATTTGTGATGTGCACTGTTACTTTTAAACTCTTATACATTTTATTTTTGACCTAAAATGGCTATTTAATGAGGTGGGGATTTTTGAGACACTCAACTTCATATTTATCGGAGTGTCATCCTCAGCAGGATAATCACATTCAGCCTTAATAATTTTTTGATAGCTTTTCACTTTGAAGCCATTGTTAAAAGCACATATTGTAAATCTTTTGGCCGTGCAGTGGTTTAAACAGCTGAAAGGTTTGAGTGCTGACAATAACAAAAATGTGTGGTGTGTGGCATTATTCCCAGAGTAGCTACATTTTTTCACTTATTCCACCAGTTTTTCAGTTAGTGGGGAAAAAACGCAAAAGGCATGGGCTTAAACAGCTTCATTTATTTACAAAATTTTGAAAACCTAGGTCCCGAAATGTTTGACAGACAAATGTATATGTACAGAAAATGTATATACAGTAATCCCCCGCTTTATGCGGTTACATTCCAATAGCACTTGCATATAGTGTAAAACAACGTTGTTGGGTTTTGTTTAAAAAAGCCTAAAAGGCCTAAGTTTATAGTGTAAACCCTAAAAAAAAAAAAATTCTCCAAAACGCTTTAATTGCATTTTAAACTCAGTTTAATGCATTACCCTTAAAGAAAAAGTAAAGGTAAACCCATATTCGCCTCTTTTAATTTAAATTCCTTGCTGAGATGCAACTCAGAAGGTCACAGGACCAAAGTATTGGGACTAAAAATGCAAATGAGGGCTTGTGGGAAAAGTCTCCTGGAGATCAATCGAACTGTAGAGTTTGAAGTGTCTGAGTTCTTGCACCACAGAGGGCTCAACCCTGGTGTGGAGTTTTAGAAAGGTGCTTCCAGGTTGGCTAAAGCCCGCTCTGGGTCTCCTTGTGTGAAAACATCCAGAAAAAAAAATATTGCCACAAAAATAAAAAAAAAGCAAAGGATATTTGCAGTTTTTGTGATATTGTGGTCACAAACTATGATCACATAATCACAAACTATGAGTTCGGTTCTCAAAAAAAATTGGCGTGTGACTGAATCTGCAAATCCTGATCCGCGTAAAACTGGGGGTTTACTGTAAAAAGAATCTCCAAAGATCAGAAGTTGGAAAATGTCTGTTCAAAACACTGCCTGCACCAATTTACAATTGTGTTGCAATTGTATGACAAATAACACGAGGCAGGTCAGCAAACCCTTTTTTCAATGCTGAAACCTTTACCAAAATGTAGCAGAAATATTCTTAAATGAGCATGGTACATAGACGTGTACCATATTTTTCATGTTCTTCTACATGGTTTTTATATAAATTATGGTTTGGCCTATTATATAATAAACACTAAATTGCTGGAAGCATGTCCACACTAAGGACTTTAAAATAAAATAATAATAATAATAATAATAATAATAATAATAATAATAATAATAATAATACAAATATTAGACTAATCTTTTTTATTGGACATCAGGTAATTTGGCTATAAAGAAATGGGAATTGCATTCAGCCATACAAGTCATGATTGCTGTAGTATATTTTACTTTTTTCAAGAATATTTTTATATGGTACGGCCATAAATTGGGTGAGATGTGTGTATGTGTGTGTCTGTGCACTGGAGTGATGCTTCGTGGTAGCACAGCGTTCAACTAAACAGGGCTATCATGCTGTGTGTAAGTCATAATGGGCTGTGTGGAATGAAGCCTGGCTCAAACGGATGTTACCTGCCTGTACAGTAATTGGCACTCTGACAGTAAGGGAGAGACTGAGTGGGAAGGTGGTGTAACTTGGAACTGTGTGTGTATATGTGTGTGTGTGTGTGTACTTCATAGCTAGCTTTTATTATGCAAACATTTAATTGTTTTTTCTTCTTCCACTCGGCATCTCCATCAAGCATTTAAAACAGAGACAAGCTGTGGTTGCATTAAGGGAAGATTCAGGTCTGATTGTGTGCCTGAATGATCACATTGTGTTCAGGAACACAAATATCTCTGGAGATAATTATGTTGAGTGGGTGGACAAACCGCCTGAATTGAATACAGCATGATAACAGTCCAGGAAGCATAAGGCTTTGCCTTAAACCTCAGAAAGAAGGGTCTGGTATAGTAAGGTGTATGTGACATATCAAGCCCTTTGGCTTATTGACTGGTACACCCAGACACCGGTTTGTTAAATTTGTAAAAGAATGGAGTGTTAAAATACATTGACCTGAAGGTGGAGATTTAAATGCATTGATTTTGGAATATTATAATGGCAAATTTGATGATGGTTGATAATAATTCTGTTCAATATTGTTTTTACATGGTTTTTGTCCAAAATGTTCAAACATAAAAATCTTTGTATGTGTTTATAGTCAATATCCCACCACACTGTAAATAGCTTCTCCAGACACTTACATGTTTTAGTGGATTTTTCAAAGACATTTCTAGATCATACCCATTATAGTACAATCTCAGATCATCCTAATAATACTTTCTTAAATAATCACAAGCTGGCTGAAATGGAGAATGTTAAGTGGAGGAGTTTAATACTTAAAAAAATCTATGCATGTCCTTATCCACACACATCTGTTTAGCTGTGTACAGCACTATCTGTTTGGTACTCTGACATTAGTGTTTCCTTACTGCACATTAGCAATTAGTTGTGGGAAGGGGAGGCTTGAATTTAATTATGCCATGTGCTGCTATAATCAAGTGTTTTGTGCAGTATTTGGATATGGATACTGATTATTTACTTGACCAACGGAGTATCTTTTCTCTCCTACCATTAACTGTCAAAAAACACTTGTACTGAATCCATAAAATAATATACATTGAAAATGCCATATTTACGTTTGTATTCTGTTGATAAAATGTCAACTTATTTTCACTTCTCACAATATATAAAATAATACTTGTTTCCTACAGCGTGTGTGTGTACCTCTGTTACTGAAGAATATATATTTTATCATGGCCAGTCTAATAGCCTTGCTGTTAGAGAGAACATCTTGATGATTTTCAATTGAACATGTGACTTTGGTTTGCCCATGCTTTTAGCAAGGTAAATAGGTTGTCGGTTGCTGGGCTGTACATGTGTTAGGACATAAATGTATATGTAGTATTAGTTTTATAATAATAATGTACATTTAGGTTTTAGCCCAAAAAAATGAAACATTAGCTAACCCAAACCCTAAAAATAATACTATAGATGCTCTGAGTGTGGTTTTGTTTTATTCAGTGTTTTATGTGCTGGGCCTAACTATACAGTTTAATAGGTCCAGTTATCTCCTTTGGTCTCCTCACAATAGGCTGAAATTTCAAACAAGCTATGCCACTTGCAAGCCCTGTCTAAATCAGTTTTAATAAAACGTGGTTGGTCAGTGATCTTTAGAGTCAGAATGAATCAGAAGCTAATGAATTTTCCATGGCGTGAGTTTGAGATTATGTCTGAGGGTCTCTGAGCTTGTATAGAATTCTAGCTGGGGTTAGTGGGGAAATGAAACGTGATACTATTGGTTAATTGATTTTACCCCTCTGGTGAACAAGATCCTGTTCTCAAAAATCAGAAGACTTTCTAGGGGTACGCAATAGTTTTTTGGGTGAAGGATTACAGGAAAGAACTGTTACTAATAACAATAACAACCTGAACCAAAGTAATAATGATCTTTTTGATATTAAGTATTTGAATCCCCACCTCCAGTTTTCACACTCAGTCATGTGTTTTATACAGTCATGTCAACAATATCATGTTGTCAAACCAGCCACCCCTAGCATTCAGTACAAACCTCTCCACAGCCTCTGCTCTCTGCAGTGTTACGGCATCCTGTAAAAAAACTGTTTTTCTTTTGTTATTTCCTCCAGCACCCTTTACCATATACGATCAAAGGGCAAGGTGTGAGAAATTAAAAGTTCTAACCTTTCATGGTAATTCGATATGGCCATTAAATCAGTCACTAACCTGTAAACTGTGGCCGTGAACAGTGCGCTTAATATGCTTGCTTTGTTTAAAACATGGACACGTACTTAGCGGAGTGATGAAAAGTTAGGGATAAAAATCGTTTGATTGATAACAGGCCCAGAGCATAATATTTGCTGTGTGTGCAGTCTGCACGCATTGTATATCTTTCCTCATTTCAGCATCAACATCAAGCTAAGCAGCTCTTTCTGCTGTCACTATGCTAACACACAGAGAGGGTGACATTGAAACGCAGACATCTGTGTTGTGGTCATGGTTCTGTCCATTTGAACAAGAGCCAAGGTGAGAGACCATGGCTGGTCCTTGCCTTATAGATCAGCATTTGTTACCACATACACGCAGATTTTTCAGTGACATGATATGACAGTGTTTGATGACGCGTGACTAATGGACTGGAAAGTTGATGACTCAATGTGGTCAGAAGGACAGGCACAGGCGGCGTGCAATCCACACTTCATCATGTGTGTGAGTGTGTGTGCGGGCGCATGCTGAAGGGTGGCGTGTCTGTTGAATTCAAGAGTACCACCTGAATGCACTGCGATGGTTTGTGTGTGAGTATTATTCAGATTACACTTAACAGACAGACACTCCCAAGTGTATTTTGGCCACATATGTTTCTGCAAAATCACTGGGCCGTCACTTTAGAGTATCTTAAATGTCATTGTCGATAAATCTGTAATGCGTAATGA
Organism: Clupeocharax schoutedeni; assembly: GCA_037974565.1. Lineage (NCBI taxonomy): Eukaryota > Metazoa > Chordata > Actinopteri > Characiformes > Alestidae > Clupeocharax > Clupeocharax schoutedeni. Next base: position 14,844,296 of record JBBPDH010000007.1, read on the forward strand.
CTGAGGGTTTACGTTTTATGACTTCTGCAGTAGGGTTTAAACCATTTCACTGAAACCCTTCCATTGAGCGTGCAATGGTCTGCCACTGGCTCCAGGCACACACTGTTTTTGCTTTCAAGAATGTCTGGACTTTAGCTTCTCTCCAAATTACTTTAATATGACACAACCCCACCCAAATCCACACAATGTCATGCGAAGGCAATCAGCTTGGTAATAGTGAAACAAATATATATACAATATAGAATATAATGGAGAAATTCTCTGGATTGGATCTGTCCGGAATTCTTGGAAAGCTGGCTATAAAAGCAAGACTGAAAGAAGAATTTTAATAAAGTCAGGAAGCAAATTCTCCTTGGGCTAAATGAATTGTATATGACCCTCATTAAAAAAAAAGAAGAAAAGAAAAAGAAGGGAAAGTAAGTAAAGCCTCACTTTGTCTTGACTGATTTCCCAGAGATCTAGAATAATAATGCGACTTGTAGGACCGCAGAGACCCCCTAAATCATAACTATATTTTGATTGTGTGTAAGTCTCGCTAACTGTGTATTATTAAAAGATAATATAATCAAGTACAAACATATAAAGTCTTCTTATAAAGAGGAAGCTGCTGGTCTACAAAGAAAAAGTGATAGCTCTCCGGGCAGGGCTGTAATGAATTTGATAAACTAAGGAGGAGTCATAACCCTGTAACTCATTGTCCCAGGCAGATACAGAGACATTTCTAATTGATTGATAAGGCCCTTCCTTGTCCTTCTCTTTGTTGCCGGGGCAACCATGGTCTGCAGAGGGACCAGTGCCCGCAAGGACTCGTTCAGGGCCGTGGTCGGAGGAAGCTTCATATTCTGATGTTAATTTCAGCCGGAAGATTGGGAGCAGAGAGTACAGAAAGAGTCGAGCGCTGCCGGACTGTTTCTCATAACAATGCAGGAAGAAGTCGTTCTCGGATTAAAATGGACTGCTGCAGATTTGCCGCTTTCCCTCTTCTGTTCATATGTAAATGAGAAAGACACTGATTGTTTCCTCACATTTGAATATGAGGTGCTTGCCCCTAAGGGTGTGGAGATCTTGTGTGGGGGGGATTCCATATCTACATATGGAAATATCCTACCACAGAAATTAACTATTAACCTTTTAATGATTTTAATTCCCCACCAACTTTGTGGGAAGGTCCACAATGAGGTCACATTACAGCTTTAGAAGAGCTTAAACATTCACACTTTCTATATGTTTCAGCTGAGTTAAACCGTGACCTTGGAGACAAAGGGGGTGGGCTTACATGTTGAATATACTTAAGTGAAATTTGCATATGTATGTATATTCATAAAAGCATGGCGCCATTGATTATTCATGCTTTGGAACTACTTGGGGGGGGGGGATAATTCCGATGAATAATCCTACTGCGTATTGTGAAATCACAGATGTGAATGAGTCAGTGCGGAATGAGGCGCAGATGTAGTGTAGGTGGGATGAGTTTGATAGCACACCAAGTATTAATCTGTGCTAGACAGACACATATTCTCTCTCACTCTGTCTCTCTCTCTCTCTCTCTCTCCCTCTGTCTCTCTGTCTCTCTCTCTCTCTCTTTCTTCCCGATGCCGTGAGAGAGGCCAGTGTGGAGGATGTTGTTAGTCCTGTCTGGGCGAATGTTTGTATAACTTGTTTATGACATTAAAGGAGCGTGGGCCTGACGCTAACGAGCTGGAGTGTGGTTTGAGCCTCTGGAGCTGCGTGCTCCACCTAAATTAAAGCCAGTCTGTTTGTCGCTACATTCCTGCTGAGAGAAAGAGAAAGAAAAAGAAAGAAGAGAGCGGAGGAGTGTAGACCTCTACTCAGGTGCTCCCTCATTGTGTGTGGTCTACTGCACTGCGTAACTCCTTCCAAAGGTCAGTAAGTTAAAGGCTTGGGTGGGAGGCAGCCTCTCATGCAGCAGGGCTTTCTCTCATGCTCAAAAATCTGCCCATGCTGTGATAATACCCACCAGTCCAAAACTAATTATTAGTGCTCAATTCATACATGCATTGAAAATAAATTCTAGAACCCAGTGAACATTGCAAGAGGCAGATACCCATGAAGTTTGAGAATAGGAGGAAGATAACTGTCAGATTGCATTATCCACTGCATCCTTGTGATCCACTTTTATGCTTTATTTAATTTCTTCTGGAACAGTTTTTCGTTTAGTTTAGTCATGTCCAGTTCCACCCCATCACCTGATGCTACCAAGCTGGGCGAGTAAGTGAACAACCCTTCTCCAAGATGCCTGAAGCAAACCACCACATATTCTCAAAGAGTATTGACAGCTCAACTCACGTAGAGGGAAATGATATTTATCAGTTTTTTTCAGTGAACAGCTACACCCATGTTGACTAACATCACAAGGGCTGATGATAAAGGGAGGGGACCATCCTGTCCACCAAGAGAGGGCATAGCCAGTTATGCTGTCTCTGATTTTCAATCATGATGACTGTAGTGCTATTAGAGATCAAACTATTGAGCTCCTGACGAGAGGACCAACGTTTTGATGGCTATTTTATCAAGCCCCAGGATTTTGACAATTTTGTGTAAAATTTGTCCAACTTTGCAAAAATTTCTACAAACAGAATGCATTTCAGAGTGAAACATAGAAAGAATTATTGCATATTCACACTAAAAGTGGTGTAAGTGTCCCTGAGAATGTTGCCCAACTGTGGATCCCAGTGAATGAGAGTTACATCATGGATCTTTGCCATTTTTATCCCATTTTGGTCTCTTCGATTCCGCTTTACTGTTAGACAAAGGCCTGTTTGCAATGAATTCCTGCTATACCTATCAGTGATGCCTAATGTTTACAAGATCTGTTCAAAGATGTGGAATGTAATGCAGCAGATTATTGACTATAGACCTTAATGGCCAATCCCAGCAGCTCCGCTACAGACACCGCACAGCCATTAGCCAGAGGCTAATGGGCTTATGTGTACAGTAATGGATCCTTGGGTCAGACAGTGTCGTGTGCATAAATGGACTGAATGTATGCTCTGATGTGTGTGTTGCACACAGTCTGGTCTTTGGGATTTCCTCAGGCCTCCAGGCTACTGTTGTCCGGAAGGAAGAGATCTCAACCCTGCTCTCAAAATAGCCAGCATTCTTTCCCCTGCCCCAGGAAGCCCGCGGGTACAGTGGAAGTGTGTAGAGCAGAACTGACTCTGTCCCGTTGTTTACAGCATGTACGGTCAGTCACTGACCTCTGGAAGGAGAATGTTTGTGTGTGTGCACATGTGCATGTGTGTTTGTGTGTGTGTGTGTGTGTGTGACTGACTTCCTAAGAAAACCTGAGGAAGAGCAATGCTAACCTGCAATATCAGTGCAAGCTAGACTGACAATTTATTTTTCAATTTATTGCTGTATTTGTCCTGCTTATACCAAATAAAATGACAACACATACCAAAGAAAACACACGTGCATGAATTACAGTACCGTCTATATAGAGGTAATGTCGGTATTTTACATTCCAACACTGCGGGAGACAGCAATTCAGTGAACACTGTACTGTACGTTTACCTTTACATTTGTTTAAGGGTAATGTATTACGTTTAAAATGAAGGTTTTGGAAGCATATTTGGGGGCACATTTAGGGTTTACACCATAAAAATAGGCATTTTTAGGTATTTTTGTACGCAACGAATGTCTGGGGTTTACTGTATATTTCAAGCAATGAAAAAAATCTGCATTTTTATGTGAAACCATTAGAAAAAACGTTATGCTGTGAGGGAGAAAACACATCTATTAAGCAGTGACAGACAGAAAAACCTAAAAAAACAGGTCAGGTATTCTTTTTCCCCACTTATTGCTTACATTTACATTTACATTTACGGCATTTAGCTGACGCTCTTATCCAGAGCGACGTACATCAGTGCTTAAGAATT